>CM055823.1:14363251-14433774 GCA_029582265.1 Zoroaster sp. YZ-2022
GTGCAAACAACCAGAACATAAAAATGCATCAAGGGGAGCAAAAAAGAAATCAACAATGCATCAAGATGCAGCAACAACCAGAACATCAAAGTGCATCAAGAGTGCAGAAAACAACCAGAACATCAACAATGCATCAAGAGTGCAGCAAAAACCCAGAACATCAGCAGTATCAAGAGTGCAGCAACAACCAGAACATTTCAATGTTTCTGAAATGATTCCGGCCAGTTTTCTTCATGGATTCTCAGTATTTTCAGGCAGATCTGCACTGTATCAAGTCATTGCTGCATTCTTCATGTTAGCTTGACCAACCCCATTATGGTCATCCAGCAGTTGGCATCCTGCTTTCCCCCTTTGTTCTGAGCAAGCATGGTTTATCTTCACAATGCAACCATCATGGTGGAACTGTGTACAAACACATACATGCATCCTGGCCCTATTCACGTCTTCAACTTCAAGTTTTTCAACTCCTTGATGCCTGTATTGTACAACACAATCAAGCCCATGTTCTGACCAAGCCCCCTTTTTGTGGCTTTCAATTCATCATGGCTGTCTATATAAAGTACAAACCAAGACCTCCAAGAAACTGTAAGTTTGGAATGCCCCAATCAGTTATTATTCCAACTGTTTTTCATTTAACATTGTATTGATGTCTGTGGTGATATTGAAAGTAATCCTGGTCCATCTACAAAGCTCTTACCATCATCATCGTCATCGTCATCTTCCCAGCCTACAGTGTCAACCAATATCTCAACCATTATTCAGACTGCTTTGGGATTTTCATCCAAGTCTACTATAGCGCAGTTCTGTTCAACGAAGAAGTATCGTCAACAAGTTGCTTCTTCAAACGGAACTAGATGTCTACAAGCTTGACTTAGTTTTTATCACGGAATCCTGGCTGGACAACTCGATACATGATGGAGAACCCTCTCTAACTGTAATTATGCTATTTTTAGAAAAGATTGAAAAGGCATGGTGGGGTGTTTGTCACTATTGAAACATTTATCTCCGGTTGAAATATGAGTTTGAACATGTAGACTCCAGAATTAATTATGGTTGAAAACATACTAAACATGGTAAAGTGTTATTGGATGTTTGTACAGGCCTGAGTGCCACTAAATGTTTTGAGGATTATCAATCTGTTCTTGAAAATATATTGGCATTTTCCCAACAGATGTTCCCATTGCTTTTTGGTGATTTCAACATAGATTTTAAGGTGTCAACAAAATAACTCCCCACATACAATCATCCTCAGTAAAACGTTCCATAAATTTCGATATTCTCAATTTACAGAATTAGTTACATTCACCACTGTGATGGAAATTACCTACCAATTTGGCTCAGTTATATTTTTATTCAACAGATCTGATTTTATTTCAATCGTTACCCAACATTCTGGTTTTGGGTAACAGTGATCATAATGGTGTTTTTTTTTAACTTGTTAACCTCTCATGATAAAAAAACTATGAATAGGTCTTTTACCAATATAATAAAGCTGATATAAATACTTTATGTGACACTTTTGCATGGTCCCTTTGGAAACCTGTTTTTCTTCAGACAACATTGATGGTATGGGATTATTTTAAAGACCTATTGTTTGCTGCTGTGAAAGATATTGTTCCTATTGCCAAATGTAGGTGAAAGAAACATCCTTTATTTCTGCAGATATCATTATTTTGTCAAAAAAGAAAACAAAGCTTACAAAGCAGCTAGGGTAAAAGGATAATCATAATTATGGAACAAATACAAAAGCTTCGGAATGAGGTCAAAATTAGTTAGACAATCATATTGTAGTTATATCAAGGACATGGCCAGAATTCTCCATCTAATCCTAAAAGGTTTGGTCGTTTGTTAGTACCAGCTCGAAAGAGTACAATTACAAGTTTTCAAACTGAAAATGGCGTTATTAATGACCCGGGTCAATATTCCAAAATTCAACCTTATTTCCAGAGAAACTTTAGTAGTGCCCTTCAATATCATTGATATCCATGTGATCACACTTTTACTGATTTTCGTCTTTTGTAACATTTCAACTACCCGGCTGAAGTTAAACAACCCTTTCTGAACTTAACATGCATAAATTTTTGTGGTCCTAAACATATCTCCAATGTTGCTTAAACTAACTTGTGATAGTTTAGCCAGCCATTAGTAAACTTTTTAACTTTGCTTGCCTCTGGTGTATTTCCCTCATGAATGGAAGTAGCGAATGTTGTTCCATTATTTAAAACTGGTGATGCTCATGTTATGTCAAATATAGACCCATCTCCCCGGGTTCTGTTGTTGGTAAGATCTTGAAAGGGTTGTAAACATCCATTAATCATATGATAGAGGGGATAATCCACCTACTCAACATGGGTTTTGCCTAGCGCTCCTGTGTTACTCAATTGACAACTCTTATCATAGCTGGGCCAATGCATTGATGTTCCGAAACCCCCCGCATTGATGCCATATTTTAGATTGGTCTAAAGCATTTGCTCGTGTGAGTCATCGTCTTTTGAACAAATTACATAAATATGGCGTTTGTGGGTTTAATGTTGGACTGGTTTAAGTCTTATCTTACAAATAGGTCTCAAAGGGTTCAGTTTTATGGATCATCATCTGACTGGGGGCAGTTCATTCTGGTGTCCACAGGGGTCTGTTCTTTGGGCCTTTACTTTTCAACATTTTGTTGATCTGCCATTTTGTGTTCAGTCGAATCTTCGTCAATATGCAGATGAACCGTTTTGTATAGAGTTATTAAAACTCCAGATGATGAAAAGTGACACTCCAGAAAAGATCTGCAGCACATAAACACCTGGTGTAATTTAACCGTATGGCTTTAAACCCAAATAAATGTAAGCTAAAAGACTGTGACCCGTTCTAGAAATCCTCAAACCACTGTATAATATTGGTGATTAATTTTGGGAAAAAGTTGATAAACTTACAAATACCTTGGTGTTATTATTTCTAGGACTTGTTGAAAACCCATATTAGCAATGTTGCTTCAAAGCCACAAAGGGTAAATGGGTTTATTGGTAGAGAGTTAAAAATAGGACCCCAAAATTTTATTCCCCTTTATCGCTCAATTAGCAGACCCATCTTGAGTATGCAGCCCCGTCTGCGCCCTGTCCTCACTACCCAGCAAGAAACGCTTGAGAAGGTACAAAGACGTTTCCCCCCGTTTTTTTTTAGGCCTGCCGAGAAAGGCTTTAATTAATTCCAATAGTGAAATTGTGTATTCTGACAGGTGTGTCAAGTTGGGTCTTCCTTTTAAACAATAGAATTCATTTCCTTTCAATTGTGTTTCATTAAATGTTTATATAATAAATTTGACATTCCTATTGATCTAATCCATGTTAATCGTAGACATACTGAAATTATTAAGTTTTCTATCCCAAAAGGCAAGGTCCAATGTTGCTCATCATCTCTTTTATAGATTCCTAGATTTGGGAGGTGCTACCAACACATGTTAAAGAAACAGTTATTTATAGTTTATCTTTTTTTGTTAATTCACTTAGAAAACATTTATTAGTCCCTGGCCTAGCAGATGCCCCTAACTCAAACTGTGTTGTATTTAAGTTTTTATTTTATTATAATATTATTTTATATCTCAAGTGTGCCTAAAGATTTATCGTTCTTGTGTGATTCAATGTTTGTTTACTTCCATGGTAGTATCGGAGATCAACCCCGACAGAATTTAGTTTACTTTTGTAATCCTACAGGTGTGCTACCTTGTTTCTGTTTCTGTTAATCTAATGTAAATTTGTGTTTATTTATTTATTTTTCACCTGTGAAATCAATAAATGAAATGAAATGAAAAATGAAAACATCAACAATGCATCAAGAGTGCAGCAACAACCAGAACATCAACAATGCATCAACATGCAGCAACAACCAGAACATAAACAATGCATCAACAGTCAGCAACAACCAGAACATCAACAATGCATCAACAGTGCAGCAACAACCAGAACATCAACAATGCATCAACGAGTGCAGCAACAACCAGAACATCAACAGATGCAACGCTCCAGAACTTTATAAATATAGGGGCCGATTACAAAGAGCTAAGATTGATCTTAACTGTATATCAATCTTAATTGCTTAGCAAAGTGTGATGTCACAATACAAATACTATGGTAATACTAACAACTCATCTTAAGATGAATCTTGAGTGCTTTGTGAAATCGAGCCCAGGTCTCTTGAACTTAATTCAAAAGGTTTCCAAATATGGAAAATCGAATCTGAACATTATAACTTGTAATTGGATGGCAACTCATCACCAACGTACTACAATCATCGAGCTGATGCACGCTCAAGAACTTTATAAGTACATGACTCTGAACCAAAAGGTTTCCAAATATGGAACACAGTTTATAAACAGTTTTGTGTTTAATATTAATATATACTAACACATGTATGCTAGACCCTGGCTAGTGTTTAAAATACACAGTATTTTCTTCCAACGGGGGGCATGTCATGATCAAGCCTATCATCCCATGCGCGATAATTATGCGTATTAGCGTGCGCGATTGCAAAGGCAGCGTGTTGAAACAGACGGATTGCCGCGTGATGAGAATGTTTTTGATATTGTTTGTTATGGAAAATAAAGATAAATAATTCATTCTTCGGTTAGGTCTGACTGAGAAGGAGACACACACATATCTATGCTGTAATGCTTTTATGAATCAAAATGTTGAATCTATTTGATGTTTATAATCAACTGAAGTCTCTTGAAGTAATACTTTTGTGAATGTTTGTAACCTCTACGGACGGATCACGAATCCAGTTAACACGAATTCTTTACTTGTAACTTCACGACAAAGTGAAGCAAGTTAACACGAATTCTTTACTTGCAACTTCACAACAAAGTGAAGCAAGTTAACATTATTTGTACGTCTCCGAAAGCTTACCTCTTAGTAATCCCTGACTAAGGATCACAACACAACATGTGTTGTGATCCTTAGTTGCAAGTAAAAGAATTCGTGTTAACTTTCTTCGCGCATGGGATGATAGCTTGATCATGACATGCCCCCCGTTGGAAGAAAATACTGTGTATTTTAAACACTAGCCAGGGTCTATACATACATGTATTAGTATATATTAATATTAAACACAAAACTGTTTATAAAATGTGTTCCATATTTGGAAACCTTTTTGGTTCAAGAGTCATGTACTTATAAAGTTCTGGAGCATTGCATCAACTCGATGATTGTAGTACGTTGGTGATGAGTTGCCATCCAATTTTACAAGTTTACAATGTTCCAGATTCTCGATTTTCCATATTTGGAAACCTTTTTAGTTCAAGAAACCTGTATTTGTAAAGTTCTGGAGCGTTGCATCTGCTCGATGATTGTAGTACGTTGGTGATGAGTTGCCATCCAATTTTACAAGTTTACAATGTTCCAGATTCTCGATTTTCCATATTTGGAAACCTTTTAGTTCAAGAAACCTGTATTTGTAAAGTTCTGGAGCGTTGCATCTGCTCGATGATTGTAGTACGTTGGTGATCAGTTGCCATCAATTTCAGAAATTTATAATGTTCCATTCATACTTTGAACATGGCATAAATTTACTGAACTTTCTTATTCATGTTTTATTATTTTTTTAATAGATGCCTTTCCTACGTATTAATATTTAACGTATAGTACAATATTTAGTTCTATGTACCACTGGCTTCATTTGAATAGACCATTTATATCATTATACAATTAAAGTTAGATTAATTTGATAATGTTACACAAAATGTTGATTTAGATATTTATATAATATAATTATAATATTGTGCATTCTTTATTACTTCTTAAATTCTACTTAAGAAATCAGCATTTTTGTTTTTGCTTCCTTGTTTGTACTCAATACTGAAATGGTATGGTTGAAAGCAAGGAACCATCTTGTAAGTTCATATATTTGATTTGTTCACTTCCAACCATTTGAGTGCTTGGTGGTCGTCAGATTGTGAACTGTGACAAATAAATAGTAATGGAGTTTACCAATACTCCATATGATAGCAAGACACTGATATTGTGTAGTTTTCTCTCGCCTTGTAATTTTCACTCAGATATAGAATAGGCTTTTCATTTCCTTCATGATCAATTTGAGTTAGAACATTTCACAGGCTATTTCACAATTTACATCCCAGTTTACTGTGTTGGTACATGACTTCTTTGTCAGATCTGTCAGTGGTCGAGCAGTATCAGCATAATTTGAATGAATTTCCTGTAATAACCTGATAGTCCTAAGAAAGCTCTGACCTGTTTTTAGTTATAGGCTGTGGAAATTTACTGACAGCTTCTATATTGTCCTGCATAGGTTTTACCGTTTTGTTACCTATGATGTGACCAAGATACGATACCTCTTGTTTAGCAAATTTGCACTTTTTGGCTTGACTGTGAGACCTGCTATTTTGGATTCTGGTAAGGATTTCATCGACATGTTTGACATGATCATCCCAAGTGTCCGAAAATATACAGATATCATCAATAAGGCTTTTGCATAGTCTTGCAGCCATGTAGTATTTTGTCAACTAGTCTCACAAATGAATCTAGAACTATTTTGCAGAACAAAAGGCAAAACCTTGTATTGGTATTGACCGAAAGGAGTCCAATGCAGTAAGTGGACGCGATTCTGGGTCTAATGGGACTTGGTAGAAACCTTTGTTAAGTCCAGAGTGGAAATGTATTTCACACCAGAAACTTCATCCAGAATGTCATCTATTCGGGATTCATAGGGATCAATAGACAGACTTTGTTCAGAGCGCATGTCAGAACATATTCGATATCGTTACCTCCTGGTTTACGTACAACCGTTATAGGGACGCGTACGGCTATTTGTTGCTCAATGATATCCAACCCTAGCATGGAGTCTATTAGGTGTTTGGGTGTGTACCCAAACACCTCTTGATATTGTTCGTTTTGTTTAGGTGTTTGGGTGGTGCTCAAACACCTCTTGATATTGTTCGGTTTTTTTCTTCTTCTTCTTCTCTTTAAGAATTATCCAGAGACAAAACATAGTTGCAGAGTTCACAGAACTAAAACTTCACACATAGTTAGACCTTAACATGTAGTTGTATATATACCTTAACTGTAGTTGTCACACTAAGTTGTGACGTCTAGTGAGGTCATCAGATATCGAATTACACTAAATCAAAGGTTAATATTTTCAAAAATCATATCTCATGAACCACAAACGATATTTTCACAGTCTTTGCACCATGTTATAGATCTTAATTATGTGTTTTTTCGTACACAGACGTGACCCCAATCGACCTCTGCTTCGGTCGAAACCGGAAGTTGAAAATTCAAAAAATTCAAACATCATATCTCATGAACCACGAAAATATTTTCACAATCTTGCATCATCTTAAAGACCTCACGGAAAACCCACGGAACATATCATCTCTATATATGTGTATTATTTATCATAGCCCAGGACAACACATTAATTCACAAACAACACTTATTCGTTATCTTAGAGAATCCGTTGACAGCATTAGATCAACATCGCCGTCAGCCGGATTCCTCATTAGCGGAGATTTCAACGAGGCTCGACAAAAGTTAAACAATTTGCTCGTCTACTGGTCTTCGACAAGTCGTCAAAACGTCCACGAGGGATAACAGTGGTAACATTTTGGACTTGCTTATAACTAACTTTTGAATATTATGAGGAACCAGTTACTCATGCACCCTTTGGTCGTAGCGATCATAATGCAATCTTATGGCAACCCAAGCCGGGGTTCTTTGTAACAAAGGCCACAACATTACTAAATCTTTTCGACCTCTTAGTAATCTGCTATAAATGAGTTTGGCCGATGGATAACATCACAGGACTGGTATGAAATTCAGGAAGCTGCTGACCTTGACGAAGAATTTACATTTTTGAGTCAACATTATTTCATGCATATGAACGTTGTTTTCCAATGCGTAGAATTAAAGTTCATTCAAATGAAAAACCCTTTGGATTACCCCAAATTAAAGAACTTTGTAAGGAGAGCAAACTAACTTTCATGAATATGGAAAAAGCTCTCGTCAATTTCGCACACTTAGAAACCGTGTCATTTGGGAAATTAAGCAATCTAAAATTCAGTACTATAAATACGAAGTTACCAACCTGCAAAGAACTAATGCAAAACAGTGGTTCCAGAAACTTAACCAAATATGTGGTATAATAAAGAAAGCGTTGCTGAATTTAGAAACTAGGAACGATCCGATCAAAGTGTGCGAAATAAAAATAGCCATCTACTCATATTTGCTAAAGAATTGAACCTTTACAGGTTGATAGTCTACCATCATATCTTCCCAGCAGTTCGAAAGCACCAACACTTAATTTCTGGGGTGTATCATCAATTGCAGAAAATCAACTGTAACAAATCCGTAGCCCCGGTGACCACCTCCTCGCATCATCAAGAAATTTGCATTTGAACTAGCATTACCTTTAGTTGATATCTAAATACATCAGTTTCACAGGGAAAGTACCTACTAAGTGGAAAGAGGCGACCATAACCCCACTTCCCAAAGTGAAAGGAACCGTGAACTTAAACCCAAAATCAGACCCATATCAATCACACCATTTTTGTTCGTATGCTTGACCATTTCGTTTCGTCCTGGATAAAGCCAACGATTGTATCTCAACTAGACGAAAAACAATTTGGAAATCGTGTAGGTGCGTCTACCACCCATTACCTTGCTAGCATGTTACACTATTTGCATCAAGGACTTGATAAGCCCAGTCACGAAGCAACGGTTATTGCAGTCGATTATCGAAGCGTTTGACCTAATTGATCATACAATCGCTGTCAAGAAGCTGATTGATTTTGGGAGTTTGTCTTAAATTTAAATTTCCCCTGGATTAGTGATTTCTTTGCGAACGTAAACAAAGAGTGAATCTCAATGGCGTTTCAAGCTGGCAAGAAATCACTTGGGAGTTCCTCAAGGAACAAAACTAGGCCTTTAATTTTCCAAGTAATGGTAATGACTCCTTAGAATTTCCCAAATCGCTGGAAGTATGTGACGATTTGTCAATTTGAGGTTCGCAACAAGAAAACTCCACTCAAACTTCAAGAACAATTAAATGAACTTACACAATGGACTAGGACAATAACATGACAATCAATACTGAGAAAACTAATCGTATGGACATTTCTTTTTAAGTCTCAACCCACATTACAATCGCTTACTATTGATAATGTAGAAGTTGCTCAGGTTGAATGTTTAAAGTTACTTGGGGTGTGGGTCCCCTAATGATCTGAAATGGAATACACATATTCATGATTTTTAATAGAGCCGGCAAGAGACTGCACATGTTGACATGTTTGAAAAGATTTGGAATGCCTCGTAATCACTTAAAACAAATTTATATTAGTCACATAAGACCTATAACTGAGTATGCGTGTCCTGTATGGCACTCTGGTTTAACTGTAGCACAATCTAAGGAGCTTGAATCCATTCAGAAGCGTGCATGTAGGATTATTCTCGGACAACAATTTGTATCCTATGATCAAGCAATTAAGCTACTTAATCTAAACAACTGGATCAAAGAAGGAAGATACTCTGCTTGAGTTTGCTAAGAGTCTTAATACAATTATCCATGACGTACTACCTAAAAAGAGGGGAAACGTGTGGAGAATACTTAGGAATTCTATATGCAAAGTGAGATATATTGCAATACTGACAGATTCAAGAACTCCTGCTTTCCAGCTTTGTGTAGACTAATTAACAAAGTAAAGTACAGACTAATAAAATAAAATAAATCAAAACTAAATCTTAATATACTGACAACGGTGTGCCCATTTTATAGTTTATAGTTTATGGCTTTCCTGAGACAATGTTGTTTTTTGCTGTGTTTGTGATGGTGCATACTTTGCATAATGCATACTGTGCAGACATTATGAAACACTATCCCATTGGGTTGATTTAATTGTAATTTTAATTACTTGTTTTAAATGCATTAACTGTAACTTTCAACTTTTTAACCAGTGTAGTATTTTTCCCAGTTTAGTTATTTAGCCTAAAATGTTTTTAGTAATGTTAATGTGTACATGTAAGTACAGTAGTTTTTATCATCAGTAAATTTAGTATTTATACTTTTTAATTGTAACTGTAAATCGACTCACAATTCATTTTTTTAATATGTATTGCAATGAGTTTTGATAATAAAACCAGAATGAATGAATGAATGAATGAACTATGTCACATTTCACACAGACATGACCCCAATTTGACCTCTGCTTCCGGTCGAAAACAGAAGTTTAAATGAACAACAGCACTATTCAGAAGCACAGGTATACTGCGTGAACGGCCTTGAGTGTCTTACACACAGACATATCGGCCTATAGTGTGTATATGCAGTATCTAATTAGAATTAATACTGAGTTTACGAAGACCGCGCAGGTCATGACCCGCCATGCATGCGCGCGCAGCACTGCAGCAGCAAAACAATGGCTTCCTGTCGGGCCCGTCTGCAGAAGAGGGTCGCAGAAAATGTACTAGTATTATGCATTTGTCTAGCATGGAATCCAAATTGTTATCTTTTTTGGAAATGAGTTGGACAAAGTTTCTTTCATGTGCAAGTGGATGGAAGAAATAGATGGTATGGTTGAGTGGATATTGCCAATAAAGTGTTCCTTCCTCCATCGATGAGAGTTCCTTCCTCCATGGATGGTCTAACCAGGGAGGAAGGAATGGTCAACGTTAGGCTGGAGCTAACGTACACAACATATGTATAATTAAGCGATCGCCATGTCGTTGGAATTGGTAACGAACAACCTCAGAATCTCGTTACAGCTAACGTTACAGTAATGGTGAATTATTTTAAAGATTTGAAAATATTGGACCTAATCAGACAGACTACATATTTTTGTAAAATAGTTGGACTTAGGCTATCACTGATATGAAAAATATCCTTGACAATTTAACATATGATTATTTTCAATAGTTACCATGTTAATACCTTGACCAACAAAATAACCTTGACCAACAAAATAAACTATAACCCTAACCACCCCAAATCCATCAAAACCTGAAAGGGCACCTTTTGGGAAAAATCAGCACTGTTGAAAAATGGATCTTTATAATGGAGTTTTATCAGATACTTAAAAGTAATACTACTAGTTGCACAAACATAACTTTGTACATGAGCCAAGAATATTCAACCTTGGCAGTGTGAATAAGCATGAAATGAACTTCAGTTGAACTAAAGTTTTGGGTTATTTTTTCATAGTGTATACAATGAAGATGGATGCTGACCCAATTATTTATTATTTACATGTATGGATGAATAGCTGACATTCCTAAAATTAATTACCATTTGATTTGAGATTTATGGGTACCACTTGAGTGGTACAAATGCTTCCATGCCATTTGCAGGTCTGAGAGGAAAAATGAGAAGAAACAGAAACATCAAGGTAGGCAAATATTGAAAATTCGTTAGAATGTCGACGAACCGCCACTTTTCTCATTCAATATAACTAAAGTAATCTTACCCACCGTAAGGTGGAGAACATATGGATGATGATGGACATATACTTAAATTATTCCAGGATATTTATTTCATGAAAATCAGCCATTTTGGTATACATGAATTCCTCAGTCATGTCAGTCTGATGTTGTAAACTCCACAATTAGTGACCAACACAGTCATTGTACATGCACAGTGGCAACTATAATATGATCCTTCTATTTTCTGAAGGGAGGATTTTTAGAGGAAATAAAGTCCGAAAACCATCATAAAAGTGGATTTTAAAGATAGTTTACTTCGTACCACCAAAAACGATAGAATAATTTTAACTGGTTAGTGGTTGCAAAAATTCCAAAACCCCCTTAAAAAGTGGCGGTTGGACTTACATTCTTTCCAAAAATTCAATCAAGTTTCAAGTATGCAGTAAGTTTGGGCGATAACGATTTTTTTTTTCCCGATATATCGCAAACATATATTGTATTTTCAATAATATCGCAACTTTTTTGCATTCATGATGATTGCTTTAGAGCCAATAACCACAGGTATGTACTTTACAAGTGTCACAATAAATTGCAAATTTATTAGAGGGGTATGATTTCTGAAGTAGTTTGCTTTGTTTCTCATTTCTAAAAGCTCAAAGACTAATGATTTTATTTCCATGGAATTTGACTTGACTCCAATGTATTTATATTTTATTGTGATATATTTTTATTCATGATTCACCGATATGCCGATAACTTAAATAGGTTCTTATTGTAATCGAAAAAAGTTTTCGCAATATTCGATATCGGTTTATCGCCAGCTTAGTATGCAGTAAAATTGTTTCTAGTTATATGTTGCTTTTCGTTTCTGTTTACCTTGTCTTGTGTGTTTACTTTTTTTAATTTTCACTCTTTTTGTCTACAATGCCCATTCCCCCTTTCTCACTTATTCCTCTATTTCTATTAAATATTTATCATTCTTTCTTCATACATATTCAGGTCAATATGAGGTCGAGCGTAAGAATGCAGCACTGAACCCCAGAGAAGAAAACCGTGGTCTTCATCAGAGTTACCCGACAAACCGAGAAAATTGAGGAAAAACTGATAAGTATTCAAGTGCCAAACCTGATTGCATGCCAACTGTTTGAAGCAGCCCAACGGAAAGATGATAGGTTACTTTTGCAAATCGAAGATAAAGATCTTGTGGGTTTGAAGTTTCTATCATTGTCTTTGCTATAATGAGTATGTCCAATTCTTGACAAGGCCAGATCCATCAGATGAAAACCTATTTGGTACAATGATGCATAAATAAAATTATGTGAAGAAGTCATCCAGAAGAAAATAATAAAAAAAATGACATTTTTTCACAAAGTCATTACATCGTAAGTTCATCAAGTGCATAAGAAGTGGAGGAGTTGACTTCAGTAAGTACAGGTCCCACAATCTGAAAAAATCGCCTGAAAAGTACATTTCCTACGCTGGTAATTCATAGATCATTTACTAAGAATACAATTGACTTGGTGTACAGCCAATCTCTAGCTGCAAAAGAACTGGTAGAGACTGCAGTTGGCTCAGATACATTATGTACTGATACTGATATACACTCACTGGTATAAGTATTGCAACACACACCAAAGTTCAGTTTGGAGAACTGTGTTACAATAATTTATTTTATTTTATTTACACTACTAAGACTTCTTGAAAGTGCCTGTGTTTTGAAGTCAATGTTCTTTTACTATTCTTGCTGAAATTATGTAATACGATCGATGAAATCAGATTAAATGATCATCTCACCTGTTACTGTAAAGTGCTATTTTGAGCATGTTGCAATACTTTTGGCCAGTGAGTGTAGAGCAGTGAAGGTGCTGAGAGCAGAGATTTTCATGAAAGTGCCTATCTTCACATCTTCAATGTATCAGCTGTAATATAATACACTTATAATGAAGAAATCACATGGCATTACAGCTACCTGGCCATCAACTTCAGATGACTTATCCTTGCAGACTGCTTAACAAATGAGCCAGTAATTTCAATCACCGCTTTGTTCATCTTACACCAGGACACTGATTCCATGACCCGTTGAAAGTCTACTCTGATTGAGATAATGTTGCCCTTTAACCATTAACTTTAATTAAAACATTTGTTGACTTTTTTTCATGCACCAGTAAAAGTTTTTAATGCCCAAAAATTTAACAATACTAGCCAAATCCAATTAATGTTAGGGACTACAGGTTCACTTATTTTGTATTTTGTACTTCAGAAAAAAAATTCTTTTTATTGCAAATTAGACCTAGAAGTTTGATAACCTTTATCCTGTATGAAATGGATTATTATTGATGGGTCAAAATGGATGGAAAAAGGGGTATCATGACCATGACAAAATAAAGAGAAGTGTCATTCAAAAGATAATGTTGTTTCGCATTTCCTTTATTTAAATATCTTATTAATTTTATGTATTAACGAAGAATGTGTTTAATCAATTTAAATATTTACACAAAACGTTGACAATTAATAACCAATAATTTACTTTTTTAAAAATGAGAAAAGATTCACAAATTGGTCTTTGATGTAGGTACAGGGTTTGATCCAGGGTTGCCTAAAGAGGGTGGAGCTCAAGGTAAGGAGAAGGGGGGTGGTAAATGAAACCCAAAATATTGAAATGTATGGACAATTTAGAAGTTTTCACATGATCAATTAAATTGAATACTACCCACGACACCATAGATCCTACCCTGGGAGTAATGGGTAGAGGACGGGGGTGGGGGGCAGACGTTCAGGGTCAGACGTTCAGGGAGCAGTCGGTTCAGACCTTTATTCAAGGCAAGATTTTTTAAACTGGTTCATTCTTTACAATGACATCAAATATTTCCAAATATGGAATCCCTTTCCAAACTCTTCCCCACCTCACTGGACCGATTTGACGATTAGGTTAGGAGAAACATAAAAACATAGCCCATGTGAACTATTCAATTATACAAAAATAAAAATGTACAGTTTTCTAAGAATGACCGAAGAGGGCGCTATTTTATGTCATAGTTCAAATGCAAATATATGCCAAACTGGCAAGTTTTGTGAGTGTGATTTATATTAGAATTTATGTAATTATCTATTAAACTGTTTCTACGCTCATGCTTGATATGCGTCACGAAACTCAATTTCTGAATGCATTTCATTGCACGCTCCATGGTCTAGTAGTCTGAAGTCAAGTCACATGCTGAACTTAACTCCATAGCCGTAGTCTCTTGTCAAGTCGCACTTGGCACCACGGATGCAAGTTTATCATGAAACTTGAGAGAAAAACCCTATTTACCAAGTTCAGACTTAATTAATGTACTTTTAAACAACTTTAGGTGATGACGTCATAACATGATAAACATCCAAATACCTTGAGAACGAGCATTCTACTCACTAGACTAACATACTCGAGGAAGTTGTTGGTGAATTAACTATTGAAGAACCTTTCAACCTTTGTAACATTAGATTTTTATGGGAATTTGTAAGTGAATGAGGAATTGTACTGCAGAAAAAATAGCTGCTTGGCTTGTACATGCAATGTCTCCCCATTTTAGCTGTAATAATGGGCGTTCTATTAAGGATTAGATTTCTTAAATGTTTTGTTTATCATAACTGGGAGAAATACAAATAATCTGATAATCAAAAGCTCTTTAATTCATAGTACACTTAAAAAAGGCTTTTATTTCTGCAATTACTATTAAATACAAACTTATACAATGTTCATAACTTAACATTTTGGATTCATTTTGCATTTTTTAAACAACTTTAGGTGATGACACCATAACGATGAACCCCAAACTCTATACCTCTACTTTTTTTGATTTTTTCTTTGAGAGCTTGGGTGTCCGATACAGTTGTTGACGTATTGGCGTGTCTGTACTAGTCTTGATTTGGTGAGACAGTAGATGTGTTCTTCCAGGCACATCTGAAAATATGTCTTTATGACTGTCAATAACTTTGTCCATGTCGTCTTTTGTTTTTAGAAAGTTTCATTTATAGGAACGTCTTTCAAGTGTGTGTTTGTTGACAGTTTGGTAACATTTCTTCCATATCTGTAATGAGTTTTGGTTCAGTATTTTCAGTATCATCAGTGTTTTGAGATGACATGTTTTCATTGTTGTCAGAGTATGGTATGTAATCTCTGTCATATTGTGATGGAGTTGATCCAAATCACCAATTATGAATAGCATTGAGCGTACATGTTTCTTGTTCCTTGTCATACCATCTTTTACACATGTTTATGTATAACCTTTGTGACTTTCTTTGTCACTCATGTTGGGTACCTCTCTAAAAGCAAATAGGAAGTGGGGAATGAATTCGTCCCAGGTTTTGCGTTCAGTTTTGGAGAGCGTCTCAACATGTTTTGAGAGTTCCGTGGAATCTCTCTGTAATTCCTACAGTTTGGTGGTGATATGCATTGAAGTTAGCTGTGTTATGTTCAGCATTTTGCAATGGAAGCCATTATTTGTGACATGAAATTTGTGCCTTGATCATGTACAATTTCTCGTGGGATGCCAATTCTGGCGAATACGGTGAGTAGTCATTGCAACTGTGTCAGCTGCATATTAGATAGGGGAATGGCTTCTGGGAACCTTGTGGCATAATCACATATTGTTAACAGATATTTGTTGCCTTTGCGGGACCTTTCTAGTGGACCTACAATGTCTATTGCTATGCGATCAAAAGGGGAATCTATGACTGGCATAGGAATAAGTGGAGCTTTCTTGGTGTTTTGCTTTTGTCTATCATTTGGCATGTGGGACAACATTTTATGTAGTTTGATGCATCTTGGAATATGCCTGGCCAGTAGAAGTGGGCTAAGATTCTTTGCTTAGTTTTCTCAATGCCCATGTAACCTGACATGGTGATATCATGTGCATTTCTAATATGTTAGGCCTGTATTGTTGTGGTACCACAATTTGGTGTACCGCTCAACATTATTAGAGTCTTGGTTCTTCTTGGATTTCCATTTCTCATTATGACATTGTCTTTGGAATAGAAACACACCCTTTCTTTATCAATGTCTGATATCGGTGTAAGTCTCTGTTTTACTCCTCTTAGTGTCATATCATTTTGCTGCATTTCTCTTAGGCCATTTTTATCCTTAGGCCTATCTTCTGTGCTATTCACTTTTGTTGTACCTCATTTCATACTGTGAAGTATTATTAGAGCCTATTTCACCTGACTGTCTACGGTAGTATTATTGTTGTTCTTTTCTGTGTTGTTTAAGACCTGAGTATCATCATCAGTCCTAAGTCTGTTATATCATTCTTGTGTTCTATTAACTCAGTTTCAGCTCGTTTTATTTCGTCCATTTCCTGTTTTGCTTGTTGTCTGGTTAATACACAGATTTGTTTTGGCATTACATCTCCACATGTTTTATCTAGGTCTGTCCTAGTAAGACTTCTATATGTAGTCCTGGGACTACTGCTACTATTACTTCTCCTGATATGATATTGCATTGCAAATCAATTTTGGCTAGTGGTAGAACCACTTTTCCTGTTATACCACGAACAGTTACATTTTCTCCTGTATAACATTTAGTTGGGACCATGTCTGCGGCAACTACAGTTTGTGTACACTGCGAGTCTCGCCTATAGTGATGGGTCTATCATTGAATGTACCAC
The DNA here is from genome assembly GCA_029582265.1 of Zoroaster sp. YZ-2022. Taxonomy (NCBI): domain Eukaryota; kingdom Metazoa; phylum Echinodermata; class Asteroidea; order Forcipulatida; family Zoroasteridae; genus Zoroaster; species Zoroaster sp. YZ-2022. Next base: position 14,380,305 of record CM055823.1, read on the forward strand.
TTATATTACATTTCTGAAGTCTGGCTTCAGCTTCATCATCAACAACTTCGACTTTTTCTTTGTTTAGACCTGTGCGCTTCACATTTGTAGGCCTTTTGGATTAGGGCCTCTGTTCGGTTCTTAGATCCAGGGCTAACTTTGTCTGGAGGATTAGACTTATCATTGTATTTGTTTCGACATTCTTCTGTGGAATGTCCCCTTGAATTGTGATAGGAACAATATCTTTCATCAGTACGTCTTTCTTTATAGCTACTCTGTTGGTGCTCTAGTTTTGTAGCATTGTCAGGTTGTCTGCTGTAACCTCTCTATTCTGGTTTGTACCATTATCATTGTTTGTGCCTCAGGATTCTGTTCATGCATAGGCTTAGGATTGTTTTGTTGATATCCGTACCTTGAATTTCTATTAGTCGTTTCTATTTTTGTGTTCATCTTGCTTCTTCCAGTATTTGAGCCTCTGTTGGCTACGTACTCATCTGCGATATTTATATGCCATCTTTTTACTGTCTTTGGCTTACTATCACGCAAATGTACAGCAAGGTCTTCTGGCATTTTATTCATGGCTTGTTCCATGATGACCAGTTCACTATACCTATACCATCATCTTGATCTGTATTTGTGAATTCACCCAGCTTGTGAAGTAGTGTTCGAGATCATGAACCCATTCTCGTACTGTTTCATTTTCATGTGTTTTCCGTGTTCGGAATTTGTTTCTGAATGGCTCAGTGTTTACTTCGTATTTAGACAAGATTGCCTTTTTAGTTGGTCCTAGTCATTTGCTTCATCAAGTGATAGAGTAGCATATACCCAAAAGCTGCACCTGTAAGCTCTGGGGCTATTTTTGCTGACCAGTTTTCTTTGGGCAATTTATTTTTGTAAGCAAAATGCTCAAATACACGGAGGTGAGATATCAATATCTTCTCCTTCTTTGAGTCACGAAACCGCCCATCAGACATCCCACAACGCTAGCAGATTTTGTTTCTGAACAGTTATTGGTAATGGTATTGGCACGCATTTCCAACTCTTTCATTTGAACTTGGGCTTGAAGTTCCGCTTTCATTATTTCGAGTTGTGTATTCGCCTGCGTTTTGCGTTTGCATGGTTAGGTATTCCAACCACATATCTTTTGGAGCAAACCTATTGGGATTCCGATAGGTTGGATATTTTGGATCACCATTTTCTGTCCCAGTGTCATTACCACTTATCGTTAACTTGTATCATATCTATTGTCAGTTTGATTTTGATCATCTTCATATAAAATATTGGTAGGTCCTATCCGTCATTCTTGTTCACTTCTACCTATTGATTTGATAGCTGACCTAAGATTCATTTGGAATTCATTTTCCGCGTGTGGTTAACTTTACTACTACTACTACGGTACTACTACTAGTACTACTACTAATTACTACTATTTTTTACTAGCCATGGCACTTGTGAATTTATACTGTATACATAAGTTAATGTGGTTAAGCTTAAATTTCATGAGTTATGACATAAAATATTTGGATACAATTTCCTGCACAAACTTATTTTGCCGTGTTCTAATTATCGTTACGAAAATACCTCCCAGTGTTGACTGTACAATTGAGCTGGTCGTTGCTGATGCCTTCTCCTCTTCTAATTGGCAAAATGGTTGCAAAATTGTTCTGGAGAATTATTCTTGTTTGATGGAATACACTGAAATGTCCGTTGCTTAAGCACCACTGTTACTCATTTAGATGCGTCGAAATGTCATTCACTTCGAACTGTTACCTAGACTTAGGTCAAAGTACTGCACTGCATCTTCGTTGCTTCGACTCTGCTCAGGTTCTGCTGGCAAAATGTAGACGGCTGTAGATTTCTTCCTCCTGGCGTTTTAATATTCCAACAGATCGCTGCCACCATGTTGTGTTGTGATCATAGTCAGGGTTACTAAGAGGTAAGCTTTCAGGGCAATACAAATAATGTTAACTGGCTTCACTTTGTTGTGAGGTTGCAAGTAAAAGAATTCGTGTTAACTACTTCACTGTGTTGTGAAGTTGCCAAGTAAAAATTCTGTATTAACATTCTTCACTTTATAAATGATTTGCAAGTAAAAAAAATTGTGTTAACTGGATTCATTGATGCCGTCCGTAGAGGTTACAAACATTCCTGAGAAGTATTGCTCAAGAGACTTCCAGTTGATTATAAATATCAAATAGATTCAACATATATTGATTCATAAAAGCAATACAGCATAGATATGTGTGTGTGTCTCCTTCTCAGTCGGACTAGCCAGAAGAATTAAATATGTTATCTGTATTTTTCATAACAAAACAACTATCAAAACAATCTCGCTCGCGGCATTACGTCAGTTTCCAACACGCCGCACTTTGCAATACGCCACGCTAAGGCTATACGCAATTATCGCGCATGGGATGATAAGCTTGGTCATGACATCAACGCAATTATACTCTTCTGGCGAATTCCACACAGGATGACAATTTGTTTATCAATTTAACCACCGGGTTCAGGAGCTTACCTTACTGCAGTTGGTGGAAAGAGATGCTTTGCCTGTGGATTGTTTTGTCGACTGGAAGTCATTACGTATCAAAACTGGAATTGTGGTACCGTTTTTAAAAATAATAAATTGCTCTTTGTGAAAAATGACTGGGGCCTATAGGTCGCGCTAAAAAGACAGTGACAAAGTGCCGGAAAGAATGCAAGGCATCCCAGCCACCACTTTTAAGGGTTTTTGGAATTTTTTTGCAACCACTAACCAGTTAAAACATTGTTCTCTTGATTTTTTCGGGGTGCAGAAAGCGAAAACTGTCTTTAAAACCCGCACATAAATGGTGGTTTTCGGACTTTGAATTCCTTCTAAAAAATCCTCTCCTTCAGAAAATATATAGAAGGATCCTAATATGGTTTTGCTACTGCACGTGTTTAATGACATGTTGGTCACTAACAGGGGAGTTAAGCAAAGATCAAACTGACATGACTGAGGAGTCATCATATACCAAAATACTTGGCCTTTTTTCATGAAATAAATATCCTGGAATAATTTGAAGTATGTCCATCATCATCCATAATTATATTTCTCCCTGCCTTACTATGATAGAGAGTAAGATTACAGCTATTCGTTATATTGAATGAGGAAAAGTGGTGGTCGGATACGACATCTACAAAAGTACCCTCTACTGACATGTAATACCTATAGGTTTCTTATATTGTTCATTGTCGGCCTATTTTGAAAAGAAATATTCTACTGACCATTTTATTGCTACAAGTTTACTTTGTGAATACCAAATAGGAATACCTATACTTATGACTAACCAGCCAATATGCTTTAAATTCAAAAGCTTTGTTCCTATCACTTACTGCTTCTTCATGGATGATAATCATGGATGATAATCATGTACTATTATATATCAATATCAACTTCTCATCAACTAGCTAATTAATTCAAATATTGCTGCCAGTGAACCAAGAATTTTAACCATTCATTATAGACACACCAATATTTAATCCTTATGATATGATGTTTTGTTTGTTTTATGTTTCGTTTGTTGTTTGTTATACAATTCAGAAAAAGTGTTTGAATGGTTCTTCACTTCACCTTACTTTGATGATTAAAAAAACCATGTACATATATTTAGCTGCCCTACCCACAGTTTTTCTCACCTCGTTTTTGTGGGATATTCTCCATTTTGTAATTTAATTTTTGTCATAACATTTCATCTTTTGTCAAAATTAACAGGGGCCATTCATCCAAGTGAGAGCTCCATATTCTGGAGGTGTTATGGACAACAGGGGAATTACATTCCATTTTAAACAAGTACATGCGTTGTTGCATGACAAGTCACTTTCAGGACGATTTCACTAAGCTTGGGCCTGAGGAACTATGGGTCGAATACTCTAACATCAAGTATGTCAACTGTTATTAAGGCGACTATAAAATTAAAAAACTTTGAAATGTCTTTTAAATGGATTGGGGGAGATACTACGGTCATACATCAAGAATGTCGGTGAACTGCGCTCTATTGGCCTGACGTCGCTAACTCAAAAGGAGTCACACTCATTCTTTGATATATATCATACAACACAGAAGTGCGTAATACAAGAAGGGATTTTATCGTTGGCTTTGCACAAGAAGACGAGGAGGTTTGAGGTTTTGTTTTGCTACAATTGTGTGGATTCTCCCGCCTGTTATATTCGTAGGTCACCCAACATAATTTGATGACCCAATGTGGGAGGCAGGAGGCCAGGATGGCACCCAAAGTGTGACACTCATGACTAACTAGCATGACACAGAGCTGGTTTGAAACTTGTGATGGAATGAATGGTCATCAAGAACAGTTTTCCATCAAGCTTGACTTACAGTGATACTATAAAAAACAACTGCTGCTGAGCGTTTTGGCTACTTTAAACAATGCGCTTTGTGATGGAAGCACATGTTCTGCTAAGTCCTATGTCTCATGTAGACTGGGGATACGTACTACATGGACTGTCACACAGCATCAGCTGAATGTCAAGTTGTGACTGTCTCCAAAGTGTCATAACCAAACTAAAGGACCATCTACAAAATTACAAGAACAAGAAAACATTATTGAGCGACAGTGGTAGCTATCTCTATACAAGTGAAGACTTAACCTGTGGATAAGCCAATCTAACTTCTGTCTAAAGAAATAGTAAATAGATGTCACATTGTATTCCATTTCATTGGTTTTTGAACCGATAATAACTGTAGCATGCAAGAAATCACATTGGAAGTGTTTGAACATTGTGAAGAACAATATCTACATGTATCAGACTACGGCGGAGTTGAGTCTGACACCACTTCGGACATTTCTGTACGTGTACAATGCCTTCATGAAACTTTACTGGTTTATTAGCACAATTTGTTTTTAATTTCCTTTTTGTTTTGAAGGCATGAGTAAAATGTCCAAAGTTGTATAAATGATTAAGCATATGTATTTTGTTTTTTATTGTTTCTGGGAAAACCATTGGACCACCCTCTTTGGGTATTCTTTAATAGAAATGTTGTGGGATTAAATTTGTGACAGTATTTCTTGTACAATAAAACACCACTGCAGCAGTGCTTGGTATGGCAAACATTCAATTACAACCATTTTAATTTGTTTTAATTCTGTTACCTTCTAGTTAAGCATTATACATGTACATATTGGATTCACAAAGGCCAGTACACTGAATTTTGTGGATCCCATGATATGTTTTATAACTTGAGGGGTATAGTTACAGTGGCGTCATATACATTTTGTATCCCTGTCAGTTATACATATTGCTTTAACAACAAAACATACATGTAATAATGTACTAAGAAATCAACACGTGGACTACAGCATGTACTTGGTTGAAAATGCAATAAACATGATTTATTTCATTTAAAGTTGACATAATGAGGAGAGAAACTCTTTTGTATTTCATATTTCAACATACCTAGGCTTACCGTGCATCGATTAAAAAACAATAATTATTGCCCAAAAGTTCAGTGTCATTTACTCAAGGACTCTAACACTAAAATATAACATATTGAGAGATAATCTTATTTTTAGGGTTGGAAGTTATTTGTTTTGGTGAACTAACAAGTAAACAAAACCTGTGAAAGTTTCAGCTCCTTTTTGTTTCGCCTATTTAAATATTTTGCCTGGATTTTAAACAAATTATAAATTGTATTGTTACCAGAAAATATGTCAGATAGAGTGAATTCTGAGAATGTTTTGCGCCATTACCATCTTATATAAACAAGTATGCATTTAGATAATAATTCATTGGGTTCGTTTTGTTTTGTACTTAATCATCCCCTTTTTAATAGGAACGTAAATCATTGGTTTGGGGACAGGTAAATTGTATTCCAATCCTAACAGTTTTTCAAAGGAACATATCATAAATCTGTGGTGGAAATTTCATCACAATAAGTGCTCTCACATTTTGCAGAAAACTGTGGTGAATAATTGTTTCCATGTTTATGTGACAGTTCAGTCAAATTGTCTGTGTAACGTCGACTTACCTGATTACAGCCAAATTCATTCATAATTGATTTGTAGGACGCCTTATTTACTTGTATGAAGCTTGCGCGTAGGTCACAAATTCACACCGACATGTACTCGCAGTTGTGAAAGATGAACGACGTAATTTCAGAAGTGAGAGTTTATCTACCCAGACTGCACAATCGTATTTTATTACTAATCATTAAAATTTAAACTTTGAAGAAGACATTTTAGTTAAATTTGGGGCATTTTTGAGGTATTTAATTGTTTTAAATTTATGAATGTTATTTTGAATTATAACATAGGAGATAATTCCACATACATAAGAATCGCTTTATATTTGTTGCGTGTAGCGTTTAAGCGTTCATGTAAACCCTATATTTTGGCTCATTAGTGTTTTGTGGTTTGTTACAGTGAACGGCACCTATACCGCATATATCCACTCATAACAATTCACATCAGTTGTATGTCCGCTTAAGGAAGGATCAGAAGAGTGAAATCAAGGAGAATAAAACAAAGGACTGGGCAGAGTTCTGATACAGAGTTTGGACGACTTATTTCCAATGTAGCAAGCTTCAGTCTGTGCTGAACTAAATTTAATATTTTTACATGGATTAGTTGTAACATATTTTTATAACATTTGTTTATAATTGTATGACATTTGTATCTTGACTACAAAATAAATGTCACAAGTATTTTACATCTTTTTAAACTTTTAATATCATGTCTTATTTTTGTGTATTATATGTTCTAATATAAAATATAACACATATATTGCATTGTTTTACTTTTTAACGGTTTACAAAGAGATATTCTTGTAATCAGCTGGAGGAGTGGCTCTTAACTTAAGATGGGCAAAGTATATATGGATTGAAAAGTACCTGGTTCAACTCAGTCAATTTACCAATCAAAACATGGCACGATGGCAAATTCATTTTTGTGTTGCAACTAGAGTACAGAAATGTTATGAATAAATGCCTCAAATATGTTACATAAAGTAACTAGTCTATCGTATTATACCGTCCTACTGTAGCTGAACTTTTGTGGCAACCAGTAGCTACAGTGGTCAAAATCAGTCAGCCTTGACTGTTTTTGACTGTTGAACTAATAATCACTACATACAGGAGAATGGTTGACTGAGGTTTAAATGTCATTTCACCACCCTCAACAATACAATATAACGCTTTTTACTAGTCAAAATAGCCAACTCATTTTGACCTGTAAATGTACATGATACATGTACTTCGTATACAAACGTAACTAGATATTTGAGTTTGTTAAGAAAACAAACTCGAGGTGTTAGAGTGTGCATCTATGTGATGACGTCATCACCTAAAGTTGTTAAAAAACAAGATTTACTTCAGGAGATATGAGTTTCATATAATTAAAACTTTATATAGCCGCTATACTGAATACAGTAACTTCCGGTTCAGTCGTCCCATATAATTTTAAATTCTTCCAACCGTAAAAAGTTACAACATCTTTCTTACCTACATGTACATGGTCTTCCTGCCTTAACATCAATAAGTTTTGTCTAATTTATGTATTTAAATGTCATCATTTTAAACTGAAAAAAAAAGGTTTGTTCATCATATGAATCCAATGTTAGTAATATTTATAAATGCTTATATTTTAACATGCATTTCAGTTGTACTGAACGATCGGAATGATGATCTAGAAAATATTTAAACATGTTATATGTTAACATGCATAAACAGTGCATGTAGTTGTACATCTGGACCTGCTTTCACTTGTACTTAATTTTTGTTTAATCATTTTTTGTAATGCAATGGCCACTCCAAGGTGGGGCTACTAAGTCATTGAGGTTGTTACAACAACTCCACACTGAAGAACCATCCCCTCGCACCAAAACCAGACAAGTTAATAACAACCAGCCTCTTTCATGGTGCGAATAGGGACTGGGAGGGGTAACTAGTCTAGGAACAAGGCAGTTGTTAAATTGCTCTCTGCCCCTATAAGCAATTATGGTTAAGTGTCTTGTTCAAAGACACAAGTGTTGGCCGACTGGGATTCGAACCCACATTCTGCTGGTAACACCAGAACTTGAGTCGGGTAAACTAGACTGCTTGGCCACGACACTCATAAGAATAATCTAAATTCAAGCGTTGGTATATGTGTGGAATGTTAACTTGATATTTTCAATGTAGGCCCTAAACTCTTTATTTTGTTTGACAAGATTTTTCTGGCCAGTGTTATCTTCTTAACATGAATTGCATTTATGCAGATATCATTGTTTGTGATGTATGGCGAGGGGGGGATAACTTGGATTTTGGTATAATACACACGGACACTAATATTGGTAAATGTGTAAAAGGTATTGTTTTGTAATGGGGAGGAAGATAACTTGTATTTTAGCATATACCCTGCGTACATGAGTACACATGATAATATATAATACTTGATAGTTTATGTAAAAAGCATTGTTTTGTGATGGAGAGAGAAGATAACTTTGTAATTTGCTTGGCCGACATATATTTTTTCTGGCAATAGTGTCATCTTTAACATGCATTGCATTGTATGCAAATAGCATTTTTGTGATGGGTAGGGGATAACTTGTAATTTGGCATACATGTGTACACATGGATAACAATATTGGGGAGTTTTTTGTAAAGGTATTTTTGTGATGATGGGGGAGGGAAGGCAACTTGTGATTTTTGGCAACACATGTGTACACATGGATAATAATATTGGGAATTTGTGTACAAAAAGTATGTTTTGTGATGGGGAGAGAAGACAACTCTTGTATTTTGCATACATGTGTACACATGGATAATAATATTGGGAGTTTGTGTACAAAAAGTATTGTTTGTAACGATGGGGAGGAAGGCAACTTGTATTTTGGCATTACTGTACATGTGTACACATGGATAATAATATTGGGAGTTTTTGTAAAAAGAATATTTTTGTGATGGGGAGGGAAGGCAACTTGTATGTTGTGCATAGATGTGTACTACATGGATAATAATATTGGGAGTTTGTTAATAATAAGTATTTTTTGTGATGGGAGTTGTATTTTGGTATACATGTGTACACATTACGATAATAATATTGGGAGTTTGTGTAAAAAGTTTTTTTGTGATGGGAGTTGTATTTTGGGTATACATGTGTACACATGAATAATAATATTGGGAGTTTGTGTAATAAAAGTATTTTTGTGATGGGGAGGAGAAGACAACATGCTGTATTATGCGGGATAAATGTGTAATAAATATAGACTTTCTGTAATAATTACCCACCTTTGTATTAAAAACACAACTTGTACAGCATCAACATTGCCCACACAATATATGTTAACAAAAAATTGTGAACTTCCATAGGTAATGACCGATAATGACCGTTTCGGTCGGGTGTCCTGGTAGCCTGGTAACAGCCTTGAGTTTGTGTAAAAAGCATGGGAGAGGGTATAACTGATATTACGGTTGTACACATATACAGTACTCATAGAGTATTGTTTGTTGATTTAAAAGAGAAATTACCGTTTTGTTAATTATTTCGTTTGTAACTGTTTTTGTGTTGTATTCAATAAAAAATTACATTTGAAAATGTTTTATTTGTATGTCATTTATTATGATGCTCTTTTGTCAAACTTAATTAATGCTTTTTCACTAGTTATTACGAAATAAACAAATAAATAAACTTGATGTTTCGTTTGAAAACAAACATGAGGTGTTTGAATTGCCACATAGGTACATGTAAAGAATGAGTTGCTTCAAAATAATTTTTAAAATATAATTTGAAGTGCCTGATTGGACTGGAAGTAAAGGAATCATCATACCAAATCATTAAGAAAAGTTACATATCTTTGATTTGTGCCAGAAATTTTCCATGAGAAAGAGAATGGTTAGCTTCAAGAGTAAAAAGGTCATATCAGATTATTGAAAGGTCATATATTTGACAATAATATTTCCTCCTATTCATGAAAAAAATAACGTTAGTACCTACTTCAGACCCTGAAATACGTTGCTCATGAAATAACTTACATTTACTATATGCTTTAAAGGTGTTGTGCAAAACATGGGGAATGATGAAGCTTTATTGTTTTCTAAAAATATATACATTTACACCTACACTATATGCACAATGCACATGTACAGGTGTACGACAATAGTAAACAGTAAGGCAATATGTATGCGTACTGTGTGTGCTATGTCACTGCGGACGCGCGATATGGGCTGTTTAGCATCTACAGGGAATTGTTATTCAACATATTGTTTCAAAATAAACACCAACAATTTTGGAAAAAGTTACGAACCATTTTTTGGTTCTGGAACGCTTTTTCTGCCACATTGGTTTATTAAACAATCATTGTTGGGGACGTTGTTGATGTTTTTTCGTTTAAAACTATCACATTATACCATTTGAAAAATAAATTTAATTAAGTTTATAAAATAATAAAAAAGAACAGAAATGAAATACATAAGTTAGATCCTAGATCTCTTGCATCCAAAATCAAATTTAATTGATTTTGTATTTAAATTAACTCCAGTGCCTGGAAACCTTTTGTCAAGGGCGCATTGGAAGAAACTGTTACCATGAAATTGATTGCTCCATAAACGAAAAGAAAAACAGAAAAAATTAATTCTTAAAAAATCATCTGCGCCATTGATGTCTGTTAATTTGAAAGGCTGCATCAATCGCGAAATGATGTGAAACATCATATTTCACGATGAGTGTAATTGGAAGTCATGAATGCCAAAAACGATCTGTTAGAATTATCTATTAGATTTAGAACAAAGCGTTAACACATTCCAAAACTGTGCCAATATAAAAATGACAGCTCGAAATAAATGACGATAGTGAAATTACCGTAAACTGTGTCGGACACTAAATGTGCTGGCGATGTATGTATATTCTAATTAGATACTGTAGGTGTACAGTGGATAATTACATTGTATATGATGTATTATACACTGTATATGCCTCTTGTATGTGTGTGTCCAAAGAGCCGTTTTCACACGCGGAATGGAGGCTGTGTGCTTATAGTTACTTCTGAAAACGTTGTTCACTTAAACTTCCGTTTTCGACCGGAAGGAGAGGTCACGATGGGGTCATGCATGTATATGAAATGTGAAGCACCTAGTTCAAGGTCTTAAGATGATGCAAAAATTGTGAAAATATCTTCTGTGGTTCATGAGATATGATTTTTTGAAATATTCAACTTCCGGTTTTCGACCGGAAGGAGAGGTCAGAATTGAGGGGTCACGTCTGTCCGTACGAAAAATCATCATAATTCAAGATCTATAACATGGTTGCAAAGATTGTGAAAATATCTTTGTGGTCTCATGAGATAACATTTTTGAAAATATTAAAATTTGATTTAGTGTAATTCTTGAAGGTTTGCATGGTGGAAGAACAATAAACTGAAAGGTTTGCAGGTGACACATGATGAATAAATCTCTCTTTGAAGTATGTGGTTGGTTTCCGAAAGGAACCTGTTGATCTCAACGTTTCGGACAGTGCGTACTCTGTCCGTCTCTGACTGACGGACAGGTAGAGCACACTGTCCGAAACGTTGAGTCAACCGGATTCTTCGGAACCACCTACTCAAGTGGAGAGATTTATTCATCACATGGTGTCACCGCAAACCTTTCAATTTATTAATGTAATTCGATCATCTGATGACCTCACCATGACGTCACAACTTTAGGATACAATTACATGTTGGGTCTAACTATGTGTTAAGTTTTTGGGTTCTGTGAACTTCGCAACTATGTTTTGTCTCTGGATATGTTTCACTGAGAAGAAGAAGAAGTAGAAGAAAAAGTTTTAAAAAAACTAGAGGTATTGAGTTTGTTAAAAACAAACTCAGGGTGTTCGAGTGTGCATCATATGTGATGACGTCATCACCTAAAGTTGTTTAAAAAACAAAGATTTACTTCAGGAGATATGAGTTTTCATAATATATATAATTAAAAATAACATATAATGTTGCTATACTGAATATATTAACTTCCAGTTCCAGTCATCTCTCATATAATTTTAAATTCTTCCAGCCGTAAGTTCCGGTTCAATCATGTTGACGTCATTCATTACTTCACAAAATCTTTCCTCATAATATGGGTGTCATAATTGTGCGCAAATTTGGTAAAATTCTGTCTAATATTTTCTTAGAGACTAGCAAAAGTGACTTTTTTAAGAGCGATGATGTCACCTAAATATATTTTTGAAAAGAGCAGATCCCACTCTAACATGCCTATACCCAAAATGTTATTTCGAATACCCTTTCAGATTTGCGTCAATTTATAAAGAACGTGAACTTCCATTTTTGCACGGGAAGTAAGGTTCAATAATAAGATCATGTCTTTGTATCAAATGTCGAGTCATCCATATTGTTCTGTATGATTGTGAATGAATCAAGATATTATCTATTGTGCCAAGTTCACGAGATATAAAATATATTGTTTTAATTATAATTAATTACGTAATAATTCATTAGATGACTTACTCACCATGACGTCTGGCGCAACGTTACCTGGAACTACTATGTTAAGGTCTAACTATTTGTTAGCTTTAAGGTTCTTTGAACTCCGCAACTATGTTTTGGCTGCTACAAATACATTTACAGATTATTATACCAGTCCATTTTCGTAGTTTACAGAGCGCCTACGTTCCGTACCAGACAAGGTATATACAATGAGAATGTAACATAGGGTAGGAACATATATTCATGAGCAATCGAATAGCCAATAAGAACAATATAAAATTTGTTACGATGGATAATTAAATAATACGATGGATAATAAAAAGAAAAATAAAATACATAAGTTAAAAGAAGATCTGGATCTCTTGTCTCAAAATCAAAATTAATTACAATTTTGTATTTAAATTAACTTCCAGTGCCTGAAGCCTTTTGTGCCAAGGGCGCATTGGAGAGAAACTTCTTACCATGAAATTGATTGGCCATAAACAAAAGCAAGCAAATAATAACCAAATCAATTCCTTAAAAAATCCTCTGCGTATGTCGACAGATGTTAATTGGTGACTGCATCAATCGCATAGAAAAGATGAAACATCATATTTCACGATGAGGGTAACTGAAATCATGAGATGCCAAAAAACAGTGATCTTTTAGAACTCACTGCTTAGATTTAGAACAAAAAATGACAGCTCGTTACAAAAAGGACAACGATGGTGAAATTACCGTAAACTGTGTTTGGAACGAAGGTATTATATTCTAATTAGATACTGCGGTGTAACAGTAGAATGTGTTACAAGAGCATAAATACACTACACTTGCCATATATGCCATACTTTGTCTCAATAATGTGTGAGAGGGCGTCAAGGCAATGTTCACACAGACCTTAATGGCTGTAGCATAAAGAATGGTACTTAGAGATATTGTTAATTTTAAACATCCGTTTTCGACCGGAAGGAGAGGTCAAATCGGGGTCTTATGTCTGTGTATTTTGAAATGTGACATTAGTTCAAGGTCTTTAAGATGATGTAAAGATTGTGAAAATATCTTCTGTGGTTCATGAGAATATGATTATTTGAAGTATTCAACTTCCGGTTTTCAACCGGAAGGAGAGGTCAGATTGGGGTCACGCCCAGGTGTACGTAAACTCACATAATTCAAAGATCTATAACACGATGCAAAGATTGTGAAAATATTCTTTTGTGTGGTTCATGGGATATAATTTTTTGAAAATATTAAACTTTGATTTAGGGGTGTAGATTTCGATATCTGATGACCTCACTACCGACTTGTCACAACTGGCAAGATACAATTACATGTTAAGGATCTAACTATGTGTTAAGTTTTAAGGTTCTGTGAACTCCCGGGCAACATATGTTTTTGTCTCTGGATATGTTTCACTGAGAAGGAGAAAGAAAAAGCAAAAAACGAACAATAACAAAGAGGTGTTCGCGCTGTCGCTCGAACACCTAAAAAACTAGAACAATATCATAAACAAGGTGTTCGCGCTGTTGAAACTCGAACACTAAAAATAACTTAGAGGTATACAGAGGTTTGTTGAAAACAAACTCAGGGTGTTCGAAGTGTGCCTTCATTATGTACGTGATGACGTCATCACCTAAAAGGATTGTTAAAAGACAAGAGTTACTTCAGGATATTATGAGTTTTCATCAATATGTAATTAAAAATACCACATGTTATTTATACCGAATACATTCAATTTCCGGTTCAATCATGTGACGTCAGTTCATACTTCAAAAAATGTTCACTCATAATATGGGTGTCAATTGTGCCACATGCTGTCGAATGTTTTCTCAAGATAGCAAAGGTGACTTTTTTAAACCTGCCACTTTTTAAAAACTTGAACTCCCAGTTTGGACCAGGGAAGGTGAGGAATCAATAAGGTCAATATCTTTGTATCAAATGTCGAGTTCTCCATGTTCTGTTATGATTATGAAGGAATCAAGAAATTATCTATTGTGGTTCATAAGATATAAAATATTTTGTTTTATTATAATTAATTACGCGTAATAATTCATTAGATGACCTCACCATTACGTCACACAACGTTACCTGGAACTATATGTTAAGGTCTAACTATTTTTAAGCTTTAAGAGGTTCTGTGAACTCTGCCTTTATTACTGTTTTTGTCTCGGGATATGTCTCACTGAGAAGAAGAAGAAAAAGTTTAAAAAACAAAAAACGAATGGAATATCAAGAGGTGTTCGCGCTTCATCGCTGCTCGAACACCTAAAAACCAATTAATATCAAGAGGTGTTCGCGCTATAGCTCGAACACCGAGATAAGAACTTTGACAATGTTCGACGCGGCCCAGCAACGGCGAGCACACACACACACACACACACACGAGTGTATGTATGTATTGTATAACGTACATGTACAGTAGTACGTTAATGTACATAACAATGGTAGCAACAGGGTGACCAGGCTGGCCTGCTGATTATGCGGTGAGCTGTTGCCATTTGTGAGCTTGCGTAGTATTCTACCGCAAGTTGAATATGCATGAAAGGGTCACGTACCTCGACCATGCAAACAGGCCAAGATGTTACCTGGAAGGCAAGGTGGCGCGGCCGTGGACAGGAATGAATGGCGCCCGCAGCAGCGATTGGTTTATCAAATCAGCGGATCGGCGCGTGTACGTATAAAATCATGAGTAACGTCTTGCACAAGACTACATATTCTGACGCTCATTTTGTCGTTAGGTTATCGTCAGTTAGTGGTCAAGTTCTGCATGGTAGTGTTCTTTTGTAAATGATAGAGCGTAATTTTCGTTGTTTGGTTAGTTTCGTCCTGTCCAATCACAAGCCTTCCTGGAAAGAAGAGCAGCCAGTCAATGTTCGTACGTTCACCTTATATTATTAATAATAAAGGCCAGAGGTAGAGTTTACATTATAACGCAAGCGTATTCCAAAGGAGCACACGACTTCCTGCCCTGTGACTGCATGCGTTCCCATTGGGCATGCAGAAACTGTTCACATTGTTTAAATTAAGTAACAAGATTTAAACACAATGCTGCAAGAACATTTTTTATTTTGTTAATTTTTTAAAATAGTGTCCATATAGTCACGTGTCCATATAGTCACGAGTCCAAGTCCAAAGGGTCGAGTCTGAGTCCCAGTCTGAGTCATTGTACATGGTGAGTCCGAGTCCGAGTCCAAGTCCGAGTCACCAAAAAGTGACTCGAGTCCGCGTCCGAGTCACGAGTCGTACAAATCTGGCATAAACGCCAAAAAGTGCCAAAAAAGTTATCAAAACGCCCACAAATTGGCAATTAAAATGTCACATAATACTAACCATGCAAGTGAATAATATTAATATTAAACAATCAAATATTTACCATGTACTGAAAAACTGAGTATCCCTTCCATACTGGGTTGCATCAGACCGCCATTCGCCAGTTCGATGTCTTTCTCTTGTCTCTATACCTACAGCAAGAGCTTCTTGATATGTTCGGTTGAAAGGAATTTCGTGTATCAACTTCTTGGTTTTTGCAAGAAACGAGCTGGAAACATCATCACCATCATCCTGGAAAATGCCGTTACCTTTTAATGCACTGCCATGTTTAACAGTCCAAGAGAACAGCTGATAATTCTTCCTGTTGAAAATGCAGAGATTTTGTTCACTGTGATATCGATTGTATTTTTAATTATCTGGACTATACTTGCTTTCAATTGAGAAATGCATTAGTCCAAAAAAGTCCCCGGTTTCTGGTCTCCGAAAATTACGATTTTCCTCAATTGGCATAGTGAAAACGATGACGATATGGGAAATTTGGTCCCGCGTATATTGTATTACCCTATTTCACTGTTGGCCAAAAAGATGGCCGAATTTTTTTTTAATAAATAAAGAGCGTCACCGCACCGCTTTTGAAGCCGATGGTCCAAAACCGGAGATTTTGTTTGCCTCATGCAGTCCGTGCTTGCAATGTCTGTACTGTCTTTCAACCCACAAAGACTTCATCCACTGTACATAATTATGTCTTTGGTAGCAAATTGAAAACAATAATGGGCTTGTTTATGCTTGTTGAGGTGGGAAAAAAAACAAAAGTGGTGGGAGTAATTTCCCTAAATACTCTTGTAAGCTCAAGTCATATTTATAATTTCAACGTTATATCAAATAGAAGTAATATAACTACGGCACATTTACTCTTATGTCGGGATAACTGCTTCTGATTCCAGCAATCATAACAGTAAGACAAGTCACACTCAGGCACAACGCGAATGCAATCCAGCTACACCTGTTCAAATTTAAATCAGTTGTTTTGATAGTGTTTTTATTATGCACCGGTATACCAAGTTGCAACATAACCAAATATTAGAGAATACAAATATATATTCACAGAAATGTAGAGCACAATTGAAATTCTAAACATCGTAGTAATTACAATGTAATTAACAATGTAAGTGGTACATGTATCGTGAATGAAATTTACCTTTTAACCGTAAAATAATTAAAGTCACGAAACAGTTTAATGTTGCAGGTTTTGTACGTCATCTTGTCAGGGTAACTAACTGCTGGCTTGTTTCGCTTTTTCTGATGT
Organism: Zoroaster sp. YZ-2022; assembly: GCA_029582265.1. Lineage (NCBI taxonomy): Eukaryota > Metazoa > Echinodermata > Asteroidea > Forcipulatida > Zoroasteridae > Zoroaster > Zoroaster sp. YZ-2022. The sequence continues at coordinate 14,397,268 of CM055823.1, forward strand.
AAACGTAGACTTGAGATGAAAACGTAGATTGGCCGTATTTGTCTGCGGGGCAGTAGTGAATTACCATCAGTACGAGTGTACGTAAGTCCAAATATAACGATTTGCACAACTGGGTTGGCGTTTGTACACGGCCTATGGCAAGTTCTCCGGAATACCGGAGAAACAATCTGATTGGTCGATTCGCCAAATTCTACGTATTCTACTGCAACACACACGGTATGTAATCATGTCATGCACATAATAATAATGTGTGGACTTATATAGCGCACGTATCCACCAACTGAGTGGTGCTCAAGGCGCATTATATTATTACCCCTGCTCATAAGGCTCATAAGGCTCATAAATCATTCCTGAAACCATCTCAGCTCCCTGGGGAGTATACAGCTCAATTGCTGCCATTACAGCGCATATAGGGCTAATCAACCAACTCTGCCCTCACAGGTACCCATTTAACCCCTGAGTGGAGAGAAGCAATTATGGTTAAGTGTCTTGCTCAAGGACACAAGTGTCACGGCGCCGGGATTCAGAACCCACATTCTGTTGCTAACACCAGAACTTGAGTCCAGTAAGCTAGACCGCTCGGCCACGACACTCCACATGTACGTGTACAAGTAGCTCTTCACAGAGTTTCCATTCAGATTGTTGGTAGACAGTGTTTTTGTTTTTTTTTGAAGGACTCGCAGATTTTGTTCTTTTGCAATTCGTACATTCATATCAGGAGATTTTGTAATAGAAGTGTTCTAACGCAATTGTAGTGCCCATGTGTGATTTATTGAAAATGTTGATAAGTTTGCATCTCGTCATAGATAGTTTTAACCTAGTAGGCCTAATAATGGAAGCGTCTAACAATGCTTTTGGCTCTCATTGGCGTCCCGAAATGGGAACTCAAACACAGGCGGGCGGTATTCTTGATTAACATAAACAATCGATGCTTTATGACTTATTCAAATCTGTAGGCTGTAAGTCTACACGAACCTACACGATCAATGCCGCACGCTGGGGCACTACAAATAGCGCTATGACAGACTGCGCTCAATACACATTATACAGTAGACAAGTCAAGTTGTTTGTTTTGATTATCGATTTTTACCCTCGTATTTTCATCCTGCTTGAACCATTCGACGATGTTTGGCAGCTGTTCATACACCAGACACGTAGTAAGGGGCGAGGGGCAATATGTTTTATTTCATAAACAATTTTTAAAAATCAAAATATTTTTGGGGCGATAATTTTCCGGGGGCTGCTTTTTTCGAACAATTTTCCCCTCCATTGACAAATTTCTGGATATTCGCCTTCCATACAGAGACAGTTTTATTATCAAAGAATATGTATTTGAAAATTTTCTATAATATTTTATCGAATGTTTGTATAGTCAAATATAGCCCTCGGTCTGCGATTTTGTGAAAACTTTTAGTTGAGTACTTTTTCATGAGTACGAGTACTTCACAAAAAATCATCCGAGTACGAGTACGTTGCCACGGGTAAAATTACAAATTCTTGTACATTGTATAGATTCAAAGTGCATTATTCTCGAAACTGCCTGAAAACAAAGCTATGGGTGTCATTAATATTCATGCATATTAACAAATACATTTATGGGGCTAAATAAATTTGCAATTACATACAATAACATGTAGACGTTTCATGCTGGAACCATCCTTGAACATGATCTTAATGCTGATTCTCGTTCATAACATCTGTCCACCCTTAACATAATAATCCCTACATCCCCAGCAAAGTTTGTGGACTTTTCAACTTTCAGATTAACAAAATAAAAAAGCCTAAATAAGTTTTGAAGAAAAAAAATGTTGGGGAAATGTGCTCCATTTTGGCTGTGCTCTATTTCAAATTGGTAATATATCAGTCATGTTTTCTCAAAAGTGACATCATTTCAGACAGAATAATTTCTCAGATATTTGTTACTAGTAAGTTTTTAGATTTGAATTCTGTAATTTTGTATTCAGGTTATTATTAAAGGAAAACTGCTTTTATGGGTAGTATGCTCATAAAAGTACAGCGTTATAATTTAACGTACTCCATTTAATCTGTATAATATTCCTCTTTGATGCCTTCGTCTATCTTATTTGCATATTCATTTACTTCCTTTTTCATGTAAATATTACTTTATAATTTTAATTTATGAAGCGCCTTTATGTCTCTTGTTGAATTTCGCGCACTTCTGTGAACTGAGCGTTATTCTAATCTTGGTTGAAGATATCAACAGTGTGTTTTTGTATACACTCTTCGCAAATTACAGGTAACGCCCTTTTATACTTTGTTTGTCCAAATAAAAGTATTATGAAGTAATCATATAATTAAAGTCAGATTCAAGCTATTGGTGTTTGAACTATCTATAATTACTCGTATTATTTTGCATTTTCGTGTTGTGATGCTTTTCCTAAATTGTTATGAAGTAAATGTTTTATTTATATTAAGTGAGTCTGACATTAGTCGAAGATATATATAACTGTGTATTTTGTTTTCTTGGCCAATTTACAGATTCCATAATAAACTAGCAACATAGTGTGTTCCTCGTATTCATTAAGGGTCATCACACTCACTTTCTGTGAATCAAGATATGCATTATATAACCAACCAGTGGAAGTTTCAGCTCTACGTGGAGACTAAGTCATGAGTAAAGTGTAAAAAAGCATTCACAATTTTGTTTTCTGAAAACACATGGATCAAACAGCTATGTATGTTTGTTTGTGTTGTCACTGAAATGAGAGCACTTCAGACAGAATAATTGTACAGCTTTAAAACAAACATCGGATTAAAATTCGGTAATTAATTTTGATGTCAGGTAATTAACAATAAAGGTGTACAGGAACGCTAACTCACAAATAATAAAATGGTTTAATTATAAATGTAGGCCTAATTCACCACTATTTTCACTGCGACATTTCCTCAGGCTGTGTGCGCGTTTTGAAAAAACAAAGCGCCCTCTCGTGGTTATTTTCTTCCATGGTACAACAGCTCTGCCCACACAACCTGGAGTAGTTTTTTCATTACATTTTATTATTCATAGCAAGAATATTCCCTTTTTTCTGTTTAATAAAGGGAGCTTCCATAGAGTCCTTCGCAGCAAACTCGATGTGAAAAATGATCCCAAAAATGCATCACAATTTTTATTCCAAGATAGAAATGGAATAATTGCAATTGTATAATATAAAGTGTGAAGGTTTTTGTCTCATAATACTTAATTTAAAGACATGTTATACTTTAGTAGTAAAAAAAAATGAATTAGAGCGGAACTGATTTAACTTGGTCATAGCTAACACATTTCGAAAAAGAAAACTAATAAGAGGAATGGAACAATACAAGAAACAAACTGTAATATTTATATTTAAAAAATTCTCACACGTTGATTGCAAATTTTTCCGCTAAAAATCGTTTTAGTGTTCACGTATGATTAAGTCAAATTGCTTTTTAATGTGTTAGTTTCTTTGTGACTTCGTAGCAGTTTTAATGACGAAAAATCAACCTTGCTAGGGAAGATCAGTTCATCGAAAGTGACTTCGTGGTGAAAACAGACTTAAAACCCTCAATGAAACAACGTAGGCATGAACAAAACATAATTATGCCAAGGAGTGCATGTATGGACCTTTTTTAACACATGACGTAGTTTACTTTATTTCTCCACTTTATGTGCGATTGCATTGAAGCAAATAAACTATTAAATTTTGGGGTTGTAAAATAACATTGTCGGTGGGGTATTCCCAAAGCTAGCATGTCTAGTTCATTTGTTTTACATGTAATAGTCGTCTGTAGATCTCCAAGTAGTGATTGAAGTGATTTTCTTTGTCTTGAGCAGATGCCAACAGTCTTTAACACTTCACACGTATCTCCCCACAAAATTATTTCCCGCCTACACCCCCGAGTGCCAGACAATCATCATGCATTCCGTCTTCCCTTGACAAACTTTTACACCTACCCCCTCGACAATATTTCATGCCTCACATCAAGCCTCGATGGGGAGGTGGGAGCTCAAGGCTTATTTCTAATCTATTTGTGATATTTTTTCTCCCTTTTGTGCAATTTTAGGATTCAAGTTTTACTTTATTTTTATTTGAGCCATTTTGGATTTTTGTTTTTGGTGATACATTTTTAGTGTTGTCGCTGTATGTATCGTATTTTTATATGTGAGGGCCCAAATGATCAGCTGGATGGACACCCTCTATAAAGATGGTTTCAAATAAAAAACTAGAGATTACGTGTTTGTCCGATGGACGAACACAATGCTGTTCCGCATGTTTTGTTTCATGTTGAAATTTACAGACGTAACCTTCCAACTTAGAATACACGTCAATGTATTAAGACTCACGATCTTTGCTGGGAACAATATTTATGCCTCTTTTAAAACCGGTCACTTGAGGGCGGTATACGTGAGTGAATCTATATTTTGAAGACGTTGGACGTCATGTTTGATATGTGACGCACAAACTTCAGAAAAATCTGAATTACATCGTTTTTGTACCCTGAAATACTGATTTGTATTTAGACTTTCTGTTGAACCGGAAGTAGAGGTCGAAATGGGGTCATTGTTGTGATGAACTATAACATGGATAATACCTGAGAATATGCCACAAAGATTATCAATTTCTGCCATGTGGTTTAGAAGATATGATTTTTTGAAGCAATACAATCTAAAACTTTCTGGGTGAGAATGAACCAGAAAGGGTTGGGTCATACCCAACCTGGACTCACAGGTCAGATTATGTTGACGTTGATTCTGGGTCTAATGAAATAAGCATGTTTTTCATGTATTAAGAAGCATTATTCATGCCAAGGAATCAAATAAAACAAGTGTTTTTTTTATGTAACATTCAGCTGAATCATTACCCTTTAAACTGTTAAATTTCCATAGAAAGTTGCCATAAATAAGTACGTCTTTCTGTAAGCAACACATGCTTACCATGGTCTAGGAGACAATACAGTGTAATTTGAAGGATAACTGTAAAATGACTGGAAAAAACAATGAAATGATCTGTTGATTGTTTTATGTTGAGTGATTGTCTATATAGGTTTGTAGAAAATGATTAGTCATGAAGTTGTTTGTCATGTCAAATGATGAAATTATGTGTAAGAAATGGGGTGTCGTGGCCGAGCGGTCTAGCTTACCGGATTCAAGTTCTGGTGTTAGCAACATAATGTGGGTTCGAATCACGGCCGTGACACTTGTGTCCTTGAGCAAGACACTTAATCATAATTGCTTCTCTCCACCCAGGGGTTAAATGGGTACCTGTGAAGGCAGAGTTGGTTTGCTCTATATGCGCTAGAAATGGCAGCAATTGAGCTGTATACTCCCCAGGGAGCTGAGATGGTTTCAGGAATGATTTATGAGCCTTATGAGCCTTATGAGCAGGGATAATAATATAATGCGCCTTGAGCACCACTTAGTTGGTGGATACGTGCGCTATATAAATCCACACATTATTATTAAGAGTCAATGTAATGAAAAGACAAACACAAAGTTATAAGGAAAATAAAATGTATTAATACAATAATAAAATAACATAACAGTTTACATTAATAACCACTGTTTACATCTAACAATGTATTTATAACAACTTAAATATCGAAATAATCATATAATAAATAGACATAAAACCATTAGGAGCTACACGTGATGACATGTATGTTTTTTAAGGCTTGGGACCACATTTGTGATATGCGATGCTCAAATTTCAGGAAAGTCTGTGTTTTTATTTAGAGTTCTTGTTGAACTGGAAGTAGAGGGCAATATGGGGTCATTCTTTTGATGAACTATAACATGGATGATGCCTGAGAATATAATGGCACCAAGAGTATCAATTTGTGGCATGTGGTTCAGAATGTAATGAAAAGACAAACAAAGTTATCACGGAAAAAATGTATTAATACAATAGCAAAATAACACAACAGTTTACATCAATAACCACTGTTTACATAGCACACTGTATTTATAAAAACTTAAATATAGAAATAATCATATAACAAATATAAATAAAACCATGGAGCTACATGTCATTACATGTATGTTTGTTATTAAAGGCTTTGGACCACATTTGTGATATGTGATGCTCAAATTGCAGCAAAATCTTTATTTGTATTTAGACTTTTTGTTGAACTGGAAGTAGAGGGCAATTTGGGGTCATTCTTTTGACGAACTGTAACATGGATGATGCCTGACAATATGTGACAAAGATTATCAATGTCTGTCATGTGGTTCAGAAGGTACGAATTATTGAAGCAATTAGTTTATAACTAATGAAATTGCTCACGTTTATGCACAAGTGTAATGGGCTGTGAAGTATGTGTATTTGTCTGCTATATGAAATGTCATGACATTATGATGATGAACTTTAACGTACTCAAAGAACAATGCTGAATGTATTCTGAAATTGTACAATAGGTTTTATTACATCATATGCAATGGCATAGAAAGGGTTAAAATTATGGAAATGTTTTCAATGAGTAAAGGTATTTTAAATAACAACTACCAAAAGGAAAGTAAAAAATGTTTCAATCTTAGGATTACGCACAAATAATAACAGGGTTATATACCCATCACAAAATCTGAAGTTTACCTATAGTGACTGTTTAAATGTCTTGAGATAGGTAAGAGGTATTTTAAAAATTGGAAAAGTAGCATGTAGATACGCATGTTTGTGAATATGTTTTCTGATATAGTTTACATCCGTTGAATAGTTTACTTTACTCATGAAAACAAAAACAGTCTTCTGTGTTATCCTACTTGATATCATTGAGAAACAAATTGCCAAAGTTGAATGGCTTGGTATGGGTGACCAGCTATGATTGTTTACATGTGCCTGGCTTGGTGTTCTCCCATTATGTTGTGCACGCATATTGTTAGTACATGGCTTACCTTGTGGCAGCTTATCATTGAATCATTGTGTTTAGGCAGCACCATGAAGGCCTGGGATTTGTTGTTAAGTCCTGTAGAATATTTGGCAGTCTGTTGACATCTGGTTTGTGTTCAGTGGGGGGGGGGGGGGTGTTGGAGATGGAAGGATTAGGGGGCGGAGCTTCAGAGCCAGCTGCTGTGTCAAAGTGTGTTCTGACCTTCTGTAAAAAAAAACAGTGGGCCTTGTGTAACTTTGAGGATGTAATTAGCAAATTAATTACTCAAGACAAATATTGGATATGTTTTTTTCTTAAAATCATCCCTAGTCCCTTTGAAAGGTGGGTTTACAAAATAATTGGAAATAGCTTCATTGAGCCAGATTTATTAAGATTTCCCTACATACTGTAAAAATAAGTAGGGGTGCTGCAGGGGAGTGCAAAATGGTTCCAGATGCATTTAATGCAACTTTGAAGGTGGCTGCTATTGTTAATGTAGTGGCCACAAATGGTCAGCGGGCTTATGGTAGAAAAAGTTCCCCCATATGCAATTTTGTATACAATCTTTGAAATTTTCAGGGATTACTCCTGACACACTAAAGAACACAAATCCACTTGATGCCAATTTTTCCCATCACCGGAATGATGTTTTTGGGGGCTTTTTCCGAACTAAAATACAGACGACGAAATTACACGAATTGTGATTTTTCAGTTTTGTGCCAAAATGACGATCCTTGCCTTATTCGGAATCTGTCCGGTCGATTCACAACTCAGTGCGCCGCCAGCGGCAAGCCGGGAAAGGCCAATTTCAAACTTTCAGGGTCGACATCGCGTCTATCGCGTTGTATTAGATGGTGGTCAGTACAGCAGTATGGATTTCGCGCGAATGCGAGTGGATGAGTTATATCATTATCAATTTTTGACTAATCGGGGCATACCTTGTGCGGGAAAGAAGAGAGAAGAGTTGATAGATTTAGCGGAGAAGGGGTGTAAGAAGTACGGTCGATGCATTGGCGATACCCGCTTCCGGTTTTGCGATGTCGACTTTTCCCATGATGCACTGCGTAATTTGGCCTTTTCCCGGCTTGCCGCTGGCGGCGCCCTTGTTGTGAATCGACCGAATTACCGCTATGTAATATGATTCTGGATTGTAGTACATACCGGTGTGTGTACATATGTACTGCACTGGATGAATGGGCACTGACGACGGTGAACTTTTACGGCAGGATTTCACCATCGAAACTCTCTTCAGTTTGCTATTTTTGTCAAAATAATCTCGTGAGTAACAAGAAATACGATAAAGTTATCAGATATATATAACATAGAAAAAAAGTATACAGAAACACCTTCAGGAATACCACTTTTCTGTCTTCTCCGTGGTTTGAGTTTAACAACTACTTCACACTCGTCAACGTGGTCGATGTTAGTGTGGCGCCTCGTGATATTTATTGCGTGTACTCCTTAGTGTGAACAAGGTACACGACTGATATTAGGCCAGCGTAAGTTTCGATAATTTTTGTCACCTTTTCGGCTCTAACGTTAATGACATAGTCTATAAATAGATAGTCTGACATATAACTAATAGTACAAACTGTCTGTCACTATTATTGATAGTCCTTGTTGGTTATAACAACGCCAAGATCAAGCCTAACTGCAGTTTTCATACCAGCCCAAAACATCGTTTTGTTTTACCAGCTTCGTGATAATAAGTTTGTAATCGTATTCTTCTTAATCTTAGTACACAGTACACACATACAAATAAAACAAATTTTGAAACAAAATAAGACTTGGGCTTAATATTCAACATCATGAGCACAGATCAGCCTCCTGCTAAAATAATACCAACAGATTTCAGTCTGTGCATTAAGTGTCAAAATGTTTTGAAAATGAAAACATCAAATCAACACCAAAACATATGTCTTCATATGATACATTTCTGCGCAGCGTGCATAAGAGGTGCGACTTAGGCAATCCTGATTTCATTAGTATTTCACAAAGACTGCGTGGAACAACAGGGGATGAACTCCTTGAGAAAGGTACACAGTGGCATCGCAATTGCTATAGTGATACAACTTCAAAAACTAAAATTTAAAGAGATGAAAAGAGGTTCCAAAATAATGACCCACTACAAAATCGAAAAAGTCGACCTTCTACACCCCCGTGTACGAATTCAGGAAAACTCACAAGATCTACTGCTGAGCATTTTAATCGTCAGGAGTGTTTCTTTTGTCAAGGAGGTGACACTACAAAACAAGATGAAATCAAACATGCTTGCCAAAGTGTCAACAGTGGAAGATCAATTAAAGAGATTGTTGAAAAAAGTGACAATGATTTGTGGAAATTGCAACTTGCAGATGTAATAGTAGAGGATGACCTACTTGCAAGGGACATTGTGTACCACAATAGGTGCAAGCTCAAAGCTTGGCAAAAACATGTTAATTGGCCTAAAAAATGTACAACTGACAAAAATGTTGACAACACAAGACTTTTTATTGCAGAGATTGAATTTTTTGATAATCTGACTCGGGAGACTACATAACCACAATTCAGGCAGAAAATTTGTATAAGGAGATATTAGAAGAACATGGCATCAATACAACCATAACACGCAGAGCATTAATAGCTCAGATCTCAGAGAATGTACCAAATATTGTCATATCACAACATAGCGGTAACTTACCATGCGTGTTACATTCTAAACAAGCAGGCCGTGAAGCACTAGATTTAGCTACAGATGAGCGAGACATAAGAGCTGATCTAAATACTATCTTCAAGTGTGCTAAAATAATCAGGCGGATTGTTTCAAATGTAAAACATGAAAAGTCATGGACATTTACAGGGTCCCTTGATGGTTCCAGTGAATGTGGCGTTCCTGTTGAACTTTTAGCAATGAATAAATGGATTCTTCAGGGTCGTAAGATGGCTACAACTAAGTCTTGTGAAAAGGCTTTGCATAAATCATCTGTCATAATCTCACAGACCATGATACAAGAATTTAAGACTACTACTACTAGACAAGTGGCACATGCAGCAAAATCCAATTCTACGTTGTCAAGTTTTCGCCGACGGCTTGAAAGTTCATATGCAGTAGGCCTATCCCTATGGATGTAACACAACCTGCGTAGTCAGAAAGCCGTTACATTACTTAGCAATGCTAATATCGGTATATCATATAGCTGAGTCACTCAAGTCTGCAGCCAGATCGCCCATGCTGTCCAAAAAATATCATCACACACGGCGTGTTTGTGCCACACGGGTTGGTAAAAGGTCGCCCTATTTGTGTGTCTGCAGATAATGTTGACAAAAAAGTTGACACTTATGATGGAAAAACAGTTTCCACTTATTGAAGTCAGTAGGTTTATGGTACATCTCGATTATCAAGGCATTATGTTTGGAAAAATACCATGATTTTAACTATATGCTATTACTATGCATAAAATTATTGTTTAGATCTCCCTTAACTTACCAAAATTAATCACAAAGTTTTAAAAAATAAGGTCTCATCTGGCTTAATTTTTCAGTCCAGAGACTATCCTTAAATATAATGACTGATATGGACAAAGGATGCTCTGCAACATCATCAAGTTTTATCTTAAATGTGTATATCGTCATTATTTCTTAAGCATAGTTGTGTCCCATGGATTTCTGGAAGGTTTGACATGTCCATTGGAAGAGTCTTGGGGTATCCAGTCTTTCTTTGGGCATGTCTTAACCGGAAGGTGCTACTGCTTATCTGGGCAGCTGAAAAATCAAAATGGTCGTCTTTTTGGCAGAATAAGTGCTCAAGATACAATCTTGTCTCAGTATTTTTTCAGAAATATTAACACTCACTGGTCATTTGTTCAATCAGTCATTAGTGACGATCAGTGGGTAATAACTCTGCTGGATCAAAAAGATTTGTTTTCGAGACGAGACTGTATATTTGATATATGTACATGTATTACCACAAATGGCGGCCATTTTGAATTTCAAAACGGCCGCTGAAATGTATATGAAGTATTAAAAGCTTCAAAATTATAATAATACTGTTTAGACATTTAGAAAATAAAAAACTATGTCAATTCAGTCATATTTAATATATTTATATGCACACAACATATGCTAAATATGCCAAAAATAGCGGCCATTTTGAAAATCAAAATGGCCGCCCCAGGGGCGATAGGAAAAAATGGCATCAAGTGGATTTGGATTTGTTGACATGTAGACAGGTGATTCTGAAAGTTTCAAAGATTGTATACAAAAATGCATATGGACTCCACAAGCTCACAGACTATGAAGTTAACACCAAATATGCAAAATAGTTAAATCTGTACTGTTGTATTTGAATTTTGAAAATATGTTGAGGTGTTGTCAAGATTTTGATACATTCATTAGGGGGAGCTTCAAAGTTGTGATATGCGTATCTTCTATATATAATAGATATTATGATGTAATTTTAAGCTGCCGAAAATGCATGAAAATATGCAGAAAAATAGGTGGCTTATTTCTAATTGTTAGGTCTAAATAACAAATCACAACAACGACAATGAAAGATGGGCTCTTATATAGTGACATCTGCTCCAACACTGAAAGGGTCAATCCCAGGTTTTGGGAGAGTGACTTAGTCTTGTGTATGAGATTCCTCATTGTCATCAGAGCTGTAGAAACAAAAAAGGAGAATAACGAAATATGGAGTTAGGACATGTTAGGACAGTAAGGTATACCATTAGAAAATAAGTGGTTTGTGAGTGTACAAGAAAGTAATTGTGAAATGTTTTTTTTGTGTGTGTTGTAAATATGAGAGATTTGTACTACCTGTTGCCTGTGAGGGACATAGCGGTGACTTCATTTCTTCCTCCGACAGTGTGCACATCAATGTTCACTTCAAAGGGAAGATGATGATGGGCTTCATACAATGTGTGCAATGTTGACGATGCTGCACATGAGCTCAGCTGTGGTGGTGAACTCTTTGTCTTGTTCGTTGAGGAAGATTACGTTGTCACTGAAGAGTTGTGGTTGTATAGAAAATGTAGAAAAATAAGTGATTTGGTAGAGGATTATATGGTACAGAAGGAACAGAGAGAAGAGCAATGAAAGTGGTAGGGATCTTTGTAAAAGGTAGTACACAGTGTACTGAACTGCAATGAATATGTTAAGGAAATGTATTGGTATATGGGGAAGATTATTAAAGGTATATGATACATAATAGGTTTTTGGATGAGTAAATACATTTGAATCGTCTAGTTTTCAAAATAAACATTATAATATTAACCTGTGAAAAGTGTGTGAAAATTGATGGTCGTGTTTGTGAGAAAATATGAATATTGGTATTTGTTTGTATTAGTGATTGTGTACATGTGCATTTATACAGATGTTGCATTTAAAAGGAGCTGTTGCATTGTTGGTGTTGAGATTCACATTTCTCCAAGATGACAGCATTTTAGACAGAAACATTTCTTAGAGGGTTCGTATAAGTATAGGGTTCGTAAACAATCTGGTTTGAGATTAAAAGGTATCAATTGTTTTGATGATTATACCAAAGCTATATAATGTATTTAAAATCCTGTGGTATCGTATGACAATCTATAAACACTGTGGTGCCATTGTATTGAATTGTTAAGTAGGTGTGAATAGTATGTGATATGTTTGTTTTGTTGAACACAAACCCTTCTGAAATGGTCTATAGAGATGGATAGAGGTCCTGTAGATGTAAGAAAATGATTTTAAGCCAAAATATTTTTTATAAATGTTTTTTAGATCTCTATTTTGGGTTTAGATGTTTTTTTCCCTCTGTCCCTATAGTTCATGGAATAATACCTATTTTGTGTATCCATCCAGGCCATAAAACAATATAATCTCTAGTGTGTGGTCAGTTTCTCCAGTACATGTGTTGGCACTGCTGAAAACTTTTGTATCAATCTTTACAGAAGGCAAGTTTGTTTTATTTGTGTGGCCAATGGTCCTTGTGACACACAACAAAAAAGAAAAACAAAAAACAAAGTATGAGCAGGCAAAGAGGTGGTGATGTCTGCTTATGTTTGGAATAACAATATTAGGTAATAGATTGCCAATTGTGATAACAGTGGCTAAACTCAACGATGTTGACAGATGGGCTATAGGCCTGTATGTTATGGGAATTGTACATGGTCCTATGGGAATTGTACATGTGGTGTTGGGGGGTTGACTTGTGGGTTAATGGTTCAAAATATGCTAATGGTGACTGACCATGGCATTTGGTTATGTTTCAATAGAAAACTTGTGGAAATTGAGAATTTGTGGGAAAAAATGGTGGAGTATTTAAAAAATTGTTTACATACATTCTGATGAACAATTGCCATGGCATACGTTAGGATTAAGAAGTGACCTCGTGTGTAGAAATCAGTCTTTAAATATATGTACAGGTTTACACAAATCTACTTCATGGAGTGTCGTGGCCGAGCGGTCTAGCGCACCGAACTCAAGTTCTGGTGTTGCCAGCAGCAGGGTGTGGGTTCGAGCCCCGGTCGTGACACTTGTATCCTTGAGCAAGGTACTTAACCATAATTGCTTCGTCCTTCGGATGGGACGTAAAGCCGTAGGTCCCGTGTGTTGTATAATGCACGAAAAGTGGATTGTCGTGGCCGAGTGGTCTAGCGCACTGAACTCAAGTTCTGGTGTTGCCAGCAGCAGAGTGTGGGTTCGAGCCCCGGCCGTGACACCTGTGTCCTTGAGCAAGACACTTAACCATAATTGCTTCTCTCCACCCAGGGGTTAAATGGGTACCTGTGAAGGCAGAGATGGTTTGCTCTCTATGCGCTAGAAATGGCAGCAATTGAGCTGTATACTCCCCAGGGAGCTGAGATGGTTTCAGGAATGATTTATGAGCCTTATGAGCCTTATGAGCAGGGATAATAATATAATGCGCCTTGAGCGCCACTTAGTTGGTGGATACGTGCGCTATATAAATCTATACATTATTATTATTATTGTTCTGTAGCTGTAAATAGTGTGCAATAATGTTTGTTTTGGTGAAAAATAATTGGCCTTTCCAAGTGGCTTAAAGAGAGTAGTCCATCATATTGTGGCGGACTATTTTATCTTCAGGACCTGATCACTACGAATAAATATACGTGGTCCTGGACCCTAGTATTGAGCGGCCTAAACGCTAGGGACAAGCTTCGTTTTGGAGGAAGTTTACCGCCGATTGGAAATTAATTGTCTCTCCCTACTGTTATATCACACAATAATTTATGCACCAAATGATTCACAAGAGTCCATGAATTCATGAAACAGAACAATCAACCATGTGCTTTATTTCTTTCCTCAGCAAATCTCGAATAATCGTAGTTACAGGTGACCGTGTGGTTTAATTAAAAGGAAATATGTGGATGACCAGAAGCCACCTAAGTCACATTCAACCATTAATGTAAGCCGCCCTGTCTATAATCATGCCCGTAATATACCGACTATGCAATTCACAGCAATAAACCACCATTCAACCGTGTACCTTCACGGCAAGGCAGCCCTCCTTTGTCAGAGCTCACTCTTAACTCTGCAATTCTACCACTGTCCAATTGCTAATTCAACCCTATGCTCACCACCGGACCACCCGAATACAATTCGGTCCTACCGTTCAACCACGCACACCGCGATAGCTAACGGCGACACTAAACTGTCCACCCGACGATCGACCAGCCCGCAGCTAGCTATAGTCAATCCCCCACGGATTATTCCACCTTCAACCAGTGCACACACAATACCAAAGATACTACAAAAGGAAGATAGGACACTAGTGCCGTTTTGCACGGCAGCCGATGTAACGGTATGACTCAGCAAAATTGGTACATGGGGAAGGGCGCCATCACGCGGTAGGTAGGTAAAACGAAGCAGACGACGTTAACTAAGTGTAGAAAGCTATAGGAAGGTAACGGCAAGTTTAGGGCAAATTCGCGTTAAAGACAAAGATGTGAAAGACTTAAATGATGATTGAAATGATACATATTGTATAATATCATCTTAAAATCGTATGCATAGATTTGAAAAAGTGTTCCTTCAGGATTTACAAGGGGGTTTATATAAAGCAAATGGGAAATACATCGGGTGTCTTTTCTGCAGACTACGATTTTTTTGCTACCCAAGTCATGATAATCTTTTTATACAAGTGATAACCTTTGGATTTTTATTTATTTTTGTCTCTGCCTTAAGAAAGGTTTCCTATCTCAATAGATTTTTAAATTAAACCAACAAAGTGGAAGCAAAAGCTGAGATCGTGTCCTGTATATCATCAATCACTTTTAATCATCACTTGCAAAAGGTAACAGTACAATAAGAAGGCCCCAATTAATGATCATCTGTGCTGGATGAGCAACCATCTGTAAAGATTTCTATAAATAAATAAATAAATAAATAAATAAATAAATAAATAAATAAATAAATAAATAAATAAATAAATAAATAAATAAATAAATAAATAAATAAATAAATAAATAAATAAATAAATAAATAAATAAATAAATAAATAAATAAATAAATAAATAAATAAATAAATAAATAAATAAATAAATAAATAAATAAATAAATAAATAAATAAATAAATAAATAAATACTTTTTTACTTTTTTCAAGGAAAACTTTATTTCAAATCCTTGAAGAACACAGTATATGCAGAATTAAAAGAATTATAATTAAATCAGTACAATTACTGGAATTATAATTAAATCAATCAATATAATAATTGAAACATTAAATAGCAATTAGCAGGCATCAGAAATAGGGGAAGGGGAGGGGGAGGACTCAGGGAAGGGAAGGAAGGGGAAGGAGGAGTGGGGCCCACTGGCGTCTGGATGTGGGCACCTCGTGCCCACTGCCTGTAGGCCCCTGTTGGGAAATGGTCAGGCCACCGGGGTGGGCGGTGAAAAGACACCACGTCCCGCCGAGGAGGGGCGGCGACTACCCACGCCTCGGTGACCTGGGGAGGGAGGGAAAAATTTAATTAAAACAGAATTAAATCAACCAGGTTATTTTGTTATTTTGCATAGTAAAGAGAGTATCATTGATGGACCATTTTAGGAGGAATTTGTTGAGAGAGTTGGTGAAGATATAATAACTGTGCTCGAGAATGACTTTTGTTTTTAATCGGTGGGTCCATACTACAAGGGGGGAGGAGAAATTTGTGGTTCGGTAAAGCCAGTAGATGACGTTTTTAAGACTTATTATTAGGAAATTTGCCAGGCACACGGTCTCCCTGCTTCGACCCCGGGCGTGATGAATCAAGGCCCAGTAAAAGTCAAAGTTCAGCTTGATATCAGGAAGAAGGTGCGAAAGTAGCTTGTGCAGAAGGTTGAGGGCAGGCTGAATGGATGGACAGATGATGAAGAGGTGATGGATCGTGCCTCTCTCGCCGCACCAGCCGCAGGATGATGGGATGGCAGGATTCAGGTGATGAAGGACGGTAAGAGACGGCAGGATGTTATGGAAGAGTTTGAACTGGACATCTCCCTCCTTCTTGGAAGTTGGCAGCTGGTAGATTGCTTTCCATGGGATGTTGTGTGAAGGAGGGAGGAAACCAAGTTCGTGCCAGTGTGTAGATGAAAAAGAAGAGAGCTCGTTGACGTGGTAATTAAACTTTCCATAGATAGATTTGGAGGTTGCAGTGAGGCCGTTCGTATTACTGTCCAGGAAGATTTGGCCGGGTGATTCAGGGCGAGGCCGCGATGGTGGAGAAGTGAGGTAAGTCCTGAAGAAGTCCGGTGTTGTCGAAGAGAGACGGAAAGGATGTGGAGATGGCATGGTGCAGGCGAGAGAGTTCATTATGTAGAATACGAAGTGAAGGGAGACGGAGACTCGAGGTTGGAAAATGAAGATCCTCAGCATTCAGCCAGGTGCCGGTGTTCAGGTTGATGAGGTTTCTGACGAGTTTGACTCCCCCCGCGAGGAGTCGAACAGAGAGAACCGAGTGCCCGGGCAAGTCACGGATAAAAGGAGGGTAGATTAGGGGGAGATTTATAACATGGTTGATTGATTTGGCGGGTGTTTCTACTCGAGCTCCGAGTGTCATCCAAGCACGCAGGACCTCACTGTAGAAAACAGGCAGACTGGTGAGATATTTGGGTCGATATCAGTAAGAAAGATTTGGTAATCAAGATTCAAGTGTTTGTATTGTCGAAGAAAGTAATCCATTAGACAGAAACAAGGATGGGAATTAAATTGGAGATAACGTTGAATACAGTTGAATCTGAAAGTGAGGCTGCGTGCTTGGAGACAAGCTAAACCAAGTCCACCTTTATCGGGGTTTTGAAAAAGAAGTTGTCTTTTGAGGAAGTGTTTTTTGTTGGACCAGATAAAATCGACAAGCATGTCTTGGAGTTCACCTAGGACGTTATTAGGACAGGGGAGAACAGCAATACAGTGAAAAGTTTAGAGGCGTCGAGTTGATTAGCGACAAGAATTTTTCCTTTGAAAGATAGGGAATTTGAAAGATAGATCCAGGAGGAGAGAGTTTTTCGTAGTTTATTTTTGCATTGAACCCAGTTTTCTTGAGTGTAGGTGTTGTTATTACCTAGGTGAACTCCAAGAAAGGATAAACCTTGATTGTTCCAATGGAAAGCAAGTGGCTTGTTGATTCTATCGGTCCAACTGCCGACCCATAGACCCTTGGATTTCTGATAATTGAGACAGGCAGCAGAGGATTTACTGAATATACAATAGGCATTATTAATAATATCAAATCCCTCATCGGAGGTGACGAATATAGAAATATCGTCTGCATAAGCCGAGACTGAGCAATATCTATTTGTATTAGGAAGAAGCAGACTTTTACCTGAGAGATCGTTACGTAATTTGTTAAGAAAGGGCTCAATGGCTGTGTGTACAGCAGCCCCGAGAGCGGGCATCCCTGACGTATACCCTTTTCAAAAGGAAATGATGCGGTCAAAGAGCCGCAGACTTTGATGTGGCTCTCGGCGCCGCTGTACAAAAGATCGAGGTAGGAAACAAATTTGTCCCCAAATCCCATGGCTCTCATTGTCTTGAAGAGGTAGCCGTGGTCAACATTGTCAAAGGCTTTTCTTTGATCAAGGTTGACCACGGCTAAAGGTAGGTTATTGTAATTACAATAATAAAGGGCGTTTCGGGTGAGATTTAGATTATCATAAATACTGCGTCCGGGGACACAGTATGACTGATCTTCATTGATAATATCGTTTATTGATTGTTTTAAACGGTTAGCAAGCAGCTTGGCAAAGATTTTATAATCTGTGTTGAGTAAGGAGACAGGACGCCAATTGGACAGGTCAGAAAGGTCTCCTTTTTTGGGGATCAGAGTAATTATTGCTTTGTGAAAGGAGTTGGGGATGGAACCAGAATTTGTTGCGAAAAATAGAACTTCGAACAGATCGTTTTTAAACAAGGGCCAAAAGGAAGAAAAGAATTCGGAAGTAAGACCATCGAAACCAGGAGTTTTGTTTTTACCAAGCTGCTTGATAACGGCATCAAGTTCCTCGGGACGCAGAGGAGCATCAAGGTCCTCTGCGTCCGCGGGATCTAACTGAGATAAATCTCGTAGGAAATCTTCGAGGGTGCCCTCGTCAGTTTGAACAGAACTATATAAGTCTTTGTAGTAGTTGCGGCAATGGGTTTTGATTTCTGCGGGGTCCTCTGTGAGTGACCCCGAGGGAAGGCGAACACAAGAAAGATTTTTAGATTGAGAATGAGATTGTTCAAGATGGAAGAAATAAGAAGAACTGGTATCTACTTCATTAATATGCTGAAAGCGGGATCTGACGAGGGCACCCTGGGCTTTATTTTTCAAGAAAACATTTAATTCTTCTCTCTGCTGTTGCAGAACTTGTTTAGTCTCTGGTGTGATGTCTGGCATAGACTGAAGATTATCGATGTATTGATTGATATTTTGAAATATACGACGTTTTCTTGGGCAATTTTAGAACAATAACTCTGGGTAAGCTTTTTAATTTGAGCTTTACCCAGGTCCCTGAGAGAAAGAATATTACGGAATGTGTGTTTTTCTGTTTGCCAATTGGCCCAAAATTGTTGAAGGATCTCACGGTAATTTATATCATCAAGAATGGAGTTATTAAAGTGCCAGTAGGTACTTTTGGTGGGATTAAGAGAGGGAGTGCTGAATACAAGAGAAACAGCAGAATGATCAGAGAGCGAACAGGGAAAAATGGAGCAGGTGCGAACAGACGGAATGAAACTAAAGGGATATATAAAACGATCAAGTCTGGCTTTAGAAACTCGATCAGAATTAGTAAACCTAAACCAGGTGAATTTGCTATTAGAAGGATTCAGTCTGCGCCAGACATCACAAAGAGAGTTTTTTATTCATAGAATTCCTGAGAGCCAGTGAGATTTGGGGTCTATGCTCAGTCGGCTTATTCAGACGATCTATAAAAGGATTATCAGTACAATTAAAGTCACCTCCGATAATAATGGCACCGTCACTACATTGATTACAATGGAGATCCATATCATTAATATACTTAAGAGCAAAGGAGTTAGATTGAGGAATAAGGACATTATAAATATTGAAGATATCATTATTAATTTTGACTTTAACATATAAAATAGAACCACTAGCGATAACACCGGAGGCTATTGCTTCGATATTGCGATGAATAAGTGTGGTGACTCCAGATCCTGGTGCACTCCCAGGAGCACAAATAGGGATGTAGTTGGGCCAATTTTTCCAGCAGGGGTGATTACTTTTAACGTTATAAGTTTCCTGAAGAAGAATAATATCATTTTTGGGGGCAAGAAGTTCAAAATAATCTTTCAGAGAGGCATTACGGGTGATATTGCAACAGCCGCCGGTGTTAAGGGTAATTAGTGACAGTGCCATTACAAAGAAGAGGGAAAAGAATCTAACAAAGAAATCCATGGTAACAGAGTTATTTAGCTTCGAGTTTTTTAATGAGTTTTTTTATCCTCTGCTGCATAGCATTTTGGAGGAGTGGGCTGTTACGTAAGGGCTTGAGTTGACGAACAAGTCCAGGTATGTTATGGGTGAATTTGCGCGCAATTTCTTTAGGTTTCCGTTGACATTTCACAGACGAGATGAATGCAACAAGGTCTTGGTGATTGAGAGGTTTATTGAGGGTCGGGAGGGAGGTAGGAAAGGCTTCTTCCTCCTCCCACAGAGACGAGTCCTCGCTGGTTTCGTCCTCGCTGGTTTCATCCACGGAGAGACGGTCAGAGGTGGACATGGTGGATGGAGCGGGGGAAGGGGTATTTGGATTGGATGAGGGATGGGGGGTTTCAGGGACAACTAGGGTAGGGTCAGGGGTGGGTGAAGGGAGTGGGGTGGGTGAAGGGAGTGGGGTGGGTTGGGAGGAAGGGAGTGGGGTGGGTTGGGAGGAAGGGAGTGGGGTGGGTTGGGAGGAAGGGAGAGGGGTGGGTTGGGAGGAAGGGATGGGGGTGGGTGGGGAGAAATGGAGTGGGGTGGGTTGGGAGGAAGGGAAAGGTGTGGCTTGGGATGAAGGGGTGGGGGTGGGTTGGGATGAAGGGGTGGGGGTGGGTTGGGATGAAGGGGTGGGGGTGGGTTGGGATGAAGGGGTGGGGGTGGGTTGGGATGAAAGGGTGGGGGAGGGTTGGGTGGAAGGAAAAGGCGAAGCCGTGGGTTTTTGGGTGAAGTCTAGAGCTTGGGTTAGAGTGGGGGTGCTGGGTTCTGTGGGGGCAGTCGGTTGGGTTTTTTCCTTAGTTTTCGTTGGGAGTTAGGAGACTTCAGGGGAATCAGGCGGGGACCTTCATCAGGGGATTGGGTAGGGGAGAATTTGCGTTTAGTCACGGCATCGGAATACAATCTCCTCGTCGGGGCAGGTGGAGTGCCCCAGATGAAAGTGTTGGTGTCCATTTCGTCGGCACCGGAGGCAGAGGAGTGCCCAGCGTGGGCCCAGGCACCCCCACCCCCGGGCACTGCGGGATCAGAACCGGGGGATCCTGACAGAGATCGGGAGTCCCGGCGTCCACCGCTCACAACTGAAGCCCCGGTAGAGGCCGGAGCAGAAGCCGGAGCGGCCGCAGCGGACTGGGCCCGAGCAGGCGTGTCCGTAGGTGCACCTGCAGAGACCCCAGGCCCCGACGCAGGTCGGGGCCCAAGGTCTCTGCCGCTCGCGACGGGTTCGGCTGCCGGAGAGCCTGCGGTCCTCGACAAGGGTCGGGGGCCGCGTTCGGGAGAGACTGGAGGAGAGGTGCAGGGTTTGGGTGTTTTGGCAGGATTTTTTGGGTCGGACTTCTGATTCTTGATTGTGGGCGGGGGGGTCCGGGGATTGTCGGGCTTACCTTGTTGATTATCACGGGTGGGGGGTTTCTTGCATGATCTACTAATATGACTGTACTCTCCGCAGTTGAAGCAGCGGACCGTCTCCGTGGAAAGAAAGACACGATAGTTAATACCGGAGAAGGAGAAGTTTATGCTGTCAGGAGGGTGATATTTGGTTTGAACAATACCTGGACTTGCCGACGAAAAGACATTACATGAGATAGATCCTTGTTTTTCATTCCTATGGGTATGGGTCGGATAGGGATACAACTTTACAAAAACTAGAGATATTTTGTACAAGGATATAGTTTGAATTTCGGGGTACACGTTACAGAGGGTCAGACGAGTAGTGGGTTGAACAAGAGGGAGAGCTCGAGAAATAAGTCGCCGTGCGTCAACCCGTGGGATATGGCGTCGGCGACATCATCCTCGAGCTTCAGGTAAACAGCGATACGATTTTTGGAAATTCTACTCGCTGAACAGATACGAAGATTGGGAAAAGAACGAGAAAACTGGTGAGATAGTTATTGAGTGACACGTTTTCTATAGCTTGAATGTACAATGCCATTGTTCCTGGTGACGCCCGGGAATGGTTCGGCACCAGGAACAATGGGATTGGTATGGGCGTCCGTGGACACGCCTGGACGCCCAACAGTGGAGGGACCTGTCCGCGCGGCCATGATGGCCAGCAAAGCAAGGAACCCAACAAGCATGAACCAAAAATGAGTTAAAATACAACAAAATAACAAATATACAGGGTGGACTTGGTCTAGTAATATCTATATACAATATAATACAATTTTTTTTAGTGAAAACAGGGACCATACAAGGTCAGGAAAGCTAAAATGTAAGACTTACGCAGGAGCTCGAGAGAAACACGTCCGCTCACAAGATAAATAAATAAATAAATAAATAAATAAATAAATAAATAAATAAATAAATAAATAAATAAATAAATAAATAAATAAATAAATAAATAAATAAATAAATAAATAAATAAATAAATAAATAAATGTAAGTAAATGTAAGTAAATGTAAGTAAATGTAAGTAAATGTAAGTAAATGTAAGTAAATGTAAGTAAATGTAAGTAAATGTAAGTAAATGTAAGTAAATGTAAGTAAATGTAAGTAAATGTAAATAAATGTAAGTAAATGTAAGTAAATGTAAATAAATGTAAATAAATAAATGTAAATAAATGTAAATAAATAAATGTAAATAAATGTAAATAAATAAATGTAAATAAATAAGTAAATAAATGTAAATAAATGTAAATAAATGTAAATAAATGTAAATAAATGTAAATAAATAAATAAATATTTATTGTAAGTATACTATCGACATATATCATAGCTCTTTAAATAAAAAAATGAAAGAAGTGGTCAACGATTTCTTGTATATGATAAGACCCAACTTGAAAAACCTGAAACATAACATCATAACACTACAAACCCAGTAACAAGTCAATAATTTAAAAAAAACATAAATAGCTTAAATAAATAACAAAGGAACACTGTTTGCCTTCTCTCTTTTTCTAAAGCCAAAGGTAGGGATACAACTCTTTCACTTATCACCCTCACACCCTTAACTACTCCACTCTTGGGCCAGGACTATTTGTCTCCTGATCCTATATTCGCTTACCATTTTTGGGCAATGGAAAAAAATAACAAAACAAACTAACATTATATCATGCCATTTTAATCATATTAATGTACAACAACGACCATAAACGTTTTGTAGAATATAAAAAAAAACAGCCCCGTTATCGATCAAAATGTTCTACCATAAATGTCGTCTTACCTTTCTTTGCACCTTGGAAACCGATAAAAATGAAGATTACAATCTCGTTTGGGATTGTTGGTGCAATTTATGGCAGAACACCAAACTTTCGATCTGCTCGCCATCACTTGTTTAGTTGGTGGCTAATTGGTTGGAAGTTTGCCATAGTCATGCATAGTGCAGTAGCACCGCGCAAACGATTTTGGTTTTACCTACCTAACAACAGCGGGCGCACTTCCATGCCCAGCCATTTTGCGTTTCACGTTTCCACACAGAGAGTCCTACCTTCCTTTTGTAGTATCTTTGACAATACTGGTTCAACCAAGTGATGAGCTAGATCACACACACGCTACACTAAGTCAGTACATTAAACCTAGGCACAATATACAGAGCATGCAAACATACCTTCTTCTTCCTTTGAGATCTTGCAGCGAACTGACTGTCTGCAAAGATACTACAAAAGGTATCTTTGCTGTCTGGCACCCCGCACGCAATGCCCACGCGCATGCGTAGATCGGAAACCCGATCAGCTCGCGACTGCGCTACACCAACTACACGTCAACTAATAACATTATCGCAACATGCACTGACCGTCACAATATTCTATTGATATACAGGGCGACTCAATAAAAAGGTAATCCACAAATAATGGGTTAATATGACCAGGTTATGAGGTTTATGATTATAAACATGATTGCATCATGAGGTAGGGGCTATTAGCTTTCCATTGATACCATCCTTGCATTCATGCGATCACACATCACTGAGCATCATTGTCTTGAAAATGGAACATCAAATTCCAAAATGTGCAGGTTGGTGAATAATGGGCCCAATGGGCAAACATCCAGAGGAATTGGGCTCATATCCAAACAGAGACAAGATACGTAGGTTACAGGACACACATTTAAATGATTGAAAGAAAACATATCTTATTCATGATAATGATTTTATTTGATAAGATCATTAACCCTTTAGGCACCAACACCTTCCACATGTCCACCTCCTCTCTCCACACAAAGTCCACAGCAACGATGCATGTCTTGCACAGCTCTTCTCACCATAGCTGGGTCATTGCGCAGAATGTTGACTTTTATTGTTTTCAGTAGTTCTTTTTTATGTATTTTTGAACGCACCGCCGGGTAGGCGTGTGCCACTGTTTTAAAAGTGTATATTAAAAACGACTCGCACACAAAAATGTTAACAAACAAATTGAGACTTCCATTTGTCTGGCTTAAATGTTCAGTCAAAAGTTTTGAAAGTTGTTTACAGGTAATCGTAAGTGATAAAAATGGAACCGGGTAATGACAGTTTCAGTCATCTTCATACATGGCTACCTGGAACAGCCGTATCCCTAATTGACTTCTAAAATACGCAAAACATTTCTTATTCAATTATGTTATTGTCCACAGATTGTCCAGACTGAGTGTTTGCAGATGAGGTGCAAGCTTGCTCCTTCCATATTCCCAATCAGAGTTAAGCGGGTGAAGGGCAAAAAACAACTGTATAGTCATTATAGGATGTCACCAAGTCATTTATTGACTAGTAAGGACATGACTGTTAATAACCTGTTGCCATTTAAAGTGTATGCTGGAAATCTGGTGACAAAACCCAGTAGCATGCAAATCATTTGACGTACACAGGCATAATGGTGCATCAAATTTGTACAAGATGTGTTGTCATTCAATTGAGAATGCTTAAAATGTTTATTGTTTCTTTTTTTACATTGAATAAGTGATTGATTCGCCATCGTTTTATAGGTCTTATGGATTCTTAGGCATGTATCATCACCATCTATGCTGAGTTTGTATTAGCAGAACCATAATTATGAATAACTTAAAGGGGACCACACCAACATATATACATAGGTATCAGTATATATTGAACATACATATGTATCTTATTTAGCATAAATTGTACATGTCATTATATACAGCCCATCATATCATAACTAGACACAAGTATTAAACCTTCATATTTTCAAAATAAAGTCCTTTTCAATCCGGATTGGAACCATTGAACCCTTGTCATACAAATGTGTCACACACAAACAGCCATTTGTGTTACTGCTACGAGGTGTGTCAGAGTCCATATAACTTTGTGATCCAATGGCCAGAAGTTGAAGTTGATCCATTCTTCAAAGGAGTTAATGTATGTTTCAAATCATTTTTTAACATGTTAGAACAATGATTGTACTGAAGATTTTGTTTTGACTGGACCCAAAAATCCTCATAAGTGTAGTTATTAAACAATATATGTTGGGTGATCTAGTAAAATGTATATTGCCCACTGTGAATCCCTAGGAGTTGGGCCATGTAAACATACCGGTACCCCCAATCTTCGTTAGTCTCGATTGGTATACATTTTGCCAGATTACCCAATTAAAGTTCCTATGTATTTTTGTGCAAGCATTAGGATAGTTCAACCCACGTACTGACCATCAATCCCATAAACACAAGTTGGTGTAAAGATATTAAAGGGACAGTATCGTCACGATCAGAGCAGACTTTCTATAGGGCATGGAATCGGTGTCTTAGTTTAACCCTTTCGATCCCACGGGCTCTAAAAAGAGCCTTTGTTGTGATACGCTTCCTTCCCGTGGGCTCTAAAAGGTGCCAGGAATCGGCATGCCCTTGACGACCACGGCGACTTAAATCACCACCTGAAAATGCTTGAGTTGTTTTTGGGGTTGGCGCCCTCTATTGACAGGAATGAAGTGTATAAAAGTTTATGAAAAGAAAAGTGCGTCACTTTGCGGTTTTTGGTGCTAGCGTCCACTCGCTTCCACAACGGTCAGTTGAATTTAGTTGCAATCATGATGGAAACGGACATAAATGATGGCATTTTGGCTGAGATTTTGGCAGACAGTGGCTCAGAATCAGATGACGAAGTAACGGATGACGACGACGACGTTGAACTTGAAGAGGTAGGCCAAAATCACAGTAAAAATGAATAACTAATATTAATAACACTGCCCAATGCAAATTAACGTAATTCACTTATTTTCCTAGGCTATAGCGTTACAACTGTTGGAGTTGAGTAATGTAAATTTAGAAAATGGATCCCTTTCAATAGGATTGACCAAATCCCCACCCCCTGGACTGGGTCAAAAACGTCAAGTGAAAATGTACAATTATTAGTAGTTTGTTGGGGTAATATTTGTATTCATTGAAACAGCAAGTTGATGTAGGCCTATAGATATAGGCAGCATAGAAATTTTAACATTTACCCATAGCCGGTCGTGCTGTTTAGCGTTAACAGGCTGAAAATGCACTCTTCTTAGTCTCAAGCTTCCAAAAGAATAGCCTTGTATTCGAAAGGCCCTCATAAGTCGTATTATGCAAGAAGTTGGGGGAATTCACATTCACAATCCCACATTAAAACGAAAATTTATCGATAACGAGTTTTGGAGAGTGGATGGAATCTGCCATATTTTTTTTCTCAGCACAATATTCATTTTGCGCATGACCCCTGTGGCCTGTGCACATGCAGCATTGAGATATTGTATTTACAAAGGACCGAGATTAATCCTCCGTGCCTTGTTTTTCTGTTGCAGCCTACCTACCAAGGTGACAGCCGACTGAGATCAAGAACGACAG
The DNA here is from genome assembly GCA_029582265.1 of Zoroaster sp. YZ-2022. Lineage (NCBI taxonomy): Eukaryota > Metazoa > Echinodermata > Asteroidea > Forcipulatida > Zoroasteridae > Zoroaster > Zoroaster sp. YZ-2022. Next base: position 14,423,719 of record CM055823.1, read on the forward strand.
GAAAGTTAGATTTCCGATCCGGTTGGGAACGACGAGACCATTACGAGTGTGTGGACTGTGCAGTTCAATGGAAATTCTGGCCCCACCGGCGACTTTGCCACACTGTCGGCAGTGGAGATGTTCAAGCTGTATTTTTGTCAACTCGTGTGGGATATGCTCGTCGATGAGACTAATCGCTATGCGCAGCAAACAATAGAATCAAATCCTGGTCAACAATTCTCCTGGCACCCAACCAACATTCCAGAAATGATGGCATTTGTGGCACTTCTCATTGCTATGGGCATAAACAAATCCTCTCAATACAAGATGTACTGGTCAACATCTGAAGTTCTTCGCATCCCATTCTACCCGTCGATCATGTCCCGAAATCGGTTCAGTTCAATTCTTCGGTTCCTCCACATCTCAAATAACCAAATTCCTCGTAGAGCCTTGGCTAAACAGGGACAAACTTTCCAAAGTTCGGCCCTTGATAGAAGTCCTCGTCCAGAAGTTTCTCAACCTGTATAACCCTGCGCAGAATCTGTCTCCAGACGAGAGTATGTTGAAATTCAAGGGACGATTAAGTTATGTTCAGTACATGCCTAACAAACCTATCAAACGGGGTATTAAAGCCTTCTCCCTGAACGAGTCCAAAACAGGCTACACGTGTGCTTGGAAACTGTACACAGGAGCCGACGACACCCAAACTGTTTATGATGCAGACGTAGATTTCAAGTCATCAGACTGCCATCCGCCAAACCCAACAGTTGCAGGAAAAGTCTTCATTGATCTGGTCCATGGACTTAAGAATAAGGGACACGTAATATATTGTGATAATTACTATACTAGCCCAGCTCTTGTAGCTAAACTTGCTAAACTAGGATTCGGATGTTGTGGAACTGTTCGTTACACTACACAGGAATACCCCAGGCCGCAAACCCCAAAACCATAAAATGAAGAAAGGAGATGACCCATTTTTTGGTGAAAGGTGGGCAATTGTGTATCGTTTGGCAAGACAAAAAATCTGTAACACTTTTAACTAATGTAGGCAACACTGATTTGTCCAAAAGCAAATTCGGTCTAATAAAAGCACAAGTGGATTTTGTGATGTTATGAAGCCCAATTGTATTGAAGATTATAACAAAAACATGGGTGGAACTGATCTTGCCAACCAATGTTTTCAGTACTACCATCATACACACAGAAGCTTGAAATGGTGGAAAGAGAGTTTTTTCCATATGCTGAATATTTGTATTGTCAATAGCAGAGTAATATTCACCAGCATAGCAGGGAACAAAAATGTCAGTAACCTTGATTTTCGTATAGGGATTGTACAGGGCTTGCTGTTGGGTTGGGAACGTAACGCAACAAGTCAGTTGAGATACCATATTCCTATTGAGTTGACAGGGCAACAGCACTATCCTGGCAAAAACCCCAATGGAAAGAAACGCGACTGCATTGTTTGCAGTAACCGAAAATTAGGCAGGCGAAAACAAACAAAGATGATCTGTAAACAATGTGCCCAACCTATGTGGATAGTTCCTTGCTTTGAGAAATACCACATCACTTGATTGTAAATCTATACTATTTGCCTTCAACCCCCCCCCCCCCGTTCAATGTTGGGAATGGTCGGACAAGCCGCAGATTACAGTCCAAACCAACATTGAATTGGGGGGGGGGGGGTTGTTAGCATGGATTGTGATGTATTTACACTGAATACAAGTAAATGGTTCATTTCCAAGTACAAAACAAACAAAAAATCCCAAAAAATCTCATCCAAGCTGTTTTTCACATGGGAACAAAAAATCTTATACCTGTACCGTATTTGCATGAAATATCACCCATTTGTATTACTTTAGTGTAAATACTGATCTAATTATTTCGCTTTTGCACAATGTTTTCCTCCCTTTTTGTATACTCATTTTTACCATCATTTTTACATACAAATGAGAAATATAAAAAAAGTGTCTATTCCTGCCGTGTGAGGGCGCACTTCAATGAAATTGTGAAACATCCACTGGTGCTGAAGTGACATTGGGCTCCTAATTACTGTGGTAAAGAAGGGTTCTCTCTGACATAACTGGCTGGTAATGAAAGGGTTAAGATGAACACACTAAGTTAAACTGAAAATTACTGGCTCATTTATGAAGCAGCAACGCGAATAGATATATGACCTTACCACGTGAGTATTATTTTCAGTCACTGAGTTAATCTTGAACTCTGATTCCATGCTCTGTTGATCGGTACAATATTGCCACCTTTAAACAGTAACTTTAAAATAATAATAATAATGTGTGGACTTATATAGCGCACGTATCCACCAACTGAGTGGTGCTCAAGGCGCATTATATATTATTACCCCTGCTCATAAGGCCCATAAATCATTCCTGAAACCATCTCAGCTCCCTGGGGAGTATACAGCTCAATTGCTGCCATTACAGCGCATTATATATTATTACCCCTGCTCATAAGGCTCATAAATCATTCCTGAAACCATCTCAGCTCCCTGGGGAGTATACAGCTCAATTGCTGCCATTACAGCGCATATAGGGCTAATCAACCAACTCTGCCCTCACAGGTACCCATTTAACCCCTGGGTGGAAAGAAGCAATTATGGTTAAGTGTCTTGCTCAAGGACACAAGTGTCACGGCCGGGATTCGAACCCACATTCTGCTGCTAACACCAGAACTTGAGTCCGGTAAGCTAGACCGCTCGGCCACGACACTCCACATGACTATTTATGAACATGTATTTTAAATAGTTAAAGAGAAATAAATATATAAATCAGATCATTTCATTATTGTTTGTTTCTTTTTAATTTACAGTTATCCTTCAAATTACAATGTGTTGTCTCCTAGGCCATCCTAACAAGGTAAGCATGTGTTCCTTATTGAAAGATGCACTTATTTATGGCAATTTTCTATGGAAATTTAATAGTTTATAGGGCTATGATTCAGCTAAATGTTACATAAAAAACACGAAATTTGTTTTATTTGATTGTTTGCCATAGATAAGGCTTCTTAATACATGGAAGACATACTTATCTCATTAGACCCGGAATCCGGGTCAACATTAATCTGACCCGTTAGTCCAGGTTGGATATGACCCGACACTTTCCGGGTCAGGATGACCCGAATAGTTGGGTCAGATTATTTGACCCGGAAAACGGGTCAAATAATCTGACCCAACTTTACGGGTCAGAATATTACCCGACCCTTTCCGGGTCATTCTGACCCGTAAAGTTGGGTCAGATTATTTGACCCGTTTTCTGGGTCAAATAATCTGACCCAACTTTTCGGGTCATCCTGACCCGGAAAGTGACGGGTCATATCCAACCCGGAGTATGGGTCAGATTTGACCCAGAATGGGTCAAATCTGACCCGGGAGTTTTTAGAGTGTAGTAGATTATAGATTTATTTACAGAGTTAGTTGCCTAGACGTTTTGTAGTTCGTAGACCAAAACTAGTAAAAGTGACAGTTGATGAACTATTTTGATCTTTAAGATTATGCCTCGTCGAATGAATTCTGTGACTTTTGTTTTCATAAGCACGACATCGCGTAGCTGATTTACCATGTGATCATCTATGAACTTTAGATTTTATGAACAGTAATATTGTTATTGTTTTCTTAATGATTTTAACTTATTTCTATGTTAACGCAAAACGAGGACGTTTTGAAACTACAGGGGGAATAGTGTTACGAATCTTACCCTTTGATGTTGATAAATATGTGAATGGGAATTTTGACATGGTTCCTGTGTATGAAATATTCTTTGAAATATATACACTTCAAAACTATGATCAATGACGTCATTACTACGTCACTACGGAAAATTAAAACAGGTCGAAAAACAATTATTTCTCTATCTCAAAAATTATATGTCAAATTTAGAATATAAACAATCTATGTAAATATGAAGACAACTGGAAAGTTTCACCTTTATCACGTGACCAAAACTTAATATATGAGAATAAAAAAACTAGTTTACGATACAACTTTGAAGGTTAATAAAAAAAAACTAGAGCACAAGTGTTTGTTGGAACAAACACACGGTGTTCGTGTGAACTTCTGTGTGAACTTCTGATATTCTTTCCCTGATAAGGCTGAGGCGGAAAGAATGTCATATCCAACCTCCACTTTTTAAGGCTTTAAAGAATTTTTGCAACCACTTAATTACCAGTTACCAGTTAAACAAATTATTCTATCGATTTTTGGGGTTACAGAAAGTGAAAACTATCTTTAAAATTTACCTGTATGATGGTTTTCGGACTTTATTTCTAAAAAAAATCCTCCCCTTCAGAAAATAGAAGAATCCTAACCTATTATATCCTCAATTTACCCTAAATGACGCACCTAAGGATATATCATCAACTGGACGGTAACATATAAATGAAATTAGCAGTTTGGTGTTTCAGTTTGTTTCAGTGAAGGATGCTGAATTTCAATGCGTGATCATATGCATGGACGTCTTGAGCGCCGTTTTTTGAGACGCACAGAATTGTGGTCATCAAAAAATTTATGTTGGGATAATGATTCACCCCCCCCCCCCCGCCACAAACTGTTAAAGTTGATGGGGCACAGAAAATGTACCCAAGAAGACAAACAGTTGAATCATGTTTCATCTTATTCCAGATGGTTGTAAAATTGTTTTTAATCTTGAAAATAAAAATATTGTTTTAGATTTTTAAAATAAAATGGTATAATTTGGAGAAGCTCTCAAAACTTTTAATCAATATTCTTGAAAGACTAATAAAATGGAAGATGGTTAAACTTTTTGCACAAAGTACTTTAAAACTTTTGTCAAATAAAAGATTTCTTTTCATAACCATGATATTTATGATTCATTTTCTCAATAATTTTCCAAAACCGACGAAATAAACACCAACGAATTAAGTAGTCTTCATTCGCTTCTTCTATGAACTGTGTCCATTTTGAGGATCAGTATTTCTTGAAAAAATCATTGCAAAGGCAAATCAGAAAAATCTGTTGGTTTCCACTGAGAACAGCTTGTTGATGGCACAGAACAATAAAATCACAGATGTTCGTGAAAAAAAATGTTGAGGTCATGTAAATCCCTTACTATTTGTATCTAGTAAAATCAGCGGTTAAACAACTTTTTCGATTTTCACAAGCACTAACTTTCCAGTAAATCATACATTTTCACTAATTTCTGAGAAATGTTAAGACAAAGTTAAGTGCGTCATTTCACGAGTGCGGCGAATTACGTACATGGACGATAGTTGCCACTGAGCATGTACTCTGACCGTGTTGGTCACTAAGCATTATTCTGGTACAGAAAATTAAAACTTAACACATGGTTAGACCTTTACATGTAGTTGTATCCTAGGTTGTGACGTCATGGTTAAGGCATCAGATATCGAATTACACTAAATCAAAGTTAGTTTAATATTTCACAAAAATCATATCTCATGAACCACAAAAGATATTTTCACAATCTTTGCCTCATCTTAAAGACCTTGAACTATGTCACATTTCGTTCACAGACATGACTCTAATCTGACCTCTCTTTTCTTTCGAAACCAGAAATGTTTAAGTGAAGAAATATTCTAAATCACTATTCTGTAAATGATATCTTGAGAAAGAATTAGACAGAATTTTACCAAATTTGGCACAATTGACCCATAAATATGAATGACTTCATATGATTGAACCGGAACTTACGGTTGGAAAAATTTAAAATTATATTGGATGACTGAACCAGAAGTTAATGTATTCAGTATAGCACATTATATGTTATTTTTATTATATATTATGAAAACTCATTCCTTCTGAGGTAACTCTTGTCTTTTATTTATTTTTATTTTTATATTCTATGACCACAAAAACATAAAATTTAAAATAAAAAACATAGTCTTCCAAGTCACACTTGTTAATTTCTAATTTATTGCATAAATCTCACTTTTCCAAGTTCAATAGCCAATATCTCAAGAACTAAATGACCTATTAGAAAACAAAAACACACAATTGAATTCCTTACATTAATAGCTTGTAATTCTTGTGAAATTAGTTACCATAAATGCTTTGATGGTCAAATTAGTGGCATACGAAGTAACGATTTTACCAATTTTAAAAGGTCATATCTCATAGCTTCAATTTGATGTATAACTTGACAAATGTTGAGGAAAAAAATAGGGTGTTATAGCTAAATAATGTAATCTTACCTGCTTAGTAAGGCGGAGAACATATGGATGATGATGGACATATGTATACTTCAAATTATTCGAAGATATTTATTTCATGAAAAATCAGGCATTTGTGGTATACGACGACTTCCTCAGTCATGTTAGCTAGGATCATCCTAGCTAAGTCATGTCAGTCTGATCTTGTCAACTCCCCCATTAGTTACCAACGCGGTCATAGTACATGCTCAGTGTCAACTATCGTCCATGTACAATGCACTGCCGCACTCGTGAAATGACGCACTTACCTTTGTCTTAGCATTTCTCAGAAATTAGTGAAAATGTATGATTTACTGGAAAGTTAGTGCTTGTGAAAGTGGAAAAAAGTTGTTTAACCACTGATTTTACTAGATACAAATAGTAAGGGATTTACATGACATCAACATTTGTTTTCACGAACATCTGTGATATTATTGTTCTGTGCCATCAACAAGCTGTTGTCAGTGGAAACCAAAAGATATGAATGCTTTGCATTTGCAACGATTTTTTTTAAAGAAATACTGATCCTCAAAATGGACATAGTCCATAGAAGAAGCGAATGAAGACTACTTAATATAGACACAATCGGCGACCGGAGTCACGTGACTCATAGTGGGTATAAAATGTAAACAAACCAAGCTGTAAACAAATCGTCTGAGGACGATGACAGCACACTGATCGAAACGTCGAGTTGTACCTTCAGTTCTTTTCAGAACTAATTACTACTCAATTGAGAATTTCACATGGTGTCACCGCAATTAGTCTTACTTAAACCAAGCAAGCGACGCGCAGTGTATGGAAAAGCATGGCTTATTCCGAGTGCTTCTGCTGTATGCACAAGTCACATCATAGATGTTGCATTTGTTGGTTGGAACACGAGTTTAAGTTCTCTCAATCGATCGGAGATGTTCCCAATTTTAATTTCCAAACATTACGCACATTATCAATTCGCGAAGAAGTTTTGATCCGGACCTAGGGCAAGGCTCGGCCACCACTCATTTTGGGGCGATCTTCAATGTTTGTTAAACTCTTTTATATAAAAATACACCACAGACTTACAGTGAATGAAATTTTCACAACTTTAGAAAAATTCAATGTTGAAAAACGTAACTACATTTTCCAGTCGGCAGCAAAGAACGTCAATATCGCTTTTTGGGGACCTTCGTATTTTAACGTTTTCGACGTTCAACCGAGTTTGCGTCACTAAATGATCGATATCTTCACAACGATCGCAGTTTAGTGGATGAAAATTACACATTAGATAGTTCATTAGTTATTCCTCACCTCAATAAAGTATCAATTTTCTCTCTGAAGCGATGTGGATTAAACAGATTGTTTAATTTGCAGCTATCCAGAACCGTGAAAATCCGAAAATGGGAAAACGACTGCTTGTTAACACAGTAGAGTATTACGCCAGTCTCCTACGACTTTGACAAAGTCACAAAGCATTACGTGAATTCCAGAGCCTAAATTGTACAGAGATTCTAGAATGAATATAACATGATTTTGAACATTCAGTTTGCCTTCCCTTGCCATTCAGCTATCAATGGGTCGTTGTTTTAAAATCCTCCATGGAGCTCCCTATGTTTATACACAGCGCACTGCTGGTTTGTTGTTATTTTGTACCCACTAGGCTATCATGACCACTACTAGCTCGGAGTCGCCGATTGTGTCTATTCGTTGGTGTTTATTTCGTCGGTTGTGGAAAATTATTGAGAAAATGAATCATTAATATCATGGTTATGAAAAGATTTTTTTTATTTGACAAAATGTTAACAGCATTTTTACACATTTCAAACTTTTAAAGTATTTTGTGCAAAAATTTTCTATTTTATTGGTCTTTCAAGAATATTGATTAAAAGTTTTGAGAGCTTCTCCAAATTATACCATTTTATTTTAAAAATCTAAAACAATAATTTTATTTTCAAGATTAAAACCAATTTTACAACCATCTGGAATAAGATTAAACATGATTCAACTGTTTGTCTTCTTGGGTACATTTTCTGTGCCTCATCAACTTTAAGATTTGGGGGGTGAATCATTATACCAACATAAATTTGTTGATGACCACAATTCTGTGCGTCTCAAAAACGGCGCTCAAGACGTCCACGCATATGATCACGCATTGAAATTCAGCATTTTACAAGAGAATCCTTCACTGAAACAAACTGAAACATTAAACTGCTAATTTCATTTGTAAGTTACTGTCCAGTTGATGATATATCCTTAGGTGCATCATTTATGGTAAATTGAGGATATAATAAGTTAGGATTCTTCTATTTTCTGAAGAGGAGGATTTTTTAGAAGTAAATTTTAACTATAGTTTTCACTTTCTGTAACCCAAAAAATCGATAGAATATTTTTTTAACTGGTAACTGATAATTAAGTGGTTGCAAAAAAATCTTTAAAAAGCCTTTAAAAAGTGGCGGTTGGATATGACATTCTTTCCGCCTCAGCCTTATCAGGGAAAGAATATCGAACCCAACGCCATCTAAGTTTAGAGCGCCCCCAGCGGCAGTTTTAAAAAAGGCATCATTTTCCAATCTCAGAAACTGAACCAAAGCAGGTACTAATTTTATTTTTTCTTAGTCATAAGGAGGTCATATATGATCTTCTGTATATAATAATCTGTATGAAAATTGTGTTATAATGAATGCAAATTTATTATAAATATTGTACAAACCAAAACCTAATCGTAAATTATTGACAAACCATGGAATATATTGTATCATAGATTATAATCTAATTATTTCTTAGGCCTATTTTCTTTTTCACATTGGGAGTCTTTGGAAGTGTAAATAGGCTGCCATATAAGGGCAAGATTAAACTAACTCCATTAGTCTTTGAGTCTTTTTAAATTCTAAAATGAATACCATGAACGTCGGTATTCAATAAACATTCAGTCGGATGGGAACAAAATACTTATTTATTTTGTTATTTTATTAGGGCTCTAATCACCCTCCTCCACTAAAGTTTAAACTTTCACAGCATATTTGTTGAGTGCTTAATCTGAATCTCGATTCCAGGTCCAGGTCAACTAGTTCAGGTTTTCCACCCAAAGTAGAAGGCGGGTTATTATAATAAGTGGACTATACTGTACACAATGTACAGTAGGTCATATATCATCATACAGGATGCATACACATAGGTTTTGTGCTGATACAATTGTTGGTGTTTATTTGATGCAGGTTTCCCTTCATTGTACATGTAAATTGCAGATACTGCATTCAGATTCAGGCCGCAACCCTCATTGTGACTTATTTCAATACGTTTCATATGACTAAAAATACAAGAAAGGATCATTCATTTTTGTTCCTTTCACGCCTAGATGTTTGTGTTGCATTTAATATGCGTCTGTAGTATACCCCATTAAAATGAGTGTTCACAGCCAAGTAAGAGCCAGTGCTTTTTTGGTGTGTTTCAATGAAGAAAAACAAGTCACACGATTTTTTGTGTTCGGAGATAAACTTTTATTCTGACTGGAGATCAACAGTAATACATATGAACTTTTACATGGTAAACAAAGGAGAGAGCGTTTGTGGAGTTGTTGTTTGTTCTAAAGCAACTGTAACTTTCTTTAAAATATAAATAATAAAAAAGGGAAAAGGAAATCAGGAAACAAATTAACTGAAATCACTTTTAGTCTTCAAAATTTAGGGAAATCTTTCTTTTTTCTCTGAACCCCCTTTTCCGCAAATTCACCGTTTCCTTTGAAATATGCGACCAAAACAAATATGTGCAGCTTACCCCGCTACAACACTACATGTACTTATCTGTAACAATACACTATGTAAAATCACGGAGGAAGGAAGAGAACATTCTTCCATGATAAAATTAATGTTATTATGTTAGTTTTCTTTTCAAGGATTGATTTATTATTATTTAAGAGGATTAGAT
>CM055823.1:14434274-14604154 GCA_029582265.1 Zoroaster sp. YZ-2022
AATGTGAACATAAGGGTACAGCATGGTCGCGAATTGCCTGTAGGTTATATAAAATGACTATCAAATCTTGGGTGTGCGTTTTCGGATATTTTGGGTCAGGATGGCCAATCAGAAACTTCGGATACCCGGATACCGTTTTTGTGTTGTTGAAAACATGCCTCCGGTGGTGTACAAAAATACATGTAGTGTAAACTTGGTAACAGATTGACTTCTATATCTGAGATACCATACTATCTGATTTTTCTTTGTTGGGTGCAATCTCTTGCATTTAAAGATAATTGTCTGTACAAGTGGCACGTTCAAGGAGTCATGTATTTTCTCGCGGCAGATGCCGGGTTGAGAATTCAATAGATAAAAGGAATTTGGTGCTTACAGGTGCTGCGCTCCAGGCATGTATGGAGTTACAGTAGAGGTGTGTGAAGACCACTTACTGATTTGACTTTGACATACGGACGTGCAAAAACAAGTCAACGTACCGCCATCTTAACAACTTCGCCAGTACATTGTACAGGATTTTTAGTTCAGCCAAGAATTCGCCTTTGTATCATGTCTGTCGGTGATAATCTGAGCAAGCAAACCCACCAGGTGCTTTACTTACCAAAAAGAGATCATCGGCCAAACTATAAAAGAGGCGTTAGGCGATTTTAAGCAATCACTTTGATACATCACTGGATTCCTACGGCGAGAGAACGAGTAAGCTCGCAACAACGTCCCAAGTACAACAAGCAAACGGGCCTCTGATGTGTCTTTCGTTTCCAAAGGCAATAAGACAATATAATTTTCTAATTCATTGGTGCTAGAAAAAGTGGAAAGGCTAATAAATGTCTAGAATTGAAGCCAGGAAGAATCAGCCGAACCACTTGGCAAAGCTATCATGAGCTTAAGAAACGTAATAAAACTAGTTCGGTTGGCAGATAAATCCGACTGGGTGGAAAGCTGTTATTGAGTAGTGACGAGTTGGCCAGTATTCGGAAGATGGCATGTGCAGGCTCAAGCATGCCTCAGAAGAACCAAGAAACTTCAACGAGTCAAGCTGCTAAAAAGAGTACGTGAATTGCCAACACCTAGGCATGAGTCTCCAGCTAATGCCAGTTGGGTTGGTCTTTTTGCGGCAATTTCACAGGAATAGATACACGGTTGGGTATCAGGGCTGGCAGTACCCACGTCAACCATGGGTTGGTGAGCAGAATCAACTGATATCTGCTTCGCATGTGGCAGAGCAGGACACTGGCGCAAAGTTGCACCGCGCCAGCCTCCTCTAGCTTTGGAAAAACCAGCTGGTGGCCAACAAGGTATGTTGTTTCGTGTACAAAATAATTGCTTTATACTATTTGATTGGTCCTTCAGCGTGTTGACACTGGTTTAAGCAGAAGATCAAAATGAGAAGAGAAACCTGGGTTGATAATAGGTTGCATAATAATTATGTAAAGTTTTGGGAAAGTATTTAAATGACGTTACACCAGTTTACTGATACTGACGTTCAGATTATATTTTCAAGTCATCCTAGATTTACCATAATTCAAACCAAGACATCGTGAGCGAGCAGTGGAGTCGTCCGCTGAAATGGGGTACGAAGCTCAATTTGACAAGTAATTACTTTGAGTATGAATAAGGATTAGCACAACCGCTTGTTAAGGTATGAACTCAAGTCAGCTATTGCCTTTTGGAAAACTTCTCCCACAGTGAATTGTTTTGGATGTTATTCAGCAGTGCACAAGCCTTCCTCTACCAAGTACCCCCACCTCCGTGTGTTATACGTAATAATAAGTCGGCTTTGCACAATAGTAGATTTTGTTAAGTAGGGCTATGTGAATTGTTAACCAAACGCTTAATTTTTTTCCAATGTAATGAACCTCCACACATTGTTAATCCTTGTCAGTATCCACTAATAGTTCTTGGAAGAAAAGATTGATCTTGGATCCTCCACGTGCTATAAACCATTTCTATGGAAGGAAAAAGTGAAATTTGAGGATTGGAACGAAGCTTTGGCCACTTATCATAAGGGGACTTTATGTTCTCATTCGATCTGAATTCCGGGTATCATCATTTTGATATTTTTTCTGATCATACTAAGTTTATAAACTTCTCTTGGGACACATGGATAATTCGACTAAAGTTCTCTTCTATTTTCAGTTTTTACCGTTTTGGATTATCAACAACCCCCGTATATGTTTAGCCTAAATGCCTCAGACCTCTTGTACAACATTGGCGAGAAAAAGGGATCTTCTGTAGTTTCTGTTTCTGGACGACGGATGGGAAGACGAAGTAACGTTGATTTGTGCCAAGGCAGCGCAACTGTCAAAGAAGGCCTGTTGGCCACAGGTTTTGTACCAAACATTGTTGACAATCCAAATGGGTCCCTACGGTCTTAAATTGGCTAGGTCTTTACCTGGGATGGTGAACAGGGATCTTCAAATCTCAGATATGTAAGAATCAGAAAACACGTTCAACAATGTATTTCAGATGTTTTATTGCCACCAGTCTTCCCATTAAAGTTTCAGCCAGAAGTCTGGCAAAGCTTACAGGAAAGATTATTTCACTTGAGTCCAGTGTTTGGTCACATAACTCAGCTCAAAACGAGAATACCTTCATTGCGATGATTAATAAGAAGGTTCCATTGGGACAAAGTTGTATAATATTGAGTGGGTCACAAAATGCATAGAAGAGACTCCTCTTCTTGGAAGTCTGAGTGTGGCAAAGCTAAATAACGGATATGTTGCAGTGAGATACCTCGTTCCACAGGTACTTGTACGCAGATGCTTCCAGCACTGGTTGCCGGAGCATGGACTGCAGAGTCTGTGGGGGTTTGGAACTCCAGAATAGTTGGAACACAGAGCAGAGAGGTAAAAGCTCCGCCGGAGAGAGGTTGCAAACAGTCAGTTTAGCCTGTACAAGACATTTGCTCATCCAGGATCAGAGGTAAAACTGAAGTTTTTTACAGACAACAAAGGTGTTGTGTCAATTGTTAGAAAGGGCAGCATGGTGCCCGAGTTACAATCACCGAGTTTGGAATATTTTGAAACTTAAGCCAGCAGCATTGCATCATACTTCATATACAGTGGTTGTCAAGACTTGAAAAATCAGAAACGGAGACAGTTTAAGTCGGGTAGTGATTTTTTGATGACTGGGGGTTTCTATGACATTTCTTTAATTTTATAGATGGGATATGGGGTCCTCACCTATGTGGATCGCTTTGCCATGATGATTTGAAACACTAAATTGCCTGTGTTTAATTCTAAATACCAAGCCTGCCTAACACCAACAATGTGGATGATTTCGCATGCAACTGGTCAGGTGTTAATAATTAGCTGGTCCCGCCATTAAGCAGAATAGGAGACGTGTTGAGGCATCTCTGCAAGGTTGTAAGCACAAGGAACCTTGTTGGTTCCGGCAGCCTGTCTGCGCCATTTTGGCCTTTTGTTGTTCTCAGAGTACAGTTCATTTAGCACACTAGTGGTGAGCGTTAGAAATTTACTAATCCCGAGGGATTTTGTACAAGGCAGAAATCACAATTCGCATTTTCGGTTCAGCAGAGTTCAACAGCAGTGTAATATGTATTCGGCTTTCGGCACCACCATAAATTGTTAGAACTGAAAAGTCTGACATCTTAAAGGGTTCCACCCACCAATGGTGTGGAGTTGTCACGTAGCTATGGTTGATGATTTGTATAACTATGTAATTCCTGTTAATACAATGAATAAGATTTATTGATAGGTCTACCGCATGGCACGTGAAACTGACGGCCGCAGGGCATAAGTCAGAAGAAGGTGACTGAAAAAGTTTTACAGAGCCTGAGATGGTTGAGTATATACATGTCCGGTGGAAGTAATAATAATAATAATAATAAGAAATAATTTGTAATTGTGTTTCTTACAGATTAATGGTTGAAAATAAAGAATACAGCCAAACATTAAGTGAAGTATTGACAGCATCTAGAGCCCCCAACATGGTAGCTTCGTACAATATAGAATTTAAATTGGCAAATATGGTGTAGGGAGTATAAAATGTCAGAGCTGCCAGCTACTGAGTCTTCTATCAGTCGCTATTTGATTTATTTATATATCAGTCCAGTGCTCCTTATTCCAGGGTGAGGCGACATTTTTATGCTGTCAAGTGGAAACATGATTGTTGCTAACGTCAAGAATCCCTGTAATGGTTGCTTCTTACATACAGTTTTACTTGGACTCAAGAAACTTTTAGCTAAGCCAATAGTTAAGAAGGACCCTATTACTCCTGAGATGCTTAAAGTAATAGTGGAACAAATATGGTTCTCGAACAATTTACTTGACATAAGACTATGTACCATGACACTTGTCATCATTTTGCAGGATTTCTAGGCATGATGAGTTAGTGTATTCGTCGACGTGACGTAAAAGTATGTATCTCGTGTTAATATTTTCATTTCTAGAGCAAAGCTGACATTTTCAGGCAAGGCGCCTGGATACTGATTAGACTATATTTTCCTTGTCCTGTCAACATGTTACGCAGATACATTGAGGTAACAGAGGTTAAACGATAGAGACAGATGAGGGTTTTCTGTTCAGACCGTTGCGGTATCTGAAATCCCAAAACAAACATGTTCTCAAGCAAGGTCAGTTATCATATTCTAGGTGCTTAGAGTTACCAAAAGTGCTCTTGGCTCCGGTTGGGTTGGATCCCAAAACGCTTTGGGCTGCATAGCTTACGAGCAGGTGGGGCTTTAGCAGCCGCCAATTTTGGGGGTTCCAGATCGTCTTTTAGAAGCATGGACGGTGGCGTTCAGAAACATTGAAGACTCCTACATTGAAGATTCGGAGCAAAGTAGATTGGGGGTGTCTATGAATTTGGGTATCTAAAGTTTTCTACTATGGTTGTAGTATATCGCTATATAATTAGTTGTCATAATTAACTTAAATTATTGCAAAAACATGTTTGTCAAAGATTGGCATAATTCTGAAAGCAATAAAATAATTGACTACTATGGGCCCGTTCTTTAATCTTCTGCTTAGGAGGGGACAGTGGTCCCTCCAGGCTTGGCCTCCAAGATCGGTGCTCCCAAATACAGGTCTGTATTGTTAACATGTTTCCCTTGCAGGTGTATTCGACAGTAGGTAGGCGCGTGAGAAAATATTGTATTCACGGTCGAGGAACGAGTTAGGGAATAAATGTATTTTCTCGCGGCGAGTCTGCCGGAGTTGAGAATACAATAGATAAAAGATTGGTGCTTACAGGTGCTGTGCGCTCAGGCATGTATGGGTCACAGTAGAAGGTGTGTGAAAGACGACTTACTGATTTGACGCACAAGCATACGGACGTGCCAAAAACAAGTCAGCATTACCGCCATCTTAACAACTACATGTAGTACATTGTACAGGATTTTTAGTTCAGCTAAACCAACGACACGTGAGTACAAACAAAGTTAAAATTAATGACATATTCCTGGTTATTGTGATAGTGAAGTTTTCACAAGATTCTAATATCTTCGATTCTAATGAATTTTTTGCACTTGTAGTATTAGTAGCTAGTGAAGTTCTCTTCACACGACGCCGTAATGGTACAGTGGTCAAACAAACGAGACAGTCTCCATGGACTCGTTTTCGCTTCTTCGAGCAGTTTTGGCACTCCGGAAGCAGCCTCAAGATCGGTGCCAAATACAGGTCTGTATTGTTAACATGTTTCCCTTGCAGGTGTATTCGACAGTAGGTAGGCGCATGAGAAAATATTTTATTCACGGTTGAGGAACGAGTTAGGGAATAAACAAATTTCTGTTTGCACCGCTCAAATGTTAAGTCCGAATTTAAAAAAATCATTTACGGGTAATGACCGTTTTGGTTGTATCCGGCACAGCCCTAGTCAAATCGTTTAGTGATTAATTAAACAAATAATTATTAACTGTTTATGTGTACATTTGAGTACTAGAAATTTACCCATTATAAACGTTAGTAATAAGCGATGGTAATATTAAATATTTGTGATGTTGTTTGGGAATCATATTTTAAAGGAACAGAGTTAAGTAATTGAAGAAATGTTTATAAATTCATTTAAGATTGTGTTGATTAAAGTCGATCTGCTCTCAGAGATGCCATTCTTGATTTTTTCTCAACTTGGATTAATTGATGACCACCTTGCTGGCTTTGCCAACTTTATAAGCATATAAAACATGACAGGTCATTGTTTCAGTTCTTTTATTCCTCATCATAATCAATTATCATTGTTTTTAAAGAAACGTCGAACTGATTACCACTCAATTAAGAATTTCACATGGTGTCACTGCAAATAGTCTTTACTGAATGCAGTAATTCAGTTATAATCAGTGTTATACAGTGTCTCAAAAAAATGCAAACAAAATTTAACGGAATGCCAGACGTATGAGTAACCAGCATAGATAATATAGGTATTGTTTGAAAGATACACCTTTCCACTTTAAAATGAGACATCAAACGTCCAAATCTGGTAATTTTTGACAGAGTTATGAGTACTTTTCCAAGAGAGGTCAAATTGACGATGGGACCAAGTTTTCAATTTTAGGCATTGGGACAAAAGGTAGCTAATTGTTTCTGTGTGGATAATTGCTATTTCTAAAATGTTTAGCGAGTAAACACAATTCTAAACACTTTCTTGCTATCAGTTTGTAAACATGTTTACATGCTAAACATTTTTAGCATGAGGACGGATAGTGTTTAATACGTGAAAATTGATGTTTAGGAATTGGACATGTGCGTTCAGCTAGTAAACATGTTTACAAACTGATACCAAAAAATTGTTTACTTGCTAAACATTTTTAAGTATTATGTAATGTGCTTAATTAACTTGTGCAACTGTGTACTGTCAATTCATTTTTCGTCAAACATTGATCATGGTTTGTGTTCAGCTAACTCACGAGCAGAGAGTTTTTTGTCACGGAGTACATCCGTACTGGAAGAGTAAATGGTGTTATCGATGCATTTATGCAGCGATTCCAAGATCGAGATCCACACCGTAGCACTATCTGGAGAAACCTGAGAAAGTACTGGAGGGAGGGTACCAGCCTCAATCTCAATCGAGGGCGTTCTGGGCGACATCGGACTGGGAGGTCGGCGGAAAACATCGAATTGGTGGAGGCGCAGCTGGATGCCAACCCGCATGTCAGTGCGAGACGGAATGGACAGGCCGCCATGTCACGTCATCACTCAGCTGGACCTGGGCACCACCCCCTGCAAATGCGCGTGCGACATCGCTTTTCACCGCCGGATTTGCCAAGACGGTTGAATTTTGTCAGTGGGTCGTCGACCAGCTGCAGGCAGATGTGCGATTCGTCCATCATCTCGTCATTGGCGATGAAGCTGGATTTTCTCTCGACGGAAAGTCAACTCACGCAATGTTCAGTACGCCCCAAACAACATCCACCTCCCTTCAATTAAGAGCACAACTTCCAACGTGAGAAAGTGAGTGTCTGGGTTGGCCTCTGCGGCAGTGGCCTCATCGTCGGACCGGTGTTTTCAGGGCAACCTCAACGGCCGGCGTTACAGAGGATGTTGAATGATGTCATCCCCATCCTTGAGGAACATTTCGAGGTTCAGGAGCGAGGTGTGTTTAGGCGCCTGTGGTGGGCTCAAGACGGCGCTCCGACTCATCGTCTACTGGCTGTCCGCGAGACCGCCTTCAGGAAGCGTTCAGAGACAGTGTCATAGCGTTGAATCATGTGCATGAATGGCCACCGAGATCTCCAGACTTCACCCCGTGTGATTTCTACCTCTGGGGATACTTGAAAGTCAAGGTACACGACTCCCCTCGGACCTGAGACTCTCCGTGACAGAATAACAGCTGAGATTGACGTTCTGCGGCAGACTCCAGATGTTGTTAGGAAACGATGGAGAACATGGAGAGACGATGTCGCCTGTGTATCGAGCGAGAGGGAGGGCATGTTGAGGGGGAAGGGATGTAATCAACAGTTCATCCACATTGCAACACTTGCACAAAATCGATTACTGCATTTAAAAACTTTGACCTCTCTTGGAAAAGTACTATTAACTCTGTTAAAAAAATATCAGATTTGGAAGGTTGATTTCTCATTTTAAAGTGGAAAGGTGTATCTTTCAAACCATACCTATATTATCTGTGTTGGTTACTCATTGTACGTCTGGCATTCCGTTACATTTTGTTTGCATTTTTTGGAGACACACTGTATAGTATTTGTAATGCGTTTTATGTGTTTTTCATGAATAATTTCGAACTTTCACAACATTTTTATACATTAAACAAAATGTCTTTAAATGCATACATACTTTTTATGAACCACGATTCATGTATAAAAACCAAACAAAGTTTCAACTCATTTCATTGTTTTGTTATTGAGAAAATGGTAAAAATGCATTTAGATTGATTTGCATTCATTCACACAGCAATGATCCATTTCAGATTGTAATAAATAAAAAAAATGTCTGTCAGATGGAATAATTTCTCAGGGCGTTTAGTTCCATCACCAACTTTACTTTACAAATCAGTTTTTTCTTTGTAAAAGGGTAATTACCAAAGGTGTACATTCGCTTAAAAGCAATTGAAATAACTAACTTTTCTTTCCATATTTTGATCAAATGTTAAAATATACAAACCATCCTTTCTTGAAAAAATATTCAACCAGGAATGTTGTTAGTTTGAGTTCTGTACTTTGTATCTTCAATTAATTATATACACAGAAAGGTGGAAACTGTACATATTTGTATTACAATATATATTTTATCTAAATGAATATACATATATACATGTATGAAGTGTAAATAAGATTAACAAATGAATAAATATTGAAACACTGCATAATATAAAGTGTAATTGGATGTTATTTTGCTTATCCATTTAAAAAATATTTGTTTGGGTATTGTTTCAGTCCAAATTCCAACCTTAACCCTAACCTTCCCAAAATCCTCAAAAATTCTCTTTGCTAAAGTGAAGGGATTGAGGTTACATATACTATGGTCTTTGCTAAAGTGAAAGATTTTGGAGGACTGAGGTTTTTAGGCATACTTTACCTTTCCATGGTACGTGTATATCCATGTTTGTTGTAGTGATTGCAAGGTCAGTGCTTGGGTCAGTGGACACTGTTTATTGCCCATGCATGCAGGAGGGTCCCTGACCACGTGTATCACAGATTAGAAACACATGTGTGCATAATTATTAGCTTGCTTACTAGTCTGAAGGATTTTTGGAGGATTCAGGTTATGTGTGTAAAGCAAATGGCCATAGGGAGTTAGGGTTAAAGATAACTGTTGTATGATCCTTGTAGCACAACGTAGGTATTATTAAGTCATCTGTTAAAGGGACATTATCGCCACAATCAACAGAGCATGGAATCAGAGTTTAGTTTTAGATTAACTCAGTGACTGAAAATAAAACCCCACGTGATAAGGTCAAGCTTTCGTTACTGCTGCATAAATGAGCCAATAATTTTCAGTCACTATGTTCTAGAGGAGGGCGGTATCACGATAGCATCGTGACGATACGATATTCAAAAAAGTATCGGATAAATTGCTTGTGGTTTTGAAGATATCGAAATATCGCCATATTGACGATATTCAAAAACAATATCGCTGATATTCCAGAAATATAGCCGATATGAAATTTACATCGGCCTTTTTAGTTAAAATATCTCCAAATTTCATGTTAATATACAGTAATATCAACCTACTGTGTTCATCTTAAACTCAGATTCCATGCCCTATTGATAGTCTACTCTGATCGTGACGATACTGACAGGTACATTCATGTATGTTTATGATGTAAACCGAGGACCTCCTATTGTTCCCTTTTTCAAACTTTCGTAGGCATCTTCCATTTGATTTGTACACGTTTTACAACCGAGGACATTAGCAAACAATAATCGAGGACCCATTCTTACCTCATGTTATAAATCCACAGTTTTACACCATCACAAACACCAGCATAGATCCAGAAGGAAAAATACTTTCACATTCAGGAAAACTGCATTTCCCCAATAGAAAGTACACATGTATGTAAATTACTTTCAAATTAGATACATGTGCATGTACTCACAGAAGGTCCAAGGTTAAGGCACAGTCAGTGATACCTTTTTTTTAAGGGCTGTACTGGGTATCCAGGTATCCGGATAGCCGGCCGAAACTGTCATTACCTGGTTCCATTTTTCGGTTCCAATTACCCGTAAACGACTTTTTAAAATTCGGGCTTAAAGTTTGAGCGGATTGAACACAAATCTGTCACTCTTGAACAATGTAATATTTACACTTTTACAGACAATTATCTTTAAATTCAAGAGATTACACTCCAATAAAGCCTTTGTAGTATTTTGCGGACATTTTCCATAAACTTTTCTCCAACTGTTTGTGATACACTGTATCGAATCGTCAAGGCTGCAAAGGGCCTGGCAGTGGCTGCTTCAAACAACCTATCAAACCAGCAGCACAGGAGGGAATGTTTGCATATTGTTTTAATAGTAAAGAAAAGATCGATTTAAGTATGGTATCCTCTGTATTACAAAAGCCAATTTGTTACCATTTACAGTACATGTATTTGTGTACCACCGGGTATCCGGGTATCCGAAGTTTCCTGATTTCGGGTATCCGGTTCCAAAATATCCGAAAATGCACATCCCTACTTTCTTTTACTATGTTACCTTGACAGGGTTAATTTTAAGGTTTATAAACACAAAATGCGTGTTTCTTACGAGGAGCAAGTGTCCTAGTGGTATATTTTGGGGCTTCCAGACTAATAGGTTCAATTCTGGGTTCAAACTCTAGTGTTTTATTTTTGTATAAATAAACGTTGCTTGTTCTAAGGTTTATATAATCAAAATCAAACTTTCCTAAGAGGTGCAAATCCTTGTGACTCTTGACCAGAAGGTCCTGGGTTCAAGCTCCATTATAAAGAAACTTTTTACTTTGTTACTCGGACAGGGTTAAATCTAAAGTTTATAATTAGGCTAAACACATGTCCACCTTTATTAAGATCAGCAAGTGGCCTGGTGGAAAATTACGAAACTTTGAGACCTCCAAAGAGGTGGAAATGGTCAAGTGAAAAGATTGGAGACTCTTGGCCCCCAGAAGGTCGTGGGTTCAAGCCCCAGTGAGTGGTCTTTTTTACTTACTGACTTGCTTACATGTATGAAGCTCTCGCAGCCTGCACAACAATTGAAGCTTAAATAATAAAAAGGCAGCCATTGATTAATCAATCGGATTGTTTGGAAATTGAGATGTCTAGTACCGTTTGTCCCAATGGTGGCTTGTTCTGTTGCTACCAATGACAGAATACACTTAACAAAAAAAGTATTGTTCAAGTGCAAAGGTTTATTTTGATTGGCTAGATTGGAAATGTTATTACATAAAACAAAATGTGCCTTATCTCAGTAATGGACATCCTTTGTAAATTCAGTCCAAAGATTTCTTTAACCCTAACTCCTAACAAAAGCAGTTGGAGGATTTTAAAGGATTTTTATTGTTCAGAAACAATGCTTAGGGAGTTAGGGTTAAGGGAAAATATCGTCACGATCAGAGCAGACTTTCAACAGAGCATGGAATCGGTGTCCTGGTTTAAGATGAACATGGTGACTGAAAGTTAATGGCTCATTTATGCAGCGGCAACGGTAATGACCTTATCATGTCTGGTATTATTTTCAGTCACCGAGTTAAACTAAAACTAACACTCCAATTCCATACCCTGTTGATCATGATTTAGCATTGTGTGTATTCATTTCTGTTTTTGAAGAGGAAAGTAAATGCATATACACTGTAATTTTTATGTAGAGTTTGTAGTAACGCATCTTAAGATAACAAGTCAGACACTTTATGATTTGTAACTGCTCTTTTATTATTCATATACATAAATATAACATTATTCTTTTGGAGGGTTAAAATATTGCCAAGATTTATTGCCATTTTGACAGGTTCATCAATGCCAAGATCAGTTGTTTAAAAATGAAGTAATTAAGAAAATAATTGTTTTTACAGAAATTCAAATTTACTCACTTTTCTTTATAAATAGTTCATACTGTACTTAACTTTTATGTCATCCAAAATGTTAGTCATTCAACAGTCTGGTTATGCTTAAACTTATTTATTTTGTATTTTTAAACCAATTATAAACATTGCACCACCTTGAACATGTTTGTATCCTCCAGCAGCTTACTTAAGCAGCAGCATTCCCAGAGTCCAGCGTTCCCAGAATCCGGCATTCTCCTGAGGACGATCAGAGCATACTGATCGAAACGTCGAGTTGTAACCTCCAGTTCTTTTCAGAACTAATTACTGCTCAATTGAGATTTTCACATGGTGTCACCGCAATTATTCTTATGTTTGTATCAGAAACATGTTTGTATCGGAAATTTTGAACGTCGCTTTAATTATTACGATTATTTTAATACAAAGAGAATTGTGCTGAACAAGAATAAAGGTATGGACATACAAAAAATGTAATTCATACAAAGAAGAAATATATGTGTGTACATGTAACTTATTTCAGGGGTATTTTTCTGACAGGTCTTAAGAATAATAAACCCATGATAATATTTTTAAAATGTTGCTTTCCGGGCCACAACAGGACATTGAAATTTAACATATTCTAATACAAAATTAATGTCTTTTGAGTCAGAAATTGATATGTTATTTCATTAAAGAGGCACTCTAAGGTCAAATTCAGTTTTGTGATGCACTCATTTTCCAATAGATAGAGTCCTTATTAAAGTGTTAAAAAAGTTACAAGTCTCTAACTTCACTTTAAAGTGGTGTAACATATCATTTTATTTGATACCCTTTCAGAGCGATATTTGAAACATGACGTCACTATTTTCTTACGGTAAATGAGTCTGTAACATTCCATACAGGAATTTTTTGTTTGTCAAAAAGTCAATTTCAACGCCGATTTGATTAAATATTGTGGAGATTCAGGAATGAACTGCAAATTCACCGTACAAAAATGTAGAGATCCATTTATTTGAAATGTGACGTCACTATTGTCTTTGGATGTTAACAAATTTCACACAGGAAGGTTATCAAATAAAATGACATTTTACATCACTTTAACGTGAGGTTAGAGACTAATTTTGGGGGGTAATTTTTTCACACTAAGGGCTCTAGTTATTGGAAAATGAGTGCATCACAAAACTAAATTTGACCTTAGAGCCCCTCTTTAAATGAACAGGAAGTTCACGCAAACACCTTGTGGTACAAACCAACAAACACTTCCAAGCTCTAGTTTGTTTACTTCTTCTCGATGAGACTTGTCGAACATAATTCCAAAGTTCACAGGGCCTTCAAAATTGACACATACTTGGACGTAACATACAGTTGTCAATAAAGTTGTGACATACCGTTTCAGGTAAAGTTGTGACGTCATAGTGACGTCATCAGATATATATTTTTGTTTTTGCCTAAATTTACAAACGGTAAGACTTGAATTGATATATTTTTGTTTCCATCAAAATTTACTTCACAGATGAGGCCTATTCCAACTAAAAGTATATAACAAATGTAGGGATTAATCGGCTGAGAAGAGGGTGTCAGTTGGGGGGAGGTTCAGTGGAGCCAGGGGTGTATCGGATGGGGTGTGTGGATCCAATTTGCCGACTGATATTAGGGTTGGTGGGCGCAAACATATTTTGCTGGTAAATTTACCGACACAACTCTAATATGACCAGACAAATCTGTAAAGTCGCTCAAGAGGGAGGTGGTAGGCAGCGGCGTAGCCACGGGGGCGGGGGCCTGGGGCGGGGGCACATTCCCCACAAATTTCCAGTGCCCCCCAGGTGCCCCCCACGAAAAATCCTCATAGTGCCAAAAAAAGCAGAAAAGATACAGAAAAGGGAAAAAACCCATACGTCCTGGGCCCCCCCCCCCACTGAAAAGCAATGCCCCCCCCCCCTATGCCCCCCCCCACTGAAAAAGTCCTGGCTACGCCGCCGGTGGTAGGGACAACTGCCACTCGAAACAAACCCAAAGCTCAAGGTCCCTACCTTGAACTATTGTTCCCTTTTGTTAAACGAATAATTATGTACTTGTAACATAAAGACTTAATGAGCATTCCTTTTATTTTTCCATTACATCAAATGATCATGAATCTCCTTTCATTGCGAACAGTCAGGTGAAGCGGTGGTCTAATGGATTAGACGCTTGACATCCGTGCCGGCGATCCTAGTTCGAGACCCGTCTGTGGTTTTTCTTTTATTGTGTAGCGATACAATTCAAACCCTTTATTTAAGTAGGTTTAATTTAACCTGTCTAATACCAACATGGTCCAGATGGCGCAGCACGTTGGCCGGACCACTGGAAGTGTCAATCGCGGGGCTTCCAGAGCTGGGACGCACCGGTTCGAAGCCCTAGAACATACCTAATTCAGGGACATGGCAGTTGCGGCAGCAGCAATGGTTTAGGGCCGCCATGTCTCTCCCTATTCGACAGTTGGTTACGGTGCGGGAAAGTAAAGGAGGGACCGGGGGTCTGCCGATTCCCCCAGAAGGGTGCTAAGGTGGTTATCACGCTGGGTTCGCCTAGAAGATTCAACGCTCCCCAATGCCTGGTCATTACCTCTGACTAACTCTCTGCGGAAATTAGTTTTGAAAAAAAAATAATCATCATCATTTTTATTACTGTTATTTTGTTTACTTTACGTGTTGTCCCATATTAACATACGGAGTGTTGTGGCCGAGCGGTCTAGCTTACCGGACTCAAGTTCTGGTGTTAGCAGCAGAATGTGGGTTCGAATCCCAGCCGTGACACTTGTGTCCTTGAGCAAGACACCATAATTGCTTCTCTCAACCCAGGGGTTAAATGGGTACCTGTGAGGGCAGAGTTGGTGGATACGTGCGCTATATAAGTCAACACATTATTATTGTTATTATTATTATTATTAGCTGTTTCATTGCATTCTCCCACAAATATTGATAAACTACTACACGGCTTACCCCTTGTGATTTTGATGAAATAATTTTTTTTTTTTTTAAATCTTACTCATTGTGCTTTTGATGATTTTGTTAATGGAAAAACATGTCGTGCTTCATTATCTACTGCCACTGAATAGATTGAGAGACAGGGGACTTCTCAAAATTACCATCACTTAATAGTGAGATGATTTGGCTTATTACGAGTTGATAGTGGGATCTTACTACTTTTAGGAAAAAATACAAGGCTTACTCCTTCTGATTTTGAAGACAAAAAGGCTTATTCTGTGTGATTTTTCAGACAACTAAAATTTAAAAAAATATGTAAACATAGTAGGCTTACTCAATGTGAATTTTTAAACGACGTGGGTTTTAAGAAGTATTTTTAATCTACAAGGCTAAACACCTTTTCATTTTGACTTTATGGATAAACTAAAAGGATACCTTCTTGTGATGTTGAAGAGAGAGGAGAAAACTATTGTAATTTTGATAAAAAACAAAGATATATCAATAAAAGAGGCTTACCCCTTGTGATTTTGATGGAAAAATATATATAAATA
The DNA here is from genome assembly GCA_029582265.1 of Zoroaster sp. YZ-2022. Taxonomy (NCBI): domain Eukaryota; kingdom Metazoa; phylum Echinodermata; class Asteroidea; order Forcipulatida; family Zoroasteridae; genus Zoroaster; species Zoroaster sp. YZ-2022. The sequence goes on from CM055823.1 coordinate 14,449,692, forward strand.
CAAGGCTTACCCATTGTAATTTTGAGAAAAAACTTAAATATATCAATATAAGGCTTACCCCCCTTGCGATTTTGATGAAAAATATATATAAATACAAGGCTTACCCTTTGTGATATTGAGAAAAACAAAAATATATAAATAAAAGGCTTACCCTTTGTGATTTTGAGAACAACAAAAATATATAAATAAAAGGCTTACCCCTTGTGATTTTGAGAAAAAAATAAAATATATAAATACAATGCTTACCCCTTGTGATTTTGAAAAACAAAAAATATATAAATACAACCCCTTGTGATTTTGAAAAACAAAAAATATATAAATACAAGGCTTACCCCTTGTGATTTTGAGAAAATAAACACAAATATATAAATACAAGGCTTACCCTTTGTGATATTGAGAAAAAACTAAAATATATAAATACAAGGCTTACCCCTTGTGATTTTAAGAAAAAAACAAAACTATGTAAATACAGGGCTTACCCCTTGTGATTTTCAGGAAAAAATATATAAATACAAGGCTTACCCCTTGACAACAATATACAAGGCTTACCCATTCTGATTTTGATGACAACAAAAATATATAAATACAAGGCTTACCCTATGTGATTTTGAGAAAAACAAAAATATATAAATACAAGGCTTACCCCTTGTGATTTTGAGAAAAACAAAAATATATAAATACAAGGCTTACCCCTTGTGATTTTGAGGAAAAAAATATATAAAATACAAGGCTTACCCCTTGTGATTTTGATGACAACAAAAATATATAAATACAAGGCTTACCCCTTGTGATTTTGAGGAAAACAAAAATATATAAATACAAGGCTTAACCCTTGCGATTTTGATGACAACAAAAATATATAAATACAAGGCTTACCCCTTGTGATTTTGATGACAACAAAAATATATAAATACAAGGCTTAACCCTTGCGATTTTGATGACAACAAAAATATATAAATACAAGGCTTACCCCTTCTGATTTTGATGACAACAAAAATATATAAATACAAGGCTTACCCTTTCTGATTTTGATGACAACAAAAATATATAAATACAAGGCTTACCCCTTCTGATTTTGATGACAACAAAAATATATAAATACAAGGCTTACCCCTTCTGATTTTGATGACAACAAAAATATATAAATACAAGGCTTACCCCTTCTGATTTTGATGACAACAAAAATATATAAATACAAGGCTTACCCCTTGTGATTTTGATGAAAACAAAAATATATAAATACAAGGCTTACCCCTTGTGATTTTGATGACAACAAAAATATATAAATACAAGGCTTACCCCTTGTGATTTTCATGAAAACAAAAATATATAAATACAAGGCTGACCCCTTGTGATTTTGATGAAAACAAAAAATATATAAATACAAGGCTTACCCCTTGTGATTTTCATGAAAACAAAAAATATATAAATACAAGGCTTACCCCTTGTGATTTTGATGAAAACAAAAAATATATAAATACAAGGCTTACCCCTTGTGATTTTGATGAAAACAAAAAATATATAAATACAAGGCTTACCCCTTGTGATTTTCATGAAAACAAAAATATATAAATACAAGGCTTACCCCTTGTGATTTTGATGAAAAAAAAATATAAATATAAGGCTTACCCCTTGTGATTTTGATGAAAACAAAAAATATATAAATACAAGGCTTACCCCTTGTGATTTTGATGACAACAAAAATATATAAATACAAGGCTTACCCCTTGTGATTTTCATGAAAACAAAAATATATAAATACAAGGCTTACCCCTTGTGATTTTGAGAAAAAAAATATATATAAATAAAAGGCATACCCCTAGTGAGTTTGAGAAACAACTAAAATATATAAGTACAAGGCTTACCCCCTTGTGATTTGGATGAAAACAAATATATATAAATAAAAGGCTTACCCCCTTGTGATTTTGATGAAAAATAAATAAATCCAAGGCTTACCCCTTGTAATTTTGATGACAACAATATACAAGGCTTAACCATTCTGATTTTGATCACAACAAAAATATATAAATAGAAGGCTTACCCCTTGTGATTTTGATGAAAACAAAAATATATAAATACAAGGCTTACCCTTGTGATTTTGAGAAGAAAAAAAATACATATAAATACAAGGCTTACCTCTTGTGATTTTGAGAAAAAAATATATAAATACAAGGCTTACTCCTTGTGATTTTGACAAAACAACATATATATAAATGCAAGGTTTATCCTTTGTGATATTGAGGAAAACAAAAATAAAAATACAAGGCTTACCCGCCTTGTGATTTTGATGAAAATAATATATAAATCCAAGGCTTACCCCTTGTGATTTTGATGACAACAATATACAAGGCTTACCCATTCTGATTTTGATTACAAGAAAAATATATAAATACAAGGCTTACCCCTTGTGATTTTGAGAGAAACAAAAAATATATAAATACAAGGCTTACCCCTTGTGATTTTGAGAAAAAACTTAAAATATATAAGTACAAGGCTTACCCCCTTGTGATTTGGATGAAAACAAATATATATAAATAAAAGGCTTACCCCCCTTGTGATTTTGATGAAGAAAAAAATATAAATCCAAGGCTTACCCCTTGTAATTTTGATGACAACAATATACAAGGCTTAACCATTCTGATTTTGATGACAACAAAAATATATAAATACAAGGCTTACCCCCTTGTGATTTGGATGAAAAAATATATATATAAATAAAAGGCTACCCCTTTGTGATTTTGATGAAAAAAATATATAAATCCAAGGCTTACCCCTTGTGATTTTGATGAAAACAAAAATATATAAATACAAGGCGTACCCCTTGTGATTTTGAGGGAAAACAATTAAATACAAGGCTTACCCCTTGTTATTTTGAAAAACAAAAATATATAAATACAAGGCCTTGTGATTTTGAGAAAAAACTAAAAATATATAAATACAAGGCTTACCCCTTGTGATTTTGAGAAAAACTAAAAATATATAAATACAAGGCTTACCCTTTGTGATATTGAGAAAAACAAAAATATATAAATACAAGGCTTACCCCTTGTGATTTTGATGAAAACAAAAATATATAAATACAAGGCTTACCGCTTATGATTTTTAGAAAAACAAAACTCTATAAATACAAGGCTTACCCCTTGTGATTTTGACGAAAACAAATATATATAAATACACGGCTTACCCCTTGTGATTTTGAGAAAAACAAAAATATATAAATACAAGGCTTACCCTTTGTGATTTTGATGAAAACAAAAATATATAAATACAAAGCTTACCCCTTGTGATTTTGAGAAAAACAAAAAAAATATATAAATACAAGGCTTGTCCCTTGTGATTTTGATGACAACAAAAATATATAAATACAAGGCTTACGTGATTTTGATGACAACAAAAATACATAAATGCAAGGCTTACCCCTTGTGATTTTGATGAAAACAAAAAATATATAAATACAAGGCTTACCCCCTTGTGATTTTGAAAAACAAAAAATATATAAATACAAGGCTTATCCTTTCTGATATTGATAAATACAAGGCTTACTCCCTTGTGATTTTGAAAAACAAAAAACATATAAATACAAGGCTTATTTTTTCTGATATTGAGTAAAACAAAAATATATAAATACAAGGCTTACCCCCTTGTGATTTGGATGAAAAAAATATATATAAATAAAAGGCTTACCCCTTTGTGATTTTGATGAAAAAAAAAAAAAATCCAAGGCTTACCCCTTGTGATTTTGATGACAACAATATACAAGGCTTACCCATTCTGATTTTGATGACAACAAAAATATATAAATACAAGGCTTACCCCTTGTGATTTTGAGAAAAACAAAAATATATAAATACAAGGCTTACCCCTTGTGATTTTGAGAAACAACTAAAATATATAAGTACAAGGCTTACCCCTTGTGATTTTGCGAAAAAAACTAAAAATATATGAATACAAGACTTACCCCTTGTGATTTTGAGAAAATCAAAATATATATAAATACAAGGCTTACCCTTTGTGATATTGAGAAAAACAAAAATATATAAATACAAGGCTTACCCCTTGTGATTTAGATGACAACAAAAATATATAAATACAAGACTTACCCCTTGTGATTTTGAGAAAAACAAAAATATATAAATACAAGGCTTACCATTGTGATTTTGATGACAACAAAAATATATAAATACAAGGCTTACCCGTTGTGATTTTGGGAAAAACAAAAAATATATACATACAAGGCTTACCCATTGTGATTTTGAGAAAAAACTAAAATAGATCAATACAAGGCTTACCCCTTGTGATTTTGAGAAAAACAAAATATATATAAATACAAGGCTTACCCTTTGTGATATTGAGAAAAACAAAAATATATAAATACAAGGCTTACCCCTTGTGATTTAGATGACAACAAAAATATATAAATACAAGGCTTACCCCTTGAGATTTTGATGAAAACAAAAATATATAAATACAAAGCTTACCCCTTGTGATTTTGAGAAAAACAAAAAATATATATAAATACAAGGCTTACCCTTTGTGATATTGAGAAAAACAAAAATATATAAATACAAGGCTTGCCCCTTGTGATTTTGAGAAAAACAAAAATATATAAATACAACGCTTACCCCTTGTGATTTTGAGAAAAACAAAAATATAAAATTTAAAAAAAGGCTTACCCCTTGTGATTTTGAGAAAAACAAAACTATATAAATACAAGGCTTACCCATTGTGATTTTGATGACAACAAAAATATATAAATACAAGGCTTACGTGATTTTGATGACAACAAAAATACATAAATGCAAGGCTTACCCTTGTGATTTTGATGAAAACAAAAATATATAAATACAAGGCTTACCCCCTTGTGATTTTGAGAAAAACAAAAAATATATAAATACAAGGCTTACCCCTTGTGATTTTGAGAAAGAAAAAAATATAAATCGTCTGCTCAGAGCAATAAGGACTTATAGACTCTAGATGACAATTTTATTTGCTAATGACAAAAGGTCTTATAAGATTAGTCAAGTGTAATTACCTAATTACGTACAAGATAATGGGTCTTGAATGCTAAATATAAATTGTGAGTACTCCCATTGTTAAATAAAATATAAATCCAAATAATTAAGTTTTCTTAACATAATGGAATTGCAGGTAATTTATATGCCTTATAAGTCCTTTATTCTTATAAGTCCTTTCTGCTCTGACCCGACGAAATACAAGGCTTACCCCTTGTGATTTTGATGGAAACAAAAATATATATACACAGGGGGTAAGTCTTTTAGTATTTTCTCCTCTCTTCAACATCACAAGGAGCTATTCTTTTAGTTTATCCCTAAAATCAAAATCAAAAGGTGTGTTTAACCTTATAGTTTAAAAATACTTTTTAAAACCCACATCGTTTAAAAAATGTTAAAATTCACATTGAGTAAGCCTTCTATGTTTATATAATGTTTTAATTTTAGTTGTCTTCAAAATCACATAGAATAAGCCTTTTTGTCTTCAAAATCAGAAGGAGTAAGCTTTGTATTTTTTTCTAAAAGTGGTAAATTCCCACTATTAACACGTAATAAGGCAAATCATCTCACTAACCGGTAGTGAAGATTATTTCGAGAAGTCCCCCGTCTCCCAATCTATTCAGTGGCAATAGATCATAATACACGACATGTTTTACCATTAGAGTAAGCCTATTTAAAAAAATTATTTCATCAAAATCACAAGAGGTGAGCCGTGTAGCAGTTTGTCAATAATTTTTTTTTTTTTTTTTTCAAAACTAATTTCTGCAGAAAGTTAGTCAGAGGTAATGACCAGGCATTGGGGAGCGTTGAATCTTCTAGGCGAACCCAGCGTGATAACCACCTTAGCACCCTTCTGGGGGAATCGGCAGACCCCCGGTCCCTCCTTTACTTTCCCGCACTGTAACCAACTGTCGAATAGGGGAGAGACATGGCGGCCCCCAAACCATTGCTGCTGCCGCAACTGCTATGTCCCTGAATTAGGTCTGTTCTAGGGCTTCGAACCGGTGCGTCCCAGCTCTGGAAGTCCCGCGATTGACACTTCCAGTGGTCCGGCCAACGTGCTGCGCCATCTGGACCATGTTGGTATTAGACAGGTTAAATTAAACCTACTTAAATAAAGGGTTTGAATTGTATTGCTACATAATAAAAGAGAAAAAAAACACAGACGGGTCTCGAACTGGGATCGCATATACGGATGTCAAGCGTCTAATCCATTATACCACCACTTCACTTGACTGTTTGTAATGAAAGGAGATTCATCATCATCATCATAGGTCCTTTCAATTCTTTATGTTACCAGTCCACATTCGTTTAACAAAAGTTTCACTGTTGTCAGTTATGTGCTGGGTTGGTTTTTAAGTCCAATAACAATGGTTTCCACAGGGACAATAGATCCTCGGTCAGAACAATAGAGGAGAACAGGAGGTCCTTGTCAACACCAAACCGTAATCCAACATGACATATTTTTTTAATGTTTATTTGGTTTTATTTTGTTTGTTCCGATTTTGCTATATGGTGTTGAGTTGGAATAGGCCTCATTTGTGAAGTTTTATATATATATTTTAAAAATATGTTTTGCATCAAAAATCACAAGTGTAATACTAATATGTGTTTGTCAAAATGTTTTATATTTTGTTTTCATCAATAATCATCAAAATCACAAGAGGCAAGTCCAGTGATGTAGCGAGGATTATATAGAGTAGGGGGGGGGGGGTAAATTTACCGACACAAAACTCAAATGAAGCGACAAATTATGTCAATCAGAAATACGAACAAGTTTGAAAATTTATAGACAAACACTATTGACATGTGACCTTTTCAAAAATATAACTGATGACGTCATCGCCTTTCAGAGCGCTCTCTGGCGGCGGGTTTAGAAAAATTCAGATATTGAACCACAGCAGGCACTAACGTTATCTTTTCAAGATCGTGAGGAAGTTTTATTGTGTCATATATATGACCTTCAAATCTACAAATCACCTGATTTGACATTTACTTCCGCTCTAAACAGGAAGTTCAAATTCAACACATTCTAACGCAAAATTGATAGGTCTTTTGAATATGAAATTGATATTGTTATAATAAAAGATGATATACCTTTGCAAAATATGATTGACATCATCGATGATAATTTTATAGAACCGTAAGTTGACACGAACACCGTGTATTTGTTCTAACAAACACATGAGCTCTAGTTAATACTATATTTGTAACTTGAGAATTGTGAAATGAAAATAAATGTGAATGAATTGAACAAAAATGATTAAATGCAGAAAATCAGAAATGACAATATAATAATTCCTAGATGCTAATGCTTACTTGGGCTTTAAACAAAAATTTTGATTCAACCATTTTTTAGTAAACTTGATTCAACTTTGGTAAAATTTGTAGCTTTGCATAGTGAAGACGATAAGTAAGACTAATTGCGGTGACACCATGTGAAATTCTCTATTGAGTGGTAATTAGTTATGAAAAGAACTGGAGGTTACAACTCGACGTTTCGATCAGTATGCTCTGATCGTCCTCAGGAGAATGCCGGACTCTGGGAAATGCTGCTGCTTAAGTAGGCTGCTGGAGGATCACGTGATGACTGGATGCTGGAGGATTAGTGCGTTGATGAGGGGTGCAGACGGGAAACTGGTGGGACTAGGATGTTCACTCAACTGAATCAGTTGTAAACAAGCACAGGGGGAGGGAAGGTGGTTGACTTAGGATGTAGAAACCAATTTCCTGGGGATTCAACGGATATCCTGTGATGCAACTTTGATTCAACAAATTTCAAATTTGTTTTCTTTGTTTATAAATAAAATGAAATAAATTAAAATCTGAAAAGGTGTACCTCGCTTACTGGCTCTGATTCATCAACATCTAGCAGATTGCCATCTCTAATAGGGGCATGTAAGGGAGGAGACTTTGGAGTTTCATTAGGGGGGTTGCCTGTCAATGACAATAGCATCACTGCTGGCCTGCACAGATGTTGTGAAGGAGATGAATGCACTGACACGATGTCTTCCAAATGGGTAAAAAGCAGCGCATATTTATAGTTAAATAGAAGGAAGAAAGAAAAAAGAGTGATAATTATGGTAAGTATCCAAATGAACCACAGTCTCATCTATGAAATCCTCATGCTCCTCCTGGTCTGCATATATACTACATGTCATCTTCAGGTGACGATGCATCCTCCACATCTGCTTCTCCAATGGGTTGATTAATTCCCAGGTTGTCTCAGCAGGTATTCCACACCAATAAGCTCACCTGTTTTAAGTAACAAAAATTATAGATCAACATAATGTGTTAAAATGGTATTCTTTTCAATGTGATACACACAAATCTTTACACTACAGCTGGTTGACAAACATTGATGGTAAGTAACCATACTTGCACACATTATTTGTACAATGCAGCATTACACACCATCAGAAAACTTAACTTGACATTTAATTTGCTAACCGAATCCCCAAATGCTGAATCCTTCAGCCGAGTGTCAAACTGTCAAAGTTGCGAACAGTCTCATCTATGAAATCCTCATCCTCCTCCTGGTCTGCATATATACTCCATGTCATCTTCAGGTGACGATGCAGTTGTCATGTCTAGGGCTGGTTGTTCATGATCTGCGTTCCACCTTGGAAGCCCCTCTACAAGATGCACTTGGAAATGAAGTGCGTTTGCACTCGTACCTACAAAGTTAAACATCAGCATTGTTATAATTATACTAATACTCAAGAAAAAACGGGGAACGGAAACAAAATAGGTTGTGTGTGTATGTCGCAGCCGCAAGCTAGTTTAATTCAACCTTCTTTCACACCGGATACCAAAAAGTGGGCAAACCGGTTTTTACCAATTAACTTCCAAAAAACCACTAACATTAAACCTGTACAAAGCCTTTCAGCGCGTGTACTGGGCAGGGGGAGGCGTCCAAAGCCTGAACAATAGGGATTTTTTGGGGGAGGCCATGTTGATTATTCTTGCTATGGCGCAAGGACACAAGCACATACTCTGTAGCGGAACCCTGGTAGGTACCCAAAAAGTGGATATCGCCAACTTGTAAAGCATGCGCCTGTACCATGGCTCGGGAAATTGCTGCAAACTCACCGACCCGCAAAAATCCGAAAAACGCTAGCAGCATCGCTGCTCGAAAAAGCTTAACTTCAAACGTGGATGAGCAAACAAGTGGCAGCGCTGCAAGTACCTTCGCCAGCAAAGGAACTGAAATTGGGGATCGCTGATCCAGTCTAGCACCACCCCGCCGGCAACCTTCCTGCAGCTTTGCCACTCTAAAAGTACCCGTTGGGTCTGGTTCGCCACTGAGTTTAAAATGACAACTCACACCCGCTACATATGTAACAATGGTTGAGGGGGAATAATGCTGCAAGGAAAGCCAAGCAATGAACTCACAAAATCGCCTGTGCCCCCACTTGCGCGTGTGTTGGGTGCCCTTGAGCCTGCAAAAAACGACAAAATGCTGACCATCCAGAATTGTAAAACTTGTGCGTGTTGTGAGCAAACGCTAATGATAACAGCCTACTAATTTCGCGCCCTACAAGGAAGGGTCGGCAACGGAGTACTGATTAGATCCGCCTGGGGGGGGGGGGGGGGGCAGCGTGAAGAAATGCTGCATCTGAAAACGAGAAAGAGCGTCGGCGATAACATTATTTACACCTGGAATGTGGATCGCTTTGAAAACGATATTGAACTTCAAGAATTCCAAAACCAGTAAGGTGGATTGCCTTTGGGCACTGTGAAGACTGACCGTTGACCATGCGCACTACCGAAATATTGTTAGAACGAAATGTAACCTTGCTGTTAGATAATAATGGCCCCCAGCAAAGTATGGCAACTACAATGGGGAAAAGTTCTAACAATGAAATTGATGGTTGAGACGCAAAGTTTTGAGGCCAGCGGCCTTGCAGCCACCTCCCACCAAAAACGCACCAAAACCAATGGAAGACTCCCAATCCTGCTGGAGGAATGGTGTCACCCCGTTGTAGTCGCTCATGAATGTGAGCCACATGAGCAAGTCAAGTTTTGCCCCATGAGAAATACGCACCCTATGCTGTGGGTGCCGAAGGCCCTTGATCAATGCAATAAGCCGCCTTGTGAAAGCCCTCCCCGGCGCAACTGCCCTACACACAAAGTTAAGCGAACCAATAAGTGACTGAAGTTGAAATAGGGTTGCTTTAGGTTTACCGAGCATCCCTTCAATCTGCCTAGTAATTTTGCTGACTTTGTCAGCAGGAACTTTAGTTTGGCAGGACATCGTGTCAATGACAAGCCCCAGGTAAGAAAGCACCTGCGCTGGACCTTCAGTTTTTTCCCGAAAAATAGGCACCCCAAGTTCTAAACTTGTCTAAACTGCCGCATCAAACGATGCGTATTTGACCTTACATTGCTCTTTGTAAATAAAATCATTAATTGCACAACCGTGTGGAAATGACAAATGGTGAATCAAACGAAATGAACCTGGTTCTTTTTAGGCACAATCCCAACAGGTGAGCATTGAAGCTGCTGAAGGGGTTGGGATGCGAAAGCCCCCGCTATGCGCCCAGCCTGAATTTCCTTGGCAAGCTTTTCATGAACAATATTTGTCAATGACAAGCCTCAGGTATGAAAGCACCTGCGCTGGTCCTTCAGTTTTTTCCCGAAAAATAGGCACCCCAAGTTCTAAACTTTTCTAAACTGCCGCATCAAACGATGCGTATTTGACCTTACATTGCTCTTTGTCAATAAAATCATTAATTGCACAACCGTGTGGAAATGACAAATGGTGAATCAAACGAAATGAACCTGGTTCTTTTTAGGCACAATCCCACAGGTGAGCATTGAAGCTGCTGAAGAGGTTGGGATGCGAAAGCCCCCGCTATGCGCCCAGCCTGAATTTCCTTGGCAAGCTTTTCATGAACAATATTTGGCGGTGCTAACGCTGACCGCAGGCATTCCGAGTACCAACTACGCAAGACCGCCAACATAATTGGGGTTGGAACACCAACGGACCGTTCTATGTTCGCGTGCTGGAACACTCAACCGATCCAATTAGAACGTTCCTACCGTTCGGACTTTTGAGACGCTCCCTAAAAGCAAAACAAAAATTAGTGTTAACATGCTGCTGGACATTTCCACGCGGGGCCGTGGCAGCAGCCACTGTGGAAGCCGCAACCGTTAACCATAATTCAGCATCTAACCCCGCCCACGACCTTTCTTGCCCAGTCCTAAACTGCTCATCATAAAGCCGCCAACCAGTGCCTGGGAATTGAACAGCAACTGTACAGACAATTTCAGCATATTTAAGCATCTCAATGGGGCGAAAGGGGAATTGTATGAGATAAACCGCCATGAAAGTATGACATGCCGACACCCACTTGTCTCATGAGTCCAGCTTATGCTGGCGGCTGACGCTAGCTATGTTTGGCCGCAAAAACATCTTATTAACCTCCGCAACTAGCGCTACCTCGGATGCCTTTTGAGATAGCGCAAGGGCTGCTGCCGCACTGTCTTTAATGAGCAAATAAATGACAATGTATTCACTCTTCCAAATGTTCTCTTTTAAAGACTGAGATAAATGCCCACTCAAAAGACTAGTGGACCCAAGCCGCGGGATAGGGAGGGGCTGGGTGGAAGCCCCATCAACAACAATCGCCTGTGGAGGCGGCAAAACGTCATGAGAGGTCACGTTTGACCCTGGGATCCCCGCGGCCTGAGGACTCACCACCGTGTGAGTGGGCATGCCCCCCATTAGAACCCAAGAGGTGAACCTATTGGTACTAGCATTATTACCACCGCCTGATAAATAACTTGACAAACTTCCGCTACAACTCCCCGGGGCCTGTGTGTAAACCAAGGAGCTTTACATTACTTTTAAATCTTCTCAAGAACCTGCTGATTCCTGCATTAAAACACTGGAGAAATGTATTCAAGAGATTCGAAGTTGGATGAGACAAAACTTCCTGAAATTGAACGATGAAAAAACAGAATTTGTTCTATTTGGATCACGTCAGCAATTGTCTAAAGTTTCTCTTCCATTTATTACAATTGGTGACTCGCAGATAACCCCCTCATTACATGCACGTAATTTGGATGTTATATTTGACTCGACAATGACTTTAAAACCACATATCTCCAACATTGTTCGCATATCATCATTTCATATCAGAAATATAAGCCGAATTAGGAAATACTTGAATAAAAGTGCTGCTGAACAAATTATACATGCATTTGTCACATCACGGCTCGATAACGGGAATGCTCTCCTTTACGGTCTTCCGCAGAATCAAATATCTCGTCTTCAGCACATACAAAACACAGCAGCTCGTGTTGTGACTTTGTCCAGAAAGTCATGCCATATCACGCCAATCTTGAAAGAACTGCACTGGCTTCCTGTTTCACAGAGAATTGTTTTTAAACTTATGCTAATTGTTCACAAATCTTTTAATAACATTGCTCCAATTTATATTTCTGAACTACTTAAAGTCTACACTCCATCACGCAATTTGCGCTCCAGCAACATGTCACTCCTCAAGGAACCAACTTCAAAACGGAACTGGGGTGATAGGTCGTTTTCTGTCGCAGCTCCGAGACTCTGGAATCATCTTCCAACTAAACTCAAATCTTGTCATAGTATAACCAGATTCAAGTCGATGCTTAAAACTCATCTTATGTCACAATAATTGCATTGTAGGTACATGTATCTCGGTACATAATTTGTTTTCCCTATGCTATCATTGTATATTGTTTGTATTAATGTTTTTTCTTTGTTTCCGCGCCTTGAGCGCCCAGCAGGGTGGATATGTGCGCGCTAAAAATCTTTATTATTATTATTATTATTATTATTTTCCCAGAAACCCCCATAGATGCCATGGAAAAGGAAACTGTAGGCCCTGTGATGGATGAACCGCCACCTAACCCTGGCCCCGAATTTGCCGGAATGTTCACCAACTCACCCAACCCTATAGCATGTTGAAATGCCGAAGCCGGTTGTCCCGTCGTGGGCTGACCTGTGACTGGAGCTGGTTGTCCCATAATTGGATGCCACGTTGAGGCTGGCTGCGGTCCCAGATGCGCAGATTGCTGTAGCGTACCACAGATAACGTCGGTTGCTGTGCCGTTTGTGATGTTTCCACCGTGGGTTGCATTGCGTGGGCCACATGAATAGCCTGCGGAACCTCTGGTGCCGCCGTCCGCACTGGTGTCTGCCCCGCTGGCCGTTCACCGGCCTTTGTAGCCCTTCTTTTTCTGGGACCACTGCTGGGGCCCGCCTCCCTCAGACGAGCCGGAATGCTCAACCTCCGCCTGGGCCGAGGCATGCTGCGCGATGGTACTCGCCGCTGGTCGAATAACCACTAAAACCAGTTCCTTGGCCGGCTGTCGTAAAACTCGCTAGAAAAACTCACGAAATACAACCACTGCACGTTGCCAGACGACTAAATATTAAATCCCAGCAACCGATGACGCAGTACTCGAACTCGCAGCTGGTCTTCCGATCAAGAAGAAACCAGTAAATCCAACCCAGCTAACATGCATACGTTGGGCCAACGTTGGCCAACGTAAGAATTTACAGTTGGCCCAACGTCGGCAGTTGACGTCACCTTGACGTTAATATTTCCATCGGGCCAACGTTGGGTCGACGTCGGGCCAACACTGCCACAACGTCGGCATTTGTTGGGCCAACGTTGGCACGTCCAACGTTCGTATGATGTATTAGTAACACGTTGGGACAACATACTATTTTATGATTGGCCTAACGTCGGCAGTTCACGTCGCCTTGACGTTTATTTTCTCCATCGGGCCAACGACGAAGACGTTAGGCCAACGTTGTACCGACGACGGGTCAACCCCGCCACAGCGTTGGCACACGTTGGTATGGAATTCCATTACTGCCATTTAAACGGCGCATAGTCGCGTCGTGCCGTCGCATAGTCGCGTCGTGCCGTCGCATAGTCGCGTCGTGCCGTCGCATTGTCGCGTCGTGCCGTCGCATTGTCGCGTCGTGCCGTCGCGTCGTGCCGTCGCATAGTTTTGTACTGCTTGTATAGGGCCGTCGCATTGTCGCGTCGTATTGTCGCGTCGTGCCATCGCATAGTCGCGTCGTGCCGTCGCATTGTCGCGTCGTGCCGTCGCATTGTCGCGTCGTGCCGTCGCATAGTCGCGTCGTGCCGTCGCATAGTCGCGTCGTGCCGTCGCATTGTCGCATTGTCGCCCATGTTGATTAATGGTCCTTAGCCGCTTACGCCGTCAACGGCGCATAGTCGCGTCGTGCCGTCGCATAGTCGCGTCGTGCCGTCGCATTATCGCATTGTCGCACCGTACCACCAGTTTGACTGAATTATCCAGTGCTTTGCAATAGGTGGCGCTGTCTTTACTTCAGAGGTACTCTCACCTTTTTCCCCGCGACGACGAATAAGTCTCAAAGACAAAGTAAAAGATGGATGTTATTTTACGCCAGTTGGGTCTGGAACAGCTGATACAGGAGTTTGAAGAGAACGGGGTATGTTACTATGTACTTGTTACGTGTTTATTTAAAGGAAATCGGTCAAAAAAAGGGGTAAATGTTGTTAAGGCTTAACCTAGGCCTTTCCTAGACGTATGAATGTTGACCGTTAGCCACTAAGGGTAATTCCCACGAAGACAGTCGTTTTCTCGGTTCCGTATTTTTTCCGGTTCTGGATAGCTGCAAATTAAAAAATCTATTTAACATGTTAATCCATGTCGCTTCAGAAAACAATTGCTTCCAAACGGCTAGTAAGAGTTTAAAATTGGGGAAGAGTGCAGTGGATTACTTTTATAGCCAATGCATCTATATCTACTTGTTTTCCTTCAACTTGAGAATCTAACCCATCCCCAAAAACTCATTATTTCTAAAGAGCAATAATTGGTTTTTTTATGCCAATTATAAATTTCATAAATACTAGACTTCACGATTTGTACAATTTATCGTGCCATTTGAAAGGGTACCGTACACAATGGACTACAAAATCAGTGATATTTGGTTTTATGCACATTTTGTTACTGCATCATTTTTATTTACAAAATAAACACAATATAACTTTATGCATAAAATCATGTGTTTACTAAAATATATACAAGAAAACCAAAGTACATACTTTGTAACTGTTAGTTCTAAATTAATCAACCTTTTCTTCAACATTCTCAATGCATCATGGGAAACTGTTTACAAAGTATATGCCTATGGCGTAACATGAAAGTCATAAAAAGTCGTGAAGAGTTGGCGACTTACGTGTAGCGCCGTGTACTGGTACACAAAACGCTACTTTCCCATGATGCATTGAGAATGTCGAAAAGGTTTGAAAGCTTCTCTCCCAAGGATAGAAATTAAAAACATTTTTGACGAAATGTCTCGGTCTTAAACCACTGTGCAATCGTTTTCCCGGTTCTGGATAGCTCTTAGTTTGCTTTAAATTGCAATAGTCCACGAACAATGACTGTTTCGGTCAAAATTAATACTGTCAGACTGTCTGGTCTCTGTGACTGTTAGGATGTGTAACAATTTTAGGAAAGAGTGCAGTATACGATCGCCACTGCACTCTTCCCCAATTTTAAACTCTTACTAGCCGTTTGGAAGCAAACTCAGTAAACTATCAATTGTTTTCTGAAGCGACATGGATTAACATGTTAAATAGATTTTTTAATTTGCAGCTATCCAGAACCGGAAAAAATACGGAACCGGGAAAACGACTGTCTTAGTGGGAATTACCCTTAGTGGCTAACGGTCAACATTCATACGTCTAGGAAAGGCCTAGGTTCAAGGGCGCAACCACTGGGGGTTCGGGGGGTCACGACCCCCCTACTTTTATGTGGACCTGCCCAACTTCTGGAAGATTTTGGTATTTTATGTATACATGATCTTAGTAATGTCATTCATGACATCACAATTATGCAACACTTCCATCAACACGCTGAAATACGTGATATTGAACCAAGACCCCAGCTGCTAGTGGCGTGCTCGCTTCGCTCGCCTGCAGATCACGTTGCTATTGGCTGCTTGGGACCCCCCAACTTTCAACACGTGGTTGCGCCCTTGCCTAGGTTAAGCCTTAATAACATTTTACCCCTTTTTTTGACCGATTTCCTTTAAATAAACACGTAACAAGTACATAGTAACATACCCCGTTCTCTTCAAACTCCTGTATCAGCTGTTCCAGACCCAACTGGCGTAAAATAACATCCATCTTTTACTTTGTCTTTGAGACTTATTCGTCGTCGCGGGGAAAAAGGTGAGAGTACCTCTGAAGTAAAGACAGCGCCACCTATTGGCAAGCACTGGATAATTCAGTCAAACTGGTGGTACGGGGCGACAATGCGACAATGCGACGGCACGACGCGACTATGCGACGGCACGACGCGACTATGCGACGGCACGACGCGACTATGCGCCGTTGACGGCGTAAGCGGCTAAGGACCATCAATCAACACGGGCGACAATGCGACAATGCGACGGCACGACGCGACTATGCGACGGCACGACGCGACTATGCGACGGCACGACGCGACAATGCGACGGCACGACGCGACAATGCGACGGCACGACGCGACAATGCGACGGCACGACGCGACAATGCGACGGCCCTATACAAGCAGTACAAACCTATGCGACGGCACGACGCGACGGCACGACGCGACTATGCGACGGCACGACGCGACAATGCGACGGCACGACGCGACTATGCGACGGCACGACGCGACTATGCGCCGTTGACGGCGCAAACGGCTAGGGACCAAACCATCATCGCCATACATGCGCCGTTTAAATGGCATGATGCGGTCATTTTAATGGGTCATTTTAAGCCATTTTCAAATATTTACTGTTAACATTATGATAAAAGGTAAGATTTTGGTGTTCTCTTCTATTTTGATGTAAATAAAAGTACATTCAAAATTTCAAACATTGAAATATAGATTATAATTGCATGACACCATGATTTGAAAAGAGATTTGAAAAGACAGTATGTAAAGGATACATGTTCTAGACATTAGTAACTGGAGAGGGGTCGTTGAAAAAGGAACCAGACTACGCGTACGTGTAGGTAAGTGAAAGACTTTGTGTAAAATAAACAATTGCATCGATTAACTCCAATTAATATCTACAGATCCATCCCATACTACGTTAACCGTAGATTCATTTCCAGTTATGAAAATAAAACCCGCTGCACTACGTTTGACCGGGAATTTTTTTTACAGTGTAGGTCTACCCAGCCTAGCATGCATACGTTGGCCCAACGTGTGCCAACGCTGTGGCGGGGTTGACCCGTCGTCAGTACAACGTTTGGCCTAACGTCTTCGACGTTGGCCCGATGGAGAAAATAAACGTCAAGGCGACGTCAACTGCCGACGTTGGGCCAACTGTAAATTCTTACGTTGGCCAACGTATGCATGTTAGCTGGGTATTTTGTATATGTTTGTTTTAAATCAACGGATAATGAGACAGACATAATGTATGCTGATACATGAACACAGTGAATCACTTTTCTTTTACAGCCAAAAAAATATCAAAATCACACCTGTGAAGATAACACATTTCAATGGAAACATTTTTCTGTCAGACTGGGATTTGGAGAGAAACCTAAAAATCGTCATGTCAGTGCAAAAAAATAAAAATTGTCTGAGGAAATCAACCAATCTTTTTCATAAATTCCCTGATAAGTACACACAAAACAAATGGATGCAGATACCAAATTATTTTACTCAATGTTTGTTAAATGTTTGCAAATTGCAGCGTGACCGGTTCCGCTATTATAGGCTAAAACAATGGAAAAATTAAAAGCCCTATAACTCCAGAACAAAATGATTTGCACAAATAATTGTCCCGATATGTAAGATCTAAATTCATAAAATTCATACAAACTTCATTGGTTCTGTTATTATAGACAAAAACAATGAAAAAGAAACAGCCCTATAACTCTCTAACGAAATAACAAACATTTATTATGATAGGTAGATGTACCTAAAATTCATATAAAATCCATCCATTCCGGTTTAATGGGCTAAAGCAATGTAAAAGCACTATGACTCCCAAATGGAATGACGTACAGACTTGTAACTTAGCTTTTTTGTTTTTTATCCGTTCACGGCTCTCATCCGCGGCAATTATTATAAGTTTAAGCTTACTAAAAGCTATTTTTTATTAAACTTACTGAATTACAGACTTGTAACATGGCACAATAATCGACTGGATTTACTATTACACGTTAAGAAGTTTGGTGGGCCAGTGGTGAATTCGTCTGACTATTGCTTTTGTTTGTTTTCTTTATCAATTCATGGATATCATCTGTGGACAATAGACGAATTTCAAATTGACCCAGTCTGCGCACTTCCGCATTGAAACCGAGGCTCTCTGTCAAGTCACAACTCCGATGTGAGGTAGACAATAGAACACTGAGTGCCTCGTTATCAAACCCGGAAGTGCGCAGATAACGTTAATTTCATCATCTTGGGATTTGTCAATAATCAGTTCCAAAAATGTGAAATGGAATCAGGCGAGAGCACAGTACTATTCCACAACGGCGTGGGGTCCTCGGCCCTCCCAAGGCCCCAGAAGCTTTTGTTCTTGATGCTCTGTGATGCAATCTAATGCATATTTTATTACATACATTGATGGAGAATTATAAAATATTCTTTATTTTATCTGGATCGGTGTTTTTCTGTATTACTATAAACGGTTGAAAATGTATTCCCTCTAAAATCCTAAGTGCGTGTGATAAAATCCCATATCCTGAAGGATTTGAGCCCCTGCCAATTAGGTTAATTTTCAAAGGAGGATTCCAAAGGAGGATTCCAAATTCGAATGACCGTCCCTAAACGTTGGCCTGTCCTGACCCATCCGCAAGGACCTGAACAAAAAATATGAATAAATTAAAAAATCATTTGGGTTTGAAACACTAATTTAAGTATAAAAAACAAAAAAATATAATTAAAGCTTTTTGAGAAATTTAAAACAATCAGGGCCACAATTTTTGGGAAACTTTAAACCCCCTGCCACCGATTAAAATGCTGTTTGTTAATTGTTGTTTTGACCTTCTCTGTATAACCTATTAATGCACGCCGGATAAACACATACACCATTATGACGCTGATCAAAGCGTTTGCATGACAACATTGTTTTTACGGAGATAGAGGGGGTGTACATGTTCTAACGAATTATGTTCCTTGAAGCTCAACCCCTTCCATTTTGATATTGGATCCGCCAATGAACTAACGGGACAATTGGAATGACCTATAATTGGATGATTTGAAACAGTTTTGTTTTTCTTCTTTTAATATTATCAGACAAGTTGATTAATGCTAATGGATTGTCTGGTCTGCAGTAAAAACATATTGACAGTACCCTCCATTGGCCATTGCAACAGTGCCCTCTTGTGACCAGTCAAACTCAAGAACTCAAGAATCTGACACCGAGCATCCTTTAACAAGGCAAATTTTGACAATGAAATAAAATGAAACTTACCACATCAATTTGTTGTAAAACTAATGTGAAACTCTAGGCTTTCCTACTGCATCCTCATGATTATTATCGACAGTTGCAATCCACGGCCGCGGGAAGTTCACTGGTTTCAGAAATCGAACCGACGATCTCTTCTACTTACCAATCGACTAACTGTACTTGCCCTGTGGCGATGGATCTCTGAGGACCTCTGAGGTCCTCAAGAAGTCAGGTTGCCTCGTAAAACTCTTACATTAGTTGGCGTACACTGCAGCCACATGCAAAATTTATTTGTTTAATAGGGGATGAAGGGTGCTCCTGGTTTTTACAGAGGGATCTCCGTTGGGCGGATCAGGGGACACATTTGGTGCACTATCCCCCTACGCCATTTTGTCACCTAGGCCTACGTGCAAAGATATCCATATTTCGCTTCCCCGTTTTTGTCAGTTCTGCTATACCCTTATATCAACCCAACAGATGCCGCTGGGACAACACTCCCACAGCCATTCAATTAATACCATTTTGTCAGAAAGAGTCAAGAAGGTTGGCTGGAGGTAGTGCCCCAGCTTGGATAGCTTTACGAATCAGTTATTGTCGTGTTGTTTTCTAAATGTAAATATTTCAGATGAAAGGGTTTTCTAAGATTATTTTGTTTTTACCTTTTTTCAACTTTACATCGCGTAATCTTTGTGATGAACAAGATTTGCTCTTCATTGTGTGTTTTTAGGTTTAAAACATAAACGAGCTAGTCGTAATTAATTAATAACTCTTTATTCACATCCCAGTCAACCAATTCATTAAATAACATATTAAAAAAAAAACAGTGTAAATAGTGTTCCTATATAGGTTTTAGACGTACGTCAGTCGGTCATGTATATTACTGGAAAGCCCCACCCTTAAGTTTCCACCCAATACAACCGCCAACCACCTTAGGCTTTCTTATATAATACAAATTCGTTAAAGATGGACTGGCCATCAGGGACCTTATATTTTAAATATAATCAGTCATACCTTTAATAATGTAAACCATGTCAACTATAGGTATTTTTTAATATCTAGTTATAAATAAAAATGCATGCTTCGCAGCTAGCTGAGACTTAGCTGACATTTCCCCCTTTTCTCCAGTCAAGTACACAACATTGCTCAGTTAGCAATACTAGGATGGAATTAAAACCATCATGCTTTTTCTTTAAATTTATACTTGTACTCATTTTGATTTGTGACTTCATACAGAAATTTGCTTATTTATTTTCATCATAGTTCTTATCACAGTTATATGGTAGCCCTGAATGGATACAAAGACTTAAATATTGACGTCAATATTCATGGAAAATTTCACTTGTTTGTACCGAAAGTCGTAAAATTTTCCATGAAGATTGATGTCAATATTTGTCTTGTGGTGTCCCTCCAGACAGAGCCACCGTGTAGTTATGATTTTCTGATAAATGACCCATGTCATTAAACTAGAAACTAAAAACTAAACAGAAACTAAACAGTGAATTTAATTTAATTAGAAATGACACTATGCATGGTTTACAATTTGGAAATGAAACGTGTATACTGCTAGAGTTTAATTAAGTATTAGTGTTTAATTATAATGTATTTCATCTTCTTGATTTACAGTGCAAGTTGCAGGATGATGACAAGATTTGGAATTGAGAAAACGTAAACTTGTGAATTATCGTGCACTGAATTATGGTGAAACTTCAAGTGCATTTAAGGTGTGTCAGCGGCGTTCTTTGTCGACCTCTAAACTCTGGTCATTACAGATTCTTGATCACAGTACTGAGGAAGGCGTTGAAGAGTTTTTTGTACACTATGATGGGTATGACGAGTATGACGAGTGGCGCAAAATATCTGACATTGTACATAAACCTGTTGAGCATGAATTCAAGGATGCTATACAAATCATTTGTAAGTAACATTAAGATCCAAGTTAAAGAAAACCTCAACTTGTCTCGTGTTAAAGACGCCTCCATCACATTGCAACTACCAGTACAGAAAGAAGCTTTTGAACAGTTTTTGAATGAGGTGGGAGCTTAACTTTGGAAAACCAAAGGTGCCAAAGATATCTATCGAGCAAGCATAACCTCTTTAGCACATGTACTTGGACAGGATTGGTGGTTTAGAATCTGCAACTAGGCTGGGGATTTTGTACTTGTTGAAGAAACTACAATCTCAATGTGGCTGTATGAAATAATGGTCCTCACCAAGTATACTCCCAAGTTAGAGACAAACCTTACTCACAGAGGATATATTGGCAACTTGCGATTTGTCAAAAGTCTACATAACTGATTTACACATGATCAATCACTGCACATTTTGAACTACATTGTTTACAGTTTTACCAGTGCAACTATGGCTATTATGTGGATTTCATTAGTCATTTTTCTCACTATCAACAAAAAACATAGTCATCTCCCACCCTGATTCAAGAAGCAATGAGTGGATTTTGGAAGTGACAGACAAACTTGAAGTGAAACTGTTCCAAGCTTTACGACAGATGTCTGTGTTTCACAAGGAAATGCGTCTTTCTGATGGTGAAACGATTAAAGTCAAAACTAATGGAGATGGAACTGGTTTTGGATCTAAATTGAAAGTAACTATCATTGGGTTCATGGTAATATATAAAAATTACCAATCTACAGATCATGTGTTAGCTATAACACGCAAGCCAGAAAAATACATGGAACTCAAACCTATTTTGGCAAATGTTGTAACTACTATCCAAAACTTGTATTCAATTTAATTTGAAGGAAATACCTTACATGTGAAGTTTTGTTTTTGTGCAGATTTAAAGTACATGAATGAAATGATGGGTATTGGTTCATGTTCAAGCAAGTACTGCTGTCTATGGTGTAAGTGCCCCTCAGATAAGTTTTGGGATGTTGATAGAGAATGCAACCTACGCACAATGGAAGAAATCAGAGAATTGTCAGAGCGCCCGGGAACAAGGATTAAGAACTGTGCTTGTATATGTGCACCAATGTTTTCTGTTGAATATGACAATGTGATAATGGATATACTTCACTTGTTTTTAAGAATATCTGATCAGTTGGTGAGAAAATTGATTCAAGAATTAAGAACGAAAGATAACATCACCAAAAATCAAGTGAATGTTGATAAATCCAAATGCAAAAACATCATCAAATTTGAAACATTCATACAAGGCTTAGCTATTGACTGGCACTTTGGGACAAATAAAGGGAATGGAATGATGGAGTATCGTGACTTCAGTGGACCCGAGCACAAAGAGATACAGAGTAACATCAAATTTCAGGAACTCATCCCGTGGCACAGTAAGCTTCAAGAGATTAAGACAATTTGAAAAGACTTTAAAGAGCTTATGGATATGATGAAACAAAACTTGACAGAAAATGAAATAGTCTTGTTTAAGAATAGGGCAGAACAATGGGTGAAGCTGTACACCACAACATATCTGGCAAAAGACATAACATATTACATGCATGTTATGGTAAAGCATGTTCCGCATGCTTTGAAGATACATGGCTGTCTCACACCATTTTGCCTAGGAGTTCAAAGATTTATAAATAATACGCCTGATATTGGCAGCCAATGCAGATCTTTCAGAATGAGGGTGATATGACATGCTTTTTTAGAGAGTCACAATACGTGCAGCAGTGTTTTGAATCTTTTGAAGTCGTCGTAGTTGATCCTGTGGAAGTCCATATAAAGCAGTGAATTTGCCATATCAAGACGAGATGTTATGAAGGAATGAACAGTTTGTTCTGTCGCATCATAATTAAGATATTTGCGTAACTTTCTAATGTTCTTAAGGTGAAATGCTGCGGTGCGAGTAACATTTGAAATATGAGGCTTAAGTGTCATGTTTGCATCAAAGATAACTCCTAGGTTTCTTGCTTGAGAAGAACATTGCACATGAGAGTCACCAATAGGCCTAACAATATTTGGAATAGAAATCTTAGATAGTTTTCGACCAAATAGCACAAATTCAGTTTTATCATCATTGAGTTTTGAGAAATTTTTCTTCGTCCAAATGCGAATATCATGAATACAGTTTTCAAGGCGATTAATTATAGAGGCACTCTGTTGTTTTGATGGTTGGAAAGCTATCTAGTGTATTTTGATTCAAGACTCTCCTATTACCGTTTTGGATATTTTTGCCTCTAAAATATACCACAGTAATATAATGCGCGCTTTCAAAAAAGGTTGAGAAATTCCAGAATATTTTTAGTGAAAAAAGTAAAACAAAAATCACTGGGCATGACGGAGGAAGGGGTGTCAGTCATGCATGCTCTGTAAAAGTTTGAGATTGAAAATCACATCAACCGATTGAAACCAGGGACATACTTTGAAAGATCTGTTACTATATTCAATCGCTTGGACTGAATTTCAATCTGAATATTTAAAGATGGACTACAACGGAATAATGATAAGTGCTGTTGTTGTTTTCGTTCGAGAAATGTGTGTAATGATTACTAACATATTATTATTATTCAATAAAACTTGTTCCTACATCCAAAAAAAAATCAATTTGATCGGCGTTCTACGACCCAGAAAAGCCCAGTTTCACCAAAAGCCCTCAACTCATGAATAATTCATACTTCGTGTGTGACGTAGCACCCATGACGCTTTGTTACCCCCACGCACAACAGTCGATCGTGTGTATATACTGTATGCATTTACCATACATGCAATGCGGAACAACAGCGGACAAGCGACATCTTCTAGACCGAAACACAGCGAATATTGGGAAGATCACAGTATAGATGAGGAAGAGGAGTTTCATATAGGCACTTCTGAGGATAGTGATGTCAGCTCTAGCGATGAGGGAGCTCCCAGACGAGAGAGAAGGCGAAGACGATGACGAAGAAGTCAAAGCACGTGGCGCTGAACCATACCGGTTCGAGCCACTTGCGGCGCCTGCAGTTGACCAGCCTGGTGACAGTGATCGTCAGGCCGAAGACGACGAACCAAATCCTGATCATAGACGGCTAAACACAGACTGGTAAGCCCACAAAATGATTCATGAATGAAATACTGAATGATTATGGAATTCCATATCTGCCATTCTAAACGTCGCCCGTCGCCCTTCTAAACGTCGCGCGTCGTCTTCTAAACGGCGCCCGTCGCCCTCTAAACGGCGCCTTCTAAACGGCGCCCGTCGCCCTCCTAAACGGTGCCCTTCTAAACGGCGCCCGTCGCCCTTCTATATGGAACGCCACAGCTGCCTTCGGTGCCCATATCGCTCCATTCGGCCGATTCACCATTTCATTCGGCCTTTTCACCATTTCATTCTGCTATATCACCATTTCATTCCATACTCATCATTTCATTTGCCCAATCATCATTTCATTCGGCTAGTCTTCATTTCGTTCGCCTTTTCATCATTTCATTCGGCTATTCACCATTTCATTTGCCCATATCATCATTTCATTCGGCTAGTCTTCATTTCGTTCGGTTGTTCATCATTTCATTGACCCAACCATCATTCTGCTCGGCAAACTATCATTCGCTGCAGAACATCGATCACCGCGCGCTGCAGCCACCGGTTTAGGGCTCCACTGGTTTAGCCCTAAACCGATTAATATTGTACACGTGTTTGTTATAACGGCAAGCATAGTTTTGGAGGCTGGTGTAAGGAGACTATACTTGACCGTGGCCTTGATCTAGTAAACAACGGACTGTCACGATATGTGGATGCTCACGATCACATGTGCTCAAAAATTACACTACTGGGAAAAGTGGAAACTCATTTTCAAGACCTCTCCCCAAATTTCAAGAGTTGGTGGGAAGAATTGCCACGAATACTGGTCATCTCGCCCCTAGCAAAGTCGCCCCCAATAAATAATTATAAAGAGATCGGCCTCCAGCTCCACCAAATTGCCTAGGAAAACATGAAAGCACAATTGCTTTTTTTTTATATTTCATCCTTGAATATTTTGATTTACAGTTACACTTTTGAACTTTATCCATTCATCTATGAAACTTTATAAGCCAAAAATATACAATCAAATCAACAAAACATTAATTTAAAATAAATGATATTTTTTTAATACATTCCCAGAATATAATTTATAAAATGTCATGATCTTTCCGGGTTTTCAGTGCAAAATTACCTTTTCTTTCTTCCAATTGTATATAAACACAGAGGAAACATGTGTCAGAAAACACGAAAAAGAATAAATGTTTAATGAAAAAAGTGTATTTTATCTATTTTTAATGCTTTTATAATGTTCCATGACTTTGAAAATTAATTTATTGTTTCATTTTAGCGTGTTTGCGTATTGATATCCAGGGGGCGACTTTGCTTGGGGGCGACATTGTTTGGGGGCGAGATTGTAACAAGCCAGAGCGAGCTTGTTTGGGGCGACTTTGTTGGGGCGAGCTTGCTAGGGGGCGAGATGACCAGCATTCGTGGCAATTCTTCCCACCAACTCTTGAAATTTGGGGAGAGGTCTTGAAAATGAGTTTCCACTTTTCCCAGTAGTGTAATTTTGAGCACATGTGATCGTGAGCATCCACATATGGTGACAGTCCGTTGTTTACTAGATCGAGGCCACGGTCATATAGTCTCCTTACACCAGCCTCCAAAACTATGCTTGCCGTTATAACAAACCCGTACAATATTAATCGGTTTAGGGCTAAACCAGTGGAGCCCTAAACCGGTGGCTGCAGCGCGCGGTGATCGATGTTCTGCAGCGAATGATAGTTTGCCGAGCGGAATGATGGTTGGGTCAATGAAATGATGAACAACCGAACGAAATGAAGACTAGCCGAATGAAATGATGATATGGGCAAATGAAATGGTGAATAGCCGAATGAAATGATGAAAAGGCGAACGAAATGAAGACTAGCCAAATGAAATGATGAGTAGCCGAATGAAATGGTGATATAGCAGAATGAAATGGTGAAAAGGCCGAATGAAATGGTGAATCGGCCGAATGGAGCGATATGGGCACCGAAGGCAGCTGTGGCGTTCCATATAGAAGGGCGACGGGCGCCGTTTAGAAGGGCGCCGTTTGGAAGGGCGACGGGCGCCGTTTAGAAGGGCGAAGGGCGCCGTTTAGGAAGGCGACGGGCGCCGTTTAGAAGGGCGCCGTTTAGAAGGGCGACGGGCGCCGTTTAGAAGGGCGCCGTTTAGGAGGGCGACGGGCGCCGTTTAGTAGGGCGCCGTTTAGGAGGGCGACGGGCGCCGTTTACGCGGCGCCGTTTAGAGGGCGACGGCGCCGTTTAGATGGGCGCCGATTAGGAGGGCGACGGGCGCCGTTTAGAAGGGCGACGGGCGACGTTTAGAATGGCAGATATGGAATTCCATAAATGATGCTTCGTTTGATCAATTCGTTTCTGCTGTACAAAAATAGTTGTAGGCTATACTTGACAAAAACATGAACGAACTTGATGAAGACCTAAGGTACATAATGTAGTAGTACATGTACATGTGTACAATTGTACATGTGTACAATACATGTACAGTGGAAATTTGGGGGTAATTACTATGTCTTGCGTTTTATGATTTGTTGGCAATATTAGCCAGTATTTATGAAGACATGATGGGAAAGTAATCACTGCTCAAAATTCAAATAAAATCATGATCTTTTACCATCACGCTTTAAGCATAATTGACATTTAGTCTTTCCTTCAAATCAAAGGTTGTAGCCCCTGCACAATAAAAAATGTTTGATCTGCCCATGGAAAATGTATTCCTTCGTGATGTACCTGTCCTTGATCAGTTCATGGGGGATGTATTTCAAGATCAATGTTTAAGTAGTGCAACCCCAATGACAAAGTTACTAAAATTATATTTTCCAAACTTGTTTTTTTTTTTAATAGGTGTTCGTGTTGACATTGTGTTCTTCAGCCTTTGCTCGCAAACTGTATATGTTGCAAAGAAGTTGAGAATACAGAGAACATGATGCGGCAGCTGGACATCAACGTGGATGATCCCAACCAGTGCCTTACCATCCCTGCACAATAAAAATGTTTGATCTGCCCATGGAAAAATGTATTCCTTCGTGATGTACCTGTCCTTGATCAGTTCATGGGGGATGTATTTCAAGATCAATGTTTAAGTAGTGCAACCCCAATGACAAAGTTACTAAAATTATATTTTCCAAACTTGTTTTTTTTTTTAATAGGTGTTCGTGTTGACATTGTGTTCTTCAGCCTTTGCTCGCAAACTGTATATGTTGCAAAGAAGTTGAGAATACAGAGAACATGATGCGGCAGCTGGACATCAACGTGGATGATCCCAACCAGTGCCTTACCATCCATGATTGGTTTGATGCGATCTACCTCCACCCAGGAGTGCTTGCAACAGCGTATCTTCAGTACAGAGCATACTATGGCAGAGATGCAGTTGAAGGAACGCTTGACCAGTAAGTGATTTGAGTGTTGACTGAATGTACAAAGCCAATGTACCATCAATTTCAATTTATATTTTAGAGCAATGTCAGTTTTGAATGATCTGCATATCAAGCAGATTACTTTTGATTGACCAGAATGAGCACCGGTGTTTACTTCAGAGTAACCGCACACAACTGAATATGACCTTGGTTGACCCACGTGCATCTATATCTTATTGTACATGCATATACATGTAATTGTTTACTTTTGATCATGATTGCCTTTTGGTATGGTTATAGTTTTATAGCATTTCAGTTTCACATGGTGTTAACGTAAACAATATCGATACTCCACCATGCAAATCACAAATCTTATGTTTATAATTTTATCTGATTTTTTGTTTTGTTTTACAGAAAATATCGCCATGTTGCATATCGGCAAGTGGTGAGGTGGTGTTGGAGTTATCTTGGGCCGTTTCAACCAGGTGCCACTGCCATCATGTGTAATGGACGCAATCCGCAGGACGTTCCCAAATCCTGATGGACAGTACAAAGGATTTTCGTATCCACCACTGGATTAGGCCGATTTGCTTTGTTTTATTTTTTTAAATTGGTAAATATTCTTTTCCTAGTTATAATGATCTGGAGGAGTTACAAATTATTTTGTGCGTTCATAAACCATGATCAATGGCAGAATCAATTACGTGTGTATTTCATTTTGTGTCTTTTCGGGGAGGAGAAGTTGATTAATTTAGTACTAATGTGAAATAAACTTGTTTTATGTTGCCAACAATACACTATGGTAAAAACATTACAAATTCGGTATGGCAGAAAGATGCCAAGAACTGAAAATTTTACAAGACCTTAGTACTTTCGAATAAATGACAAGACAAAATATGTATGTATTTGCAACCAACAATTGAGTTTAGTTTTGAGGTTAAAATATCAAAATTAAAAAAGTTGCCTCTTTGATGACGAAAAACAACTTAATAAAAATCCTGTACATACTTGTTTGAACTTGGCCATTGTTCTGTTAAACCGAACTGGAAATCCTTTTTGAAATTCGTTTTACACTTGCTGCTCTTTTCCCAGGAAAAACTTACAATCAGCATAACTCTACTGCTGAGCAGGTTCAGATTTTCTTGGATTAAAGCTAATTCAATTAGGTTTTTTGGCTTTGCATCACAAAAGGGAGAAGTGTGACAAAGACTAATATTGTAAATCTCATGTTGGTAAATCTCATGTACTTCTGCCTATAAAACTTAAAACTTGTTCTGAGTGTACAGTGGCAATAAATTGTAAAATACAAGAATAGAATAACAATAAATGTGTACAGGCCATGTCATTCTCTCTTCAATCAAATATTAATAATAAAAATATAAAAGACATGTATATAGCACCAAATCCATTTGAATAAAATGCTCCCAGGCCCTTTAAATATAATAAAATAACCTAAAGTAACAATAGCAAAGATTATAAAAGATTAAATACATGGGAGCCAGATAAAGTGATAAAAACAGACAAATATCAGCAGGGGCGGATCCAGGAATTTTGGCATGAAGGTGAAATCCTTTCGTGTATTATTCACGAACTTCACCCATTCCTTTGATATCGCAGGATCCCGCGGAAATTGAAAAAAATAAGTCTCTGGATTCTTAATACTATTTCTAGTGCATCCACCAACAACACATGAAGTCGGCATTATATAACTGTTACACAACAACGTCGAAAAAAAGCTTCATAAAAACTTCATGCCTAGTGACGCATGAAAACGCATGTATAATATACACGGAAGTAACATGGCGTCTTCTGTTTACTCTCGGGTGCTCATGGGTTATACGTCATCCCTTTTCGCTGGTTTACAAGTCCGCTGGTACTATATCGTGGATTTCATAGTGGATTTCCAATGGGTCTTTGTCGGGAACCAGTGCAGGGCGGGAAATTTCAAAAATCGAAGAAGCGGGGTCTAATTTTTTCGGTCAAATTGCAACAAAATTATAAAGAGAAAACATGACCACAACAATAAATTGTTACCTGAACACAACATAAACAAGGTTCGATAGTCAATTTAATGTGAGAGTTCTCGTTGTAGTCCATCTTTAAGAGAGTGGGGACTGGGGTAGGTCAGGGGTCAGGTCAGATCCCCGCCGACGCGTCCCCAACCCAATCTACAAAAAATGTAAATAGGTACGGTAGACATAATAAAATACGAAAACGACCGTGAAGATAAGGAAAGGAGACAACTAGCAACTAACAAAATACCAAGGTTGAGTCATTCTCTGACATAATAACAACTCTGAATACTTTATTATACAATGACAATTACAGGTATTAAGAGGAACAATAACAATGAAAACAATGACTCAAAAGATGGTCTGGTTTGCACAATGATACTTGAATATTCGACTTAATTAACAATATTAATATAAACAAATAAAACAGGAGGCTCAGTTAACAGCACTCAGGTGCTCGGGATTGGGGAGTCAGGCACTGTCCACCAGTCAAGGTAGATAGTTCCAATTCCAACTCACAGTCACAATAGGTCACACCGGGCCACACCCAAGTAGATCGTCACGTCTCTAGCTCCCGTTGTAGCACCGGTCAGCATCACGTCTCCGAGGTCCCCAAGTTAAAAAAGAGAACCTTATAAACTCAGAACACCCAACTACCATTCTTGCTTACATAATAATAACAACAGGTTTAGCCGTTCAGCACTGGCATCCAAAAGAATAGAACAACATGTTTAATGGTCAATTGATTCAGTACAGGACAAAGTGTTTTATGATGATGCAAACTGCAACCGTAACAGTCTCCCCTTTAAGAGTTTTCATCAAGGGGAAAACTTATTTATACCTAATTATTAATATGTTTGCAGACAAGTGGAGCTTGGGTGTACCCAGAGTAATATTTAAGACTCACTCTGCACGTCGGCCGTGATTCATTTATACACGGCTTTACAAGCACATCTACACCGTGTAGTAGGTTTTAAAATGAACTGGGTAAATGAACTGATTTTCCCAATGTTAACAATTTTAATTTGTTTGAGAGGGTCTAGAGATGTTTTCTTAAAACCCATACAACCACACAGCCCATTCATAAAAGCCATCTGAAACTTGAGCACTTTTGCGGTGAAACGTTCACAGGTTAGTTTTAATATTTTTAAAACATGGAGTTGAAATTAACGTACGTTACATACCAATAATACCAATGAACATACGTTACATACCAATAATACCAATGAACATACGTTACATACCAATAATACCAATGAACATACGTTACATACCAATAATTCCAATGAACATACGTTACATACCAATAATACCAATGAACATACGTTACATACCAATAATACCAATTTTTTTTTCACTTTTGAAGGGTTTAATTACGCATTACAATAAAAAAAAAACTGGCAAAAAATACTTAAGAGCAATAATCAATTACAGTAAATACTTAATCACAATAAAGAAGCTGAAATTAAAACACTTGAGTAACACATAATACATGTATCAATGTAGGTTACATTGAACTCCAATTATCTGTGTATCATGATCTGAGTAACAACTAAATGTAACGTAATTAAATGTTTGTCAGTTTTGAAAGTCTATCAATATTAGTCTATGGGCAGGCGGGGTCTACCATGCACCCCCCCCCCCCACATAACCCAACGCTACCAACGCTACCAATTTTCTTTCGATGTCCTAAACACGAAAACAGATGTTAACAGTGAACATTTTGGGTTATATTATCTGTTCTGGCCCACTATTTGTTTGCCCTCATTATGAGCCGAGCTGATAATTCTTAGCACTAGGGGTGGAAGAAGGTCCGACATCTCGCCATTACTCCATCATGATTTGACCTATTATAATGTAAATTGGTACAATTAATGTTCAGTCATATTTCGTCATGATTACGTCATTGGTTCTCATGAAATTGCACGTATATTATGCATATTTTAATTATTGGGATTTGCAGAAAAATATCTCAGTATCAGTCATTTAGTTTTTAAACTTGCCACAAAGAACAAATTTATTATATTTAATTTATGCCTTAAATGGGTTTGTTCATGTCTAATGTAACTACAAAAATGTTTTAACTGGGAAGTTTTTTTGGAATTTTTTTACCTCTGGATTTTTTAACTTTTGAGCCCCATGGTATTAAGCTCAATTGGATGTCCATGGCACTACATATTGAGTAATCCTTTATTTCTCGAACATACTTTGACCTACATTAATGTTCATTCATATGTCGTCAAGATGATGTCATTGGTTGCCATGGAAACTACCTCTAGAGGGCGCAGTACTTGGATGCATATTATGTGCATGCATGAATTAATGGATACAATTGTTTCTTATTTTAGCCATTGTAGTACACAAGTTACTGCTATGGTGATAAAGTATCATTACGTATCATTAAGAAAAGCGAAAGATAAATTTGAAAATATTTTGTTAAGGGATCTCTAGAGCTTGTTTAAGCCCCCATCATGTCAAATTCAGCCGGGAATCCTTAGCATTTGGGGTGGGAGGGATTACATATACCTCTATTACTCCGGCATGCTTTGACCTAGATTAATCAAACTTGACACATTAAATGTTAATCTATATGTCGCCAGGATGGCGTCAGTGGTTGCCATGGAAACTACATCTAGATGGCGCTATATTGGTTGAATATTATGCGCAAATGAATAAATGGTTAAATGCATTTCTTATTTTTAGCCATTGTAGTACACTATAGGGATAATGTGTCATTAATTAATTTTGTAAAAATCTTGGGTTAAGTTGTCTCTGGAGATCAGTGTTAAAGCCCCTAGCGGCCCTTTGTTCAGACAAAAATCATTAGCATATGGAGTGGGAGGGATTAAACAAACCTCCATTACTCCGGCATGCTTTGACTTACATGCATAAAATTTGGCACATTTAATGTTCATGTATGTTGTAAAGATGACATCATTTGTTTCCATGGAAACTTGTTCTATGTTGTACTACATTTTCTGGTTTATTACTGACTAGATCATTGTCTATGTTGGAGTTATGAAACCTTCTGAAAGGGACTTCTGAAAGGATACAATATCCTCACAAAGTTAGACAATAAAACAGTGTTGGGATATAGGCCAGCACTGCGGCACTTGTTCCGCATCCCATCCCGAAATGTCGCTTCCCCTAACATGGGCATTGCTCGTCAACAATCCATCTGCCATCAAAACTCAATGAGATATGTTTTATTTTTGGGGTGGCTTATCCAATGGAAGGTCACTCCGACCTGATTTTTGGTACAGGAAATCATCACACATACGGTGTAATATGTGTTTACTCCAAACATGAATGCATTTCATCCGCAAATATTGCATTCAGATGCGATCTTAGTATTGTTCAGGCTCCTGTCCACCACAGGGGTATGTTTGCTACTGCACCACACAGACGAGCAGAATTCAGCAGAAATGTACACAAACGCTCTATTGAAAGTACATTAAATGGCTGTCCTAGTTCTGGCATACAGCACAAGCTGGTACAAGCTGGACAAAATCCGGCACTGGCCGGCACAGGACGGCATTGAACGGCACTGAACGGCATGCACAAGACAGCACTGAACGGCACAGGACGGCACTGGACGGCACTGGGACTGGCCGGCACATGGTGGTATAGGGCGCTACGAAGCTGATACTTTAATATCACACTGTTGGTGGCATGCAACAGAACTATGTAACTTCACACCAAGGTATGTTGGAACAAATTAATGAAGTCATTTGTTGGCAACACCTTTGGATAAAAAGCATCAAGGCTCAGGACTTTCCAAAACTCCTCCAAAAGGATATGATGCTCCCCGGAGCGCCTTTGTGCTGTCATCAATGTGCTGTATGGCCAGTGTCATCCTATGCACTTTCAATATAGTTGTTATGTACATTTCTGATGAATTCTGCTCTCCTGTGTGGTGCAGTAGCAAACAACCAAACATACTCCTGTAGTGGACAGGAGCCTGAACAATACCCTGCGCACAGTCACTGGGTGCCTTCGACTCATCCCTAGAAGAGGCTAGGTATACAGCCTACAGAGCCCCACAGGCAAGCAGTGAAACTAAGATCGCATCTGAATGCAGTCACCGGGTGCGTTCGACCCACCCCTAGATGAAGAGGTATACAGCCCACAGAGCCCCACAGGCAATCATTGAATCCACTATAAGCAGTGAATCTAAGATCGCATCTGAATGGAACTTCTGCGGATGAAATGCATTCATGTTTGGAGTGAACACATATTATTTCCTGTGTGCCTAAAACCAGCTTGGAGTGACCTTCCATTGGAAAAGCCTTCCCGAAAATAACACGTGTGTCACTTAGTTTGGATGGCAGATGGATTGCTGACAGGCCTTAGCTCATACATCACAAGTTCACAACAGTCCTTTCAGGAGATTTCATAATGATTTGGTGCTCCCATACAGCCTGCATCTGCAATGAGGCTTCCTTGTAAAGGTGGATTCATCATCCCAAACAGGAAGCTTCTTCTTACAGACAAAATAGAAGTAGTTTCCATAGAAACCAATGATTTCATCTTGACAACGTATAAATGAACATTAAATGTGCAAAACTTTGTAAATGTGTCAAAGCATGCCGGAATTGATTATCCCTATAGTGTACTACAAAAATAAAAATAAGAAATACTTTTAAGCATTTATTAATTTGTGCGTAATATTCATCCAAATACAGCGCCCTCTATATGTAGTTTCCATGACAAGCAATGACGTCATCCTGACGACATATAAATTAACATTTAATGTCAAGTTTTATTAATGTAGGTCAAAGAATGCCGGAGTAATTGAGGTTTGTGTAATCCCCTCCCACTCCAAATGCTAAGGATTCCCAGCTGAATTTGACATGATAAGGGCTTAAACAATGAGCTCCAGAGACCCCTTATCAAAACATTTACAAATTTATCGTTCGTTTTTCTTTACATTACAGTTAACAAATCCTTGCCAAGTGAAACTTAATGATACTTTATTCCCATAGTGATAACTAGTGTACTACAATGGCTAAAAATAAGAAATAATTATATCCATTAATTCATGTGTGCACAATATGCATCCAAGTATAGCACCCTCTTGAGGTAGTTTCCATGGCAACCAATGGCATGTGAATGCACATTTATTGTGCCAAGTTTGATTAAAGTAGGTCAAAGCCATGGACATCCAACTAAGCTTAATACCATGGGGGCTAAAAAGTGTTCACCGAGATAGAAAATTCAAAGAACTTCCAAGTTAAAACATATTTGTGGTTACATTAGACATGAATAAACCAATTTAAGGCATTAATTAATTAATTTTGTGTTTTTTGCGGCAACTATAAAAACTAAAATGACTTATACTGAGGTATTTTTCTGCAAATCCTAATATTTAAAAATATGCATAATATACGTGTAATTATAGCGGTCGTTTTCATGAGAACCGATGACGTAATCATGACGAAACACGACTGAACATTAATTATACCAAGTTACATTATAATAGGTCAAAGCATGATGGAGTAATGGCGAGATGTCGGATCTTTTTCCACCCCCAATGCTAAAAATTATCAGCTAGACTCACTATGAGGGCAAACAAATAGTGGGCCAGACCACGTCTTTTTCGTGTTTAGGACATGTGTTTAGAGCCCCCCCCCCAGCCCACAGACTATATGTTGACCATATTGAAAATTCCTCTGAAATGTTATGATTTGCCTTTTGTAAGCTTGACTTTCAATCTGTGATTATTGAAATCTTGAATGAAACTAAGTGATATATCTGGCACACAATGTGTTTATTGTGTGCTACACAATGTATTATATCACTATGTATTCCTTACTCAAATTACCAAAGATACACCAAAGCTCTACTAAGCCAAATGTGTTAAACTCGAAACTGTCATGAACTGTAGTATGTCAATACATTACCGCAAAATCACAGTTTAACATCATCATGGACTTTGTCAAACGTTTAGTTTATTTAAATTAAACGACCGGAATAAGGCTTTATTTAATCCTACCATAAACTACTGTTGTATCAATTTAATAAAAATTCATCATCGATACACGTTCTCTGGGTATATATTGATTGTCTATTTAACATTAATACACTCTTAAAACTAACGTGTGAAATCAACATTTTAAAGAGTTCAGTGAGTGACAACTCTTTATAAAGTTGGATTTAACTTTTAAAAGTGTTGTCACTAACCGAACTTTTAAAAACCTGGTTGATTCAACACCTTAGTTTTAAGAGTATACAAAGCTGAAACTTTAATATGAACAATATAATGTCGCTAAGTTTGACGTTACTTTAATATAAATAGCACATATAATAAATACCATTAATAAATGCCCAAGCAGCGGCGTAGCCACGGGGTGCTTAGGGGAGGGGGCACGTGTCCCCCACACATTTCCAGTGCCCCCTAGGGGCCCCCCGCAAGCCTCCTAGGGCTCCAAAAACAGAAAAGACCAGAAAAGGGACACAACCCATACCCCTGGGCCCCCCACTTAGAAGCAATGCCCACTGCCCCCCCCCTACTGAAAAAGTCCTGGCGGCTACGCCGCTGTTCCCAAGACAGATAAGAAAATCTGATTGGGCGAAATGTGATCACGTGGGGTGTATCAACGGATGGTAAAGACAAGGCCTATCAAAATTAGAGCAGCGCGTATGTGCGTCACCAAACAGGGTGACGAAGTTTGTTTCGCATCACACTGACTCGCGTGTCCCCAAAACGTGGAGATGCCCATTGCTATTTTTTCCAAAAAATAGTTTTTATTTGTTTATTTTTTTATTTATTTATACATTTTTTTAACTGAATCTATACAGGCATTTATTAATGGGAATAAAAGATTAGCGATTGGACTTTACTGTAGGATAATGACCGGTTGTGCGTGGCCACGGAGATAAAGGACCTCACCTTCGGCTCGTTCCTTTATCACCTGTGACCACGCCCAAATCTGGTCATTATCCTTTTACATAATATTAAATATACTGAATATATTGAATATATCAAATAATTAAATATTAAACGTAAGAAGTTTCGAATGCCAATAACAAAAGTTAATAAATATCCTTAAGGAAAAGCCACTTCCAAAAATCTGCGTAAGGCCACATAGATAAACAACATTTATTAACACAATGTTTCTCTGTAACAATGAGAAAGTGGTAATTTAATAAAGGTTAAATTGAGTGTACACCATTGGTAATTACCTGAAAAGATACAAGCTTAATTGGTTTTAAGATGTCGTTGTTACCAGACAATCCGTCCTGATAAATTATTCCGGCAGAATCATCCTGATAAATTATTTACGAGGAAACTGTAAGAATAATTCCAATCTGAAATGGATCATCAGCTAATGATTCGTCAGAATGAATACGCTACAAATAATCTAAATGCATTTTCACAATTTTCTCTTAAACGACGAAATAAGCTGAAACTTTCACAAGCACACATCTCTTGTTTCAGGTATGGATGCCTTTACAGACATTGTACCAACAATTCAGGTATGGATGCCTTTACAGACATTGTACCAACAATTCAGGTATGGATGCCTTTACAGACATTGTACCAACAATTCAGGTATGGATGCCTTTACAGACATTGTACCAACAATTCAGGTATGGATGCCTTTACAGACATTGTACCAACACACCAGGTATGGATGCCTTTACAGACATTGTACCAACAATTCAGGTATGGATGCCTTTACAGACATTGTACCAACAATTCAGGTATGGATGCCTTTACAGACATTGTACCAACAATTCAGGTATGGATGCCTTTACAGACATTGTACCAACAATTCAGGTATGGATGCCTTTACAGACATTGTACCAACAATTCAGGTATGGATGCCTTTACAGACATTGTACCAACAATTCAGGTATGGATGCCTTTACAGACATTGTACCAACAATTCAGGTATGGATGCCTTTACAGACATTGTACCAACAATTCAGGTATGGATGCCTTTACAGACATTGTACCAACAATTCAGGTATGGATGCCTTTACAGACATTGTACCAACAATTCCAGGTATGGATGCCTTTACAGACATTGTACCAACAATTCAGGTATGGATGCCTTTACAGACATTGTACCAACAATTCAGGTATGGATGCCTTTACAGACATTGTACCAACAATTCAGGTATGGATGCCTTTACAGACATTGTACCAACAATTCAGGTATGGATGCCTTTACAGACATTGTACCAACAATTCAGGTATGGATGCCTTTACAGACATTGTACCAACAATTCAGGTATGGATGCCTTTACAGACATTGTACCAACAATTCTAAATCTGATTTTCTTTTTTACAAACCGACACATTTTAAAAACTTTTTTAGTTTACAATTTGAGATTATAAAGTATTTGAATGTTATAAATTATCGTCTAAATACTAACTTAAAAGTATTTCTAGGAGCAATTTTGCCAACAAGATGTACAACCTAGTCCAGGTTGGACATTCACCTTCGTGTACTACGGTGATAGTGCATACAGAGAAGGAGTAGATATTTGGGTTATGTGCAGCCGTTTATAGCTAACCCATTCATTAACGAAACTGACATAAGGAACTTGAACGATGAGGGAATACCTCTTTTAATTTGAATATGTGTTATTATTTTTATATAATATATTTTAAATAATATCAATGATAACATTCATCAAATTTCAATAATTTGTTTAAGAAACAAAAACATATGAACTGCGTTTCGACAAAATGCAGCATTCGAATAGCCAAAAATAGGTTGAAAAATATCTGCGTTTAATCAAGGTATTTGAAAATGTTTGGCTTTAATTTAGGATAAGTAAAATGTCATAAGATAATGGTTCAGAGGCAGGCAGTTTTTCAAGACAATAGTTTAATCTTTGTGTTTATCTTTGTGCCATGTTTAGTTCTATCGGACGGTTGTTGGATTTGGCATTTTGAATCTTATTGGCAACTGCAGTGACGATTGTATATAGATATGGATTCACTGATGAATTGATTGGTAGTATAAATACGGAAATCCAGACATACATTTCAAGACTGATCTGCACCGCATTGGACTGGGAAAGAATCCCCATGATGATGACAGGCATCCAGCAGGCGAAGTCCGTACCTACTATGAACGCCATTTTAATCGCTATCTTCACTTCCCGCTTCCGATGAGCAGCCACTCTGACATTCTTGGCTGTTTTTTGTACGCTCACGAACATTGCTATGTAACAGCAAAGAACGATCACAAAGCACAACATGTTCACGCCAAGAAACAAGACAATAGAGTAAATCCACGATGGTTTACTTCCATGAGAAACTATGGTCGTAACTTTGGAATTGGATACCCATTGTAAATTGTTATCAATTTCGACCTTTTCACTAACAACATTGGTCGGATTTGTTGTTAGAGGAAGCCCTATACACACATCAGATAATCCATATATCTTTGAATCAGATCTACTTATTACGGTTGGAATAATACTGAGACATGCAGACACTACCCATATTATGCATACAATCACTTTGGATGACTTCCCACGGATTTTAAATGGGCTAAATGGAAACACGATGCCTATGAAACACTCAATACTGATCATGGTGACGAAGAAGACAGATGCTTCACTTGACAGCACAGACAGCACCCCAGCAATCTTGCAAACTGCACTGGACCGCCATCTCTCCGCTCCATTAAAGAACTTCTCCCCAAATTGTATATCTGCACTCGCGATTATCAGCATATAAACACCCATGATCAGATCAGATATAGCCAAGTTCAAAACCAAGAAAGAGTGCGTTTTATTCTCATGTGTTTCTTTGCGTAATTGCCTGCATCTCCAAATAACAACAACTAGATTACCAATGAGGGCGCTCAGACCAATGATCCATATGAACACTCTGAGTACTTGGTTCCTCATCAGACTGCCACAGTGGCTTAATGGTGACGTATACTCGGTGGTTTTGCAATTAGAGTGATTAAAACCAGGAATAGCTGAAACAAATTCACAGCAGAGTCGGTAATCATCGACGGTCCTAATTAAAACAAAAACAAAAATGTTAGACAAAACATTCAGCCTTTTGTAGCATTCGGTTTATTTGCACGATGTTAAAAAGGTGGTGAAAATATGATTATTAGCCTACTCGAAATACTACTGACAAAAATGTTATCTTCTTTAATGTTCAGCACACTTTATTGAAACTTCGTAGGGATGTTAATTTCGGCAAGATCTCTCGGATGCAGTCAAAACAAACTTCGGTTAGGGTCACCATTAAGGTGCGCTATATACCCATTTTTGTGAAAACAGTATTTCCCCATATTTTCCCAAATTTCCATCCATTTGACTTCACAGATGTCTGAAGTGCAAGTAATAATTCGACGTCACTTGATCACCGCTAGAGGGCGCTATAACCACCAGTTTTTGTAATATTGTAACCCAAAATTTGAATACAATTATAAACATTATGATTACAACAGATAATTAAAACACAAAACAAATCTCTAAAAACCTAACAAAAAAATGATACAGACATTTTATAGTGCCTTTTTAACGTAATGGTGGCCATGCTGGATTCCCAGAATGCATTGGAAGTGGTCACACAACTCATTTCCCCCCAGATCAGCGTTTGAAAGTTAACAACAAACCCCAA
Source organism: Zoroaster sp. YZ-2022 (assembly GCA_029582265.1). Lineage (NCBI taxonomy): Eukaryota > Metazoa > Echinodermata > Asteroidea > Forcipulatida > Zoroasteridae > Zoroaster > Zoroaster sp. YZ-2022. Next base: position 14,490,077 of record CM055823.1, read on the forward strand.
AACACACATTCAATGCCTAACAGTATCAGAAATTTAATATTTACCACCAGAAAATGGAAATTCAATTAGACCCGTTCAAAATAAACGAAACATATGGCACATGAACACCAAACATTATTTGGGTATGAGGGGGCAGGGGTGTCTTAAACTAAAGAATAATTATAGGGAAGTCATACAATTTGAGAGCGATTGGTCAAAGCGTTCTGGAGATATAACAAAATATCATAGGGGCCACATTGGATCTATAGGGCTATATACAGACAAGATCGTGTGTGAATATATTAAAGTCTTAACAAACATTTAAAAACAAACATTTAAAAACAAACAAACAAACACCCCAACACCCCAACAAAAACAAAAAAGCTTAAGTCTCATGTCGCATGCATTGTTCTCAATGGGGTAAAGTAATATTGGTTGTTTTCTTATACATTAGTATTATCCGTGTTTGAGCGGTTACTTTCATCATTCACTTTCAGGTGGTTTCTTATACATTAGTATTATCCGTGTTTGAGCGGTTACTTTCATCATTACACTTACAGGTTGTTGAGGTTCACAAGGTCGTTTAGAGCTCCATCTTGGACATCAATTGGGTCATCAGTGGATGTTTTATTTCTGATCAGTACCCTATTATTTAATAGGAAATGTAAAAAAAAACGAATATTTACTCAATTCAACCCTAATTTAAGACAGAGAAAATTAAAGATGCCTTGTCGTGTGTTGATTTTTTATATCTGAAATTCTATGCAGAAAGAAGCGATCATAGATTGCGGTATCCCGTTTTTAACCACACCACATTTCAAACCCAAGATGCAGACTACTACTATGAAAAAGAGAAGAACAATGTCTTACAGTATCCTCAGTTCGGTAAGTCCTTCGAAGGCGTTGCTACGTATGATAGTGAGTGGAATATTACTGATGTGCCTTGAAAATAAACAAATAATATTAATATACTACATGTGTCCAGGTGGATCCAGAAATCAGATGATAGAAGGGGATGAATTTTGCAACGGAGTAAATATATGGGGAAAAGTTTACGAAAGTGCATGAACTGGAACGCCTCTTAAGAGTAAGGGACTGTAAATATCAAAGATTGTTTGAAAATGTTGGCCACAGCCAAAAAATGGATTTCCTTCATACTTTTATATTTGATGGACCTTTGCCCCAAACTAACAAATATGGAAAAAAATTCCAAAAAAAACGGCAACAGCCAAATTAAGATTGTAGGCTAGTTTTGCAATTTTTTCAATTTTTGAATAGTAAAATATGCCTATTTTCAAGGCCATGTTACCATTACACAGGATATAGAAAATTATTTTCTTTAAAAGTTATGTATAGGTGGGTTCTTAGAGGCTGCATTGAATGTATAAAAATAATCACCAGGTATATGTGTTGGTTATACCATTAATTTCAAATAGGGGTGTTTTTGGACTTTTCAAAGTATGAAAATATACCATTTTCTGACAGCTCATAACCCATATGGTAGTGCCCCAATTTCAACATCGACCACATATTGTTGAGATGAGACATTGGTCTTGTGGAAAATTAAAAAAAAATAGCTGGGGGAAAATACTTTATTCTTGGCACTGTTGCCGGAAACTTTCCCATTTTTTCGAAATTCAATGCAAGGCTAACCTGAAGTTTAATGGTATGAAAATGAAATTAAAACTTTGTAAGTAATATTTATTGTAAAGAATTTTATATCAAATTAGATCACCTGTAATGGTCCGAGTCCCAATAAACAACTGGGGTATTGCCATAACTGGGGTTTAACACTATTGAGGGGGGGGGGGGGGGCAACAATGAGCCTCCAATAATATCATTATTAAATATTATTTTCCCCGTCAATTTTAAACCTTGCATCTCATTGCGATGAAACTTGCTGAATTTATTTAGATCCCAAGGGTCTAGCTGTTACAAAAGCAGTTTTGGCAAAGTTTTGTTGTTACTATGGCAACTATTTCAGTTGATCTTGGTAACCACGTTTTTAGGTGTATTCTTGCTGGTTTTGGATTTTTATTTTCAGCAAGATAAAAAAGAATGTGATGGTGTGTTTCGTGATCATCTCAGTCTCAGATGCATCATAATGCATTCAAAATGGCCGCCATATAAGGCGGCCATCTTGGATTTTCTTGAGGTTTTATCAAAATTAGAAATGTGTTGATCGAGCAGGGTAGTTTATTACTTTTGATGTTGGAGTTGGAGAATATGACATTGTTGAGAGTCCTACACATCCAGTTCAGTTTGCTAAAATCAAACCGAGGAGAATAACTGCTCAGAAAAGCGATGAGGAAAACTTGTTTTGCTGTCGTGAGGATGGCTGTGTTATGTCGTATCCCACGGTATCTGAGCTAGATCATCATGTTAATTCTGAGAAACATAACTTGGCATCTGAGTGTGAAACACTCCTTGATAAAGCCTGCATTGCCTACTCCACTAAACTTATTCAGGCTGACACTACAGTTCCTTGGCAGAAATCCACAGCAACCGTCCAATCCCAACGAACGCAGATAGAAATGGGATGGACACTGAAAATCACCAAGAAGTCACAGAGATTAAAAAATAAGCAAACCAACTACTTACAAAGACAATTCCAATATGGTGAAGAGACGGGAAACAAAGTTGACCCAGCAGATGTTTCAAAATATATGAGAATAGTCAAGGACAATAATGGACAGAAACCTTTCACTCCAGATAAATATCTAAAAACCAGACAAATTTCTAGCTACTTTTCCCGAGAAGCAGCTTGCAGGAGAGTGAAAGGTACGACAGCTGTTGCTAAAGCAGAATATTATTATGCTATTCCAAGTCCCGCTGAAGAAGAAATGAACATTGAAATGTTGCATGAAATTGTTAAAGATTCTCTCTCATTCAAGCATCCTCTGTGTGTTGATGATATTAATTTGTGTGAGATTGTAAATAAGCAACTGGCTACAATTAAGCTTCAAAAACTGAAAGATATTTGTGAACACCTCAGCATTGATACATCCGGGTTGAAGCAGAACAAGAAAGCACCATATGTTGCTAAAATTAAACAATCTGTTTGGGAATGCACCTGTTTCAAGTAGAAAAAAACTATTTTTTTAATGGAAATCACCTGACTCACAAGGTCCGAAGGCCACTCTAGGCATATAGCTCACAATTACTGAACATGGGCACACCTTTCTCATTTGTGGCAAAGGTTTCTTGATTGTGCATATTTGGCTTTAATTATCAGATTCTATGAAAATATTGGGTGTTAACTTGAAAACAGTTCCTGTAAAGATATAACACTGTACAGTGTATCCCCTGTTCCTTGGCTGTTTGATATTATCTGCAGCAAAATAAAATGTAATACCATACTGCTTATGAGCTCCTTTTAATGTGTATTTTTCGCACTTTTAGAAAAGTTCAATTTATCCATATTTCACTGTAAAACTCCAGTTATACCAACACCTACCATTACAGATGATCTCACCTGATATGCAGTTCACTTTCTTTTCAATAAATGTTACCTACAATGTTTAAGTTTCATTTTCATCACATTGAACTTTATATTAGGTTTGCATTGAATTAAAAAGAAAACCCGAATATGTCTGGCAACACTCCAGAGATGGCCTATCCCCCCCCATGAAGCTGAAGTTGATACTTTCCAGAATTTGTTGATCATATGACACACATCAATAACATTTTGTGGAAAAAAATAACTATTGAACAAAATCCTGACAAAAAATATAATTACAAAAAATACAATTATAAAACTTTAACTGTTACCAAGTGGTTGCCATGGCAACAACAAAAATGCCAAGATATAATAGTTTAACCCTAAAGTTAGGGTAAAGTAAGCAAGTCTTGTGGTGGTCAGCTGCAGGTTTAAGAAATTACAGGAAAATATTGCGGGGGGTGCAAACATTGATTCTCTCCCCCCCCCCCCCCCCGCCTTGTTCGGGTTGAGCCCCAGTTATGGCAACACTCCAGTGGTTTATTGTAACTGACCATTACAGCTAATCTAATTTAATATAAAATGTACTTTCTTTTCAATAAATATTGATTACAAAGGTTTTAAAGGGGGACTGACATGGATTTAAATCAAACAGTTAAATATGTGAGCGTTTTATTCATTTATATCAGTAAAAGATCAATAACATTTTTGTTTTGTGTTTTTATTGTTTTTGAGAGTGTTATTTTACCATTGTAAAAATGCCCCCCACTTTTACGCCCTGCACGGAGGAGCTGTTCGTGACGTCATGTCGGGAAGAGAAATTCGGCTCAAAACTCGGCTCAAAATGATCGCTGCACAAAACTATGTGAGCCGATGGACCTGACCACTTTACTCTTGTCAGTCGAACTTTGCTCGTCCAAATACGGCGATTTTTGGGTCACTTGGGAACAGATGAAGGCTAGCACCGTCTTTGGTGGTGTTGTTGCATCCTCCAGAAACACATCTTCTCGGCATTTTATTAGTTCCGGAAACAAAAATCACGGAAGAAATGAAATTGACGCTACGTGTGTGAAACGTTTGTATGTACATGTATATCATGTACACATCGGATCTTCCCGACCTTACGTCACATATCTTATGCAAATGGGGCTTCCACCATGGGCGGGGTTGCCTCCCCCAAACACTTCAAACATTGTTTTAAAATACTTGTAATCAGAAATGAATGATTAAATAGACAAAGGTGGGTCTCAAAAACAGTGTTTTATTACAAAACGCCTTAAGTACACACACAATAAAGGATGTCAGTCCCCCTTTGAGCTTTGTTTTCACATCATTAAACTTCAGGTTAGCCTTGCATTGAATTTCCAAAAAATGGGAAATTTCCGGCAACACTGCCAAGAATAAAGTATTTTCCCCCAGCTAATTTTTTTTATTTTCCACAAGACCAATGTCTCATCTCAACAATATGTGGTCGATGTTGAAATCGGGGCACTACCATATGGGTTATGAGCTGTCAAAAATATATATATATATATATTTTCAAACTTTGAAAAAGTTCAAAAACTTGAAATTAATGGTATAACCCACCCAGATACCTGGTGATTATTGTTATCATTCAATGCAGCCTCTAAGGACCCACCTATACATAACTTTTAAAGAAAATAATGTTCTATATCCTGTGTAATGGTAACGCGGCCTTGAAAATAGGCAAATTTCACTATTCAAAAACTTAAAAAAATGGCGAAACCACCCTAAAATGGTAATTTGGCTGTTGCCATGGCAACTAAGTTTTTAATTTGTTTTTCCATATTTGTTAGTTTGGGGTAAAGGTCCATCAAATATGAAAGTATGAAGAAAATCTATTTTTTTGCCGTGGCCAACCTATGTTTGATATTTACAGTCCCTTACTTCTATATCGCTTCATGTAGGTGGGTTGAGTGAGTCGGCGTTTTATTTATGTATCTTTATTTTATTTTATTTTTTTTTATTTTGTATCCACATCTCGATGCTACACACGGAGGCATATTGCGTGACACTTCACATCCATGTTTTTAGCAGTCTTTGGGGGAGGGGGTGGTTAATTGTAGCTAAAGGTGCTAAACCAGGGAGGTTGGTGATTTGGCCACACCCAAGATCCTCCTGGATCCACTAGTGTGTATTTCATTTTATACCGGTAATTAAAGTAACAAGTTCTTATTCAACATAAACAATGTTCATATAGGCCTAAAGATGATTTTTTTTTCGGTGACTTAGACTTGGTGCGCGATAACTCGTAAACGATAATAACAATGTTGTATACTTTTCGCTTAATATTTTTGGCATCGAGAAGCATTTTTGAAATGTCCCAGCATGGACAGTTGTAACCGATCCTTGTATGCGGCAATTGACACGTAGCGATTATAAGAGCTGTTCATGTGTTAATTAGGTCAACATTTTGGTCTAAAAATATTCTGCTCATTTTACCCCGGCTTTATCTGAGGTGCAGCTGTGAGTTTTGATTACAGTTACATTTTATTTTGAAAGAATACATGTACAGTATGATCATGGTATTATGAAACATTCTTCTACATTTTGACCACAAACTTCATTAATGCTTGACTCCAAAAAAAATGTTATTTGAAATATCTTACAAAGTTTCCAAGTTAACCAGACCCATGAAGCTGGAATCGTCGAAGCTGGTGATCATGTTGCTTGAAATATTTCTGGAATATTAACATAAATACAAAAGTTCGTCAGGTCAAAGTATACCTTCAAAGTGATAAGCAATTCAACGCAATACAATGCATGCTTGTTAAGCATAATGCAATCTTTATTTCACTTTATCATTACTGCATATAAAGAAGAATGGAAACGTGTTCTCTTACAAATGTTTTCTAGACTGATGCTTATCTTTAATTGGTCACTATTTTTCCGCCTTTTTTGGATCCCGCCCCATGATCCTTCGCTTTCCCTTTTCCCTATAAATGGATGAGTTTTTATGTTGTACTTTGTCAATTGCCTCTGATGAAGGTCCGGATTGGATCGAAAGCTGAGGCCACCCTCCCGATTTAATTTGTATATATATATAATAGGCCAAACCATATCTACCGAGTAGCCAGAGCTATATATATATATATATATATATATATATATATATATATATATATATATATATATATATATGGAAACGTATAAAGTTTAAGAACTTTATCAAGAAAACATTGTAAATGTCATTGATATTGTCTAATGTGTTTAACAAATTCCACTGAGTTTCATTTATATTTCTAATAAAATGGTGAATATTAGAATAAGAATAGTCACGCTTCACAGTAGGTTGGTTTCCTGCGTTTACTCAAATCTACAAAATAAATGGCAAATCATCACTCATATCTGTAATTAAAATACCTGAATTGAGTTGTGAGAGAACATTTGTTATTACATTATCGTAGCACATTCACTCGTTATTTTTGTTTTCCGGTTTATTTATAATTGGATAAAATGAATTTGCAAATTTATCACTAAAATGTTTAACATTGTTTTCAATTTCATTTCACTATTACTATTTACATTAACATCAATGTTAATGTTGTAGTGAAGACAGATATGAATGTAGAGAGCAACTCCACCATCCTTTTTTGCAGGTACCTACCATGTTATAGGCAGGTACGGTAATAATTATGGCAGAAATGGCAGAAATGGCAGAAAATGTTCTTCTCAAAATTTCAACATAATTTCGAATATCAGAGATGTTCTTTTTTAGACTTCGAGCATAAACATAAAGGCATTTGATATTTTGTGTTAGCTGGAAATGAATTACAAAACTTATCTTGATGGTAATATTCACATACTAAAGGAATATCAACATTTAGATCCATTATTGTTTCGGTAGACTAGAGTTGTGATGTAAAGCTTACGACGGTTTGCACGTCTCCAAGTTTGAATGATCTGGGCCGATGTTGTATAGTTCGTACCGGATCATCGACGGCACCGACCAAGGGATGTAGGCGAAGTGTATTCTCTCATCACGCTGAATGCCTTTGGCATGATATTCCCGGAGTTGCTTGCGTTCATCTCGTGTCTTCGGAGTGACATTGTTAGTTTTACCGAAGTGACGCATTCGTCCACGTAGTGGTAAAATCGCGAAGTTGGTAAAGTTTTAAAATCGCTGTTTAGATGTCATTTTAATCTCAAATATTATTAATGTTTACTTTTATTTATAGAAAGCTGAAATCTTGAGTGACGCGTAACTGTATGCGTTTTGTAGAGGAGAATAACTGTAAACAAGTAACATACTTATAAACCAAACCGTCACTTCGTGAAAACTGCACATGCTGTTGTCAAGAAGTGACGTTTCCCGTGCATTAGTACATATACATAGGGACACGCGTCAACTTCGTAGAACCCACGTGTGGCGTGACCGTTTGTATCACTTATTGGAAACTTAAAAACATGCCGTTCGTATAAGATACACGCAGTAATACATGCACAAGGCTGCAATCGGTCACTTCGTGAAAACTTACAGTTGACTTCAATTTTATATTTAAAAATAAATATTATTTTAATTATAAAAAGAGATTTTTGAGAATTAAAACTTAGTGAAATGAAAGATGACATTATTTGAAGTCCAAATATTGACTGAAATCATTTTTTTTTAAATACTTTTTTCGAATCCGTCACTTCGTGAAAACTGCGACGATTATTACTTTGGAGCCCTTGTACTGGTTGTTTCTAAGATGCTTTGATGCATTTTTCAAGATGAAGTTTCGATTGCCAGAGCGTAGAAGTCTGCAGTGTATGGGTCGCGGACAGGAGCGGCTGGTGAGGTCTGCACCGCCTGTGGCCGGGCACGATGCTGGTTTCTGTCGTCCTGGACTGCGGTGGGTGCGTTCTATTTCGATACTCTCGGCGTCTTCTATATAGTTTCATGTGGTGAGTAAAGAATCCAGTCGGGACTTCTTCACAGATTTGGCTGCCTTCGGATCCCTCCGGTACACCGTGAATATAACATTATTGTTTCATCGGCTCCTGTTGTGAATGTCATCGATTTTGTCTTACAGATGTCTGATGTCTTTCAGGTTGAATTCTATCTTTTTTGTCGAGGTTTTTGGTTGATGTTTGAAACTGCTTCTCGGTGAAAGATGCAGAGTCTTTCAAGTTTCAGGTCTTGGATGTCTTTAATATGATGGGAAGATACTTGACTTCAAGAGAACCAATTCTGGACTCGATGTTGCCGGTGGATGAGAAGATGATGTACAGCTTTGCATTGATGGTATTCAGCACTGCGACACAGGAACACTGGTGGCCATCTTGAACATTGTTGCTGAGACTTGGCGAAGGTGGTGTGGGTGAGTCCTTTCTTGTGCTCTGTTTCCTTCAGCTACTTGAAGATCTTTTGCGGTTTGAATTATCCTCCATGGTTTCAATACAATTAAAATTAAGCAGATTATGTAGCAATTGTTCTACGTTTGCGGTGGTTTAGTTCAATTTCGTTGAATTTTTCGGGTAGTCTAGCCCCGTCACATGTCATCACATGCTTGTGACAGCAGTTATGATAACATAAGTCATCATTAGAGTGCACTGGCCATTTAATTATTATAACAGGGATTAGGGTTAGACCTTAGAACAATGTCTATTGTTTTGACAATTCTGCATTAGGATTTTGGGTTTAATATGGGTTCTTGGGTTACCCATCAGTTTACCCTGTACAAAACATAAAGTGATGAAGACTAAGTTGCCATCACCTTTTTTATGTTAAAAGGTTTAAAAGGTTTAGCATTTTGTAAAAATAAAATTCATTTCTTCTGTAGAAATTAAACAGGGAACATTTTCACCACAATGGTGTAGAATTGAGAACGAGAATTTTTTTTAAATTTTCTTTTTAAAGACCACCACAACTTGAATTCTCAACCAAGACTAAACACCAGTCAAATGATATCAATACTTTCCAAAGAAGAACGGGAATTGCAATCTGAATGCCATCCAAAAATTGGAAATGCGTGACAACTACATGTCGTCATCATTTTGAAAAAAGTACATTTTGGAAAAAAAATTACAACAAACATCGACAGACAAGACTTGAGTGCATCGGAATTTTAAAAAGTTCGCTCCATAATTGTGACATAGTGTGACGAATTGTAAATTAGTTTAAAACGATTTTATTTATTGCAATTACTATATAAACATTTTTACTTTTATGATCCAAGACAACGGATCTGTATAAATGTTGCTGATTACAATTGTGTTGTATGTATAAAATAATGACAACAGACAGCCCATTATTTTGATCGGCAAAAATGAACTATGCACTTCATCTAATTTGTTTGCAGGAGACGTAACTTCAGTCAAAAAAGAGCGGTGGCTTGATGCTGCGTGATTGAAATTAATGACATGAATACTTACAAGTAATTGAGACTTTGTAGACCATGAAATGTTCCGTTTTTAATTTGACTGATTTTGTTGTCGTCCAGCCGTCTAAGATGGAAAAAAGTATCGTTAAAACAAAGATCAGTAAAGTCCGTTAAATGGTTATTTTCACCAATGTTCTTGGATTTTACTTGAAGAAATATTAATGATTGGTTAAAAACTGTGAAAAAAAATTCGGCCTGCAGCTCAATAGACCTATATAGAAGAATTTCCCGAAGTAGGGTTAAAACATCGTGCTAAAGTAGACACAGGCCTAAATTGGTATGCATCCATCATCGTCTCAGAATTTCCTGAAATCATACTTTTTGAAATGTTGTCATGGTATCAAACAATTTGAACAATTTTCCTGCCTGAGCAAAAAATGCATACAAATATTTCGGTGAGCAGAAAACACGAACTTCTTACTCCCTATAATTCTGTTTCATCGTCGGGCATACATTAATTTAAATTAAAATAAATTTTAAATTGATTATTGCTTAATTGAAATTCACGACAAGTTAGGTACATGACCATCTAATGTTTTGTATTCCAGACATCTAAGATGGGAATACGATCTAGAGTTCCAAAATTGTATTGAAACACACAACAACAATTATCCTTCCTGAGGTTTACATATTTTATAATAACAATTTTTAAATAACAAATGAATCTCGATGGACAATACTTAAGTGTATCAATATAAAAACAGTTCGGTGGAATGCTTACAATACTTACAAGTAATAGAGATTGTGTAGATCATCAAATGTTCCGGGTTCAATTTCACTGATTGTGTTGTTGTTCAGCCATCTAAGATGGGAAAACAAAGTAGGGTTATAACATCTTATTTAAGCCCTTTCATTTGGTTATTTTCGCAATTGTTCTTAGATCTTCCTTAAATCGGTCAAATACTTTCATATGATTATTCTGCCAGCAGTTCAATATATAGACGAAAAACAAATCGATAGACAATACAAGAGTTTATCAACATTTTTAAAACCGTTTTTGGTACGCTGCCCATCACTGACAAAATTGACATAGTGTGACGAATTTATTTTATTTATGAAAACAAAAGATCCCAATTTCCATATTTAATAAATAAAAGTACTCCTACGAGTATGATTACCTCTTTGGATGTAAGATAACACTAATTAAAGTTTTTGCTAGTTCATCATTATAAAGGTGCGTTAAATAGAAAATAATCATCATAAATACAAGTATTTCGATCGGCTTCGTACTTCTTCTAATTTTGTTGTTTCGACATCAATTTCAATTAAATTACAAACAATAATTTGTGGCTGGTCACTGCTTGATTCATATTTATGACAAGTACGCCTAAGTGAGCTTGTATTGACAATCAAATGTTTGGGTGACAGTTTACTTATAATTATTGATGATAAGATGAGAAAACGAAGCAGGATTTAAAACATTGCAATGAAATACAAATACATTGGTTATAATTATTCATGTTCTCAGAAAACACAGTTTCAAAATACTGTCATGGTATATCAAACAATCTGACAAATTATCCTTATAGCAATACAAAGTATTTAAAAGCATCGATATTAAAAAGGGTTCGGTGGCATACTACCCTCCATTGACTGTGTGTTATAGTGTAGAACAATATATTACTTTTTTGAAAACAAATCTTCTCATTAAATAAAACAATTTGTTGCAAGATATTTGTTAAATACACATATATATTTATGACTGATTTTGAGTAAATGTTGCCGATTACGTTATTTTGTACCGAGACAATAGTGAAAATACTGAGTCATGATTTTGTTCAATTGGCAAACGTGAATTCCCCCTTTTAAAACTTTGTAGCGACTGTCCATCGTAAATTAAGTCAAGAGAATTCGGTGACTTGATACTGCTTGATTGTAATTCATGGCATGAAAACTAACAGTTAAACTTTTATAACCATCAAATGATCATGTTGCAATTAACTGCTGTATGTTTTTCTGCAGCTATCTGATATATTCAATATATTATACATTAAACAACTGATTTGTGAAAATACAAAATAATTAGTTACTGTCAGAAGTTTTTCCTTCAAACCTTTGTAAATATATTCACTTTTTTAGCCTATGAATGGGTATAAGCATTTACAAGGGATCCCTTAAGTTATTGTGATTCTGCCATAGGTTTATGAATGAGTGCATAGAGAAGGGTTGATTTACAAAACTTGATAATTGGTCAATAGAGCTTGCAATTTGCTAAAGTGACTAAAATGTTAGGAATTTGGATACAAAATGATCTTAAAGGGAATGCCCAAATTAATAATATGCTCAAGAAGGCTAATATGAAACTGTACATGCTTAGGACTTTGAAAAGATTTGGTTTTACTGTGGATGAATTGATTGTTGTTTATTGTGGTTACATTAGACCTGTGCTCGAATATGCCAATGTTGTTTGGCATTCAAGTGTCACTGTTAAGCAAACTCAAGAAATTGAATCAGTACAAAAACGAGCATTAAAAATTATACTGGGTTATCATTTTATGTCATATCAAGATGCATTAATAATGTGTGTAGTCTTGACTCTTTGGCCATGAGGAGGGAGGAGCAATGTTTGAAATTTGCCAAGGGTCTTAACTCTAATCCTCGCACAGCTGTCCTTATATAAGCTAAATCTATAGTCATTGCTATATATTTCTGTGAAGTTATAAAGTTTTTTAAGTCCGTCTATTTTAAGATACAAAATTACTGAGACTTCAAATCAGTCCATTTCCTTAAGCCTATACAAAATTGTCAGAACTAAAACAACCTGGTTACTAAAAAGTATTCAAACCACGATAAATAATGCACCTTAAATTCCGATTAATTTTTTTAATAAAAATTATCAACTCCTTCCACTTACATCTAGGACCTATGTTTCGTTCTGATTAATATTTACAAATTCACACATAAATCCAAATTATAAGGTCTACTTATTCAACGAATTTATTAAAGAATGTCACTAAGACATAAATGTTAAATATTGTCACCAAGACAAGTTATTTATAAATGTCAAAAAGACATAAATGTTAAATATTATCACCAAGACAAGTTATTTATAAATGTCAAAAAGACATAAATGTTAAATATTATCACCAAGACAAGTTATTTATGAATGTCAAAAAGACATAAATGTTAAATATTGTCACCAAGACAAGTTAATTATTATTATTATTAAGGGTTTATTAGAAACACACATTGTGGCCCATAGGCCAAATTAATTAAAGCAAAAAACCCATTATATGAAAATATCGTCTGACCATGAAGGAGAAAAGATACCAAACTTAATTACATACATTTAAAGGTGTGAATGTTTCAGTTAAAATGATATGATGGGGGAGCGGGTTTTTAAAAGTTTGAGGGGAGCCATAGCCCCCTTGGATACATTTGATTAAAGATGATTTGATGGTGTACATACATGGGTAGTGGCCCACCTGGTCAACCATCCATTACGAGATGTTTTTTGGACATTTTTGCCTGCGAACCTATCTTCAGACCCCAGCAAAACCTCCAATGAAGGTATGATTGGTCCATCCTTGTTTGGGGGCAAACATATATATAAAATATAAAAGCAATCTGACCACTTGTGTGGTCACCAGATGGGCCCAAAATGGCAAAAATAGCAATAACCTACATCGGCTCAATTGTGGGTTATGGAGGACCCTATAACTTGAACATGAGATGTTATATACTACTTTCGACAGCAGATTCTACGAGATTAGGTATCATTCACCCTGTGTAACAATTTTCAGCAAAATATCTTCTCCCAATTTTCAGATATAAGCCTCTAAAAATGCCCAAAAATCACCGACGCAAGGGGGCGTGGTTATATGATTCAGGGGTTCATACCTCAGAAACGACTTGGGAGTTAGGAGCAACAATTTGTTGTATGTTCATTACTCTCTCATACAGGTATGTTTAAACAAATCTGATTTGGCAAGGAATGACCCTATTGTAAATGTTTTTCCTGTGGGAAATATATACAAACAATTATATTTACAAAGAAAATTTACAAGACTTTTATATTAAAATGAAGAAAAAAAATACATTAGACAAAAAGATTGGTTAAAATGCTGATCTTAACACAGGAAAAATATTTTTAATAAAAATCCAAACAAGTGTTTCTACAGTAAATAAACAAAATGTTCAATCGTTTCTCCGTCTTGCTTGTACATACCACATTGGTTATCATTGACAATTCTCATTTTAGTCAAGATATCATTCGTATGAAGAATCCGATGTCTTCAGCGAAACCAAAGATCTTTTTCTTCATGGTCTATTGTTTATGCTGATGGCTTTTTTCCAAATATTGAGCTTTTTGGGCCAAACTGTTTCTGTACCAGGCGGAATGAATTTTTCTGGCTCATACTCATAAATTTGTTTCACTGAAGTATCAGATATAGAAATACTTTCTTGATCGTCTAGCATTAAGAATAACATAATGACCCGCTATAGTTTTTCCAACGTTTATGACTTTAATATTACATTTAACAGTCAATTCTTGAGGTGTTAAGAAAAAGCCATCTTTAACCACGTGTTTTAGTACCAACATTTCGCAGGGTTTTAACACTTTACTATCAAGCATTTTGTCTTTGTTGGTAATAACTGAATTATTCCATAAAGGCGTTGCTACAACTAACATTGAGTTTCATTATACCATCCGCATTTTAAACGTTTTAATTAAATCTCTATAAAAAATGGGTATTTTTTCTCCCATGCATCAGTTTAAAATTGTTCAAGACAAACCAACCAAGATTTTGATAATTTGCTTTTGGAATCCAAAAATCAAATAAATATTTCCATTTGCCTTGAGTTTTGCTATATATTTGCAGACAGTTTAATGTTAACGCATCTATTTTGCATGTGATGTTGATTAATTCAGTTCCACCTAATTCTAGAGAGCCCCTTATAGTGTCTCTTTTGATTTTGTCTGGTTTCGATAACCAATAAATTTGCATGATAACTTTATCCATTTCTTTAGTCATGTCATTTGGACAAGAAAGAACTGAACCATAACAAGCTAAACTGCCTCCGTTTTCCTTTAATAAGTCAAAAATCTTTCTTTCCATCTATTCCAAATATTCTTCATTTCGTTTATTTTCTCTGCCCAATTGTCTTCCGGCTTGATCTCATTTCCAAAATGTAGGCCAGGAATTTGTATGTTTAATTTCCCATTTTTCTGTTTTTCCAAGCTCCCAACCATAAGCCATGGGTTTTCTGATTGTTGATTTTTTAACTGGATATTTCGCTGTACATATACAAACTTTTTTTAACGGAGTGAACTCTTTATTGTCGGTAACAAAAATGTTAGTATCGTCAGCGTATTGAATAATTTTAAATTTCACCTTTTGATTTGGGAGTTCAACCCCTTGATATTCTTAGTTACGTCTTATAAGATTGCCTAGGCCTTCTATACATATCAAATATAAAAGATAATGGACGTCCTTGTCTTATCCCTCTTATCGCTTGAAAAGGCTAAGGGAATTATTAACATTAACAGTAACCATGGGATTGCTGTATAACACTTTTATCCATTGTCCTAAACCAGACAGAACGCCCATTTTATTCTCATATAGCATATACATATAGCGCCATTCTATACGATCAAAAGCTTTTTCTTGATCATTGCTTATAATCGCCGCTTCCTTATATTGTAAATGTTCACGTAATCAATAACGTCTCTTAAAACCATTAACTTTTCTTGAATGTTCCTGCCCTGCACACCACATGTTTGATTTTCATCTGTGACAGACCGCATCAATTTGCCCAAACGTTTGGTTAGAACTTTGGATATGATTTTATAGTCAATATTGAGAAGACTGATAGGATTAGGTCTCCAATTATTTCACCTCTTTCGCCTCTGTTCTTAAAAAAATATAGTCTGACAACAACCTGTTTATTGAGTCTGGTAACTTACCCTTCGTGTGACAATACAAGGTGTATCAAAAAAAGGATACAGTCAGAAAAAGGTGTCAAAAATGAAAATTGTGTTATATTCAGAAAATCTCTCTATATACACATTGGTTGAAGATGGTCTCCTGCTTTTATTAGCATCATGATTATCGTCAGCATTTCACGCCAGAGTAAACACGGGCTACTTTCGTTAACCACCTTAAAATTGGCTTTCGCACAAAATTGCTAAGTTCATAACTGGATCAGAGTCCATGAGAGGCAAGTGTGGCATGTTCTTTGTTAATTATCAATTCTTTGGGGAATTTTCATAACCCTTAGTGATTAATGCGGACATTGTTCCAGTCATCAATCGAATGGCCCGTTATCGTCGCCACAGAATGGACAGTTTCACAACGGCGCACCCAATGGGGGGGGGGGGCTTGAGCCCCCCCCCCCAAGAGAGTCCCCGAAAAAAAAGGAACAAAAAGAAGAAGGGGAAAAAAAGGGGAGAGAGAGGGGGAGAAGAAAAGTTGCAAATGTGTTTTTTTCCGGCCCGGCGGCAGGGTGGATTTCTTTTCATCTTTTGCCACTCGCATTTTTTTTCTTCTTTCTGCCAAAATTATTTTATTATGATGTCTCATGAAATCTCACTATAAGTATAATTGTTTAAATTTGCAACAATAACATAAACATTTGAAACCAACGTGCCAATTTGTCCGGGCTAAAATATATTTTACGTGGTTCCGGCATTTTTCAATTTTGTTGTGTTTTTTCCTTTTCAAGGGGAATTCAGATTCAGATTCAGATTCAGATTCAGAATATTTATTGTCATCTGTATAAAACATACATTGAAATTTGGTATGGTCTTGCGAGCATCAAAAATATCAAGAATATATTCATATATACGAATCTGTGTGGAACGAAATGGCGGTTACGTGCAGGACTAAGGGTTAAGAAAATTCCCCAAAGAATTGATAATTATCAAAGAACATGCCACACTTGCCTCTCATGGACTCTGATCCAGTTATGAACTTAGCAATTTTGTGCGCAAGCCAATTTTAAGGTGGTTAACGTAAGTAGCCCGTGTTTACTCTGGCGTGAAATGCTGATGATAATCATGATGCTAATAAAAGCAGGAGACCATCTTCAACCAATGTGTATAGAGAGATTTTCTGAATATAATACAATTTTCATTTTTGAGACCTTTTTCTGACTGTATACTTTTTTTGATACACCCTGTAGTCTACAAAATGAAAAAAAATCATCCTTCCTTTTTTTCTTTGTATATTTTCTCGCCTTTATAATATTTCTTTTTCCAATATCCCACCAAACAAATAAACCATTAATACTTGTTGGAGAGAAAAAATAGTACAAATAGTGAAATAGTCTTTTGACTTATTATTCAGAAAATATTTTAATAAAAAGAATATGGGTAAAATACTGAAAAAAAAACTTGCCAAAAATGCAGACTCAGGGCTATCTTCCACATGTTTGCCCCCAAATCCAAAAAAAAGTGGTATTACTGTTACATTAGTAGCGCCCTCTTCAGGCCATGACCGGAGCCTATAGCGAAATGCATCAGTAAAGACTAATGAGCGTCTGGTTTTGTTACAGGCACATGGAAAACGGGATGTGGTTCCGCAATAATTTAATAAGTACCGGGTAGTTTACAATTCAACTCCAAATACCACCACGTATTGATAGCGAAGTCGTATAGTTTAGTAGTTAAGTGGATAGTTTAAGTGCAATTAACCCTGGTTCGAAACTCAGTGGCGCTACTATTTTAAACTTTAAACGATTTATTTAACACATGGGACATGATAGCTGCTAGCTGCGGTAATGGCTTGGGTTACGTTTTCTCCTTTCTTTTGCAAAATAAATAGCAAACTGAACTTCAATAAAACTTTTTTCATCTTCTTTTTCCCCAAACAGTTACATTTCTGTTAAAAATAAAAAATGTTGTCCAAATAAAAAGTTTCTCGATTTGCTTCTAAATTACATAGAAGGTAGCCCTGCGTCTGCAGAAGACAGTCACCTAGTAAAAATACTGAAATGAAATGCCAAAGAAGGCAATAACACAGTGGCTGTCTCATGCAGACCCAAGGCAGGCGACGTAGCTCTCTGTCGAAAAGGTTGGTGGTGGGGAATGATATTGAAATGTGTTTGCATAATATACAACGAAGTACTGGATCTCGTCGCTCAAGGGGGAGGGTACCCCAAAAAAAACGCGTGAAACATTTCTCTTCTCCTTTTCTTGTGTGTTTTTACTTTTAAAAATAATAAATCGGCAAGAATTATTCGCTGATTAATATATTTTAATACATGAAAAATCCTGGGGGGCGGGGATCCTATAGACCATCCCTGGCCAAAAAGTGGGGGTATGTGTCCCCCATCCCCCAAGAGAAATCGGTGGCTCCATTAAAATTCATGACATGAATACTTACAACCAGAAGATATCTAAGATGGGAAAACAAAGTATAGGATTAAAACAAAAATCATTAAAGCCAACTAATATGGTTATTTTCTTCAATGTTCTTAGATTTTCCTGAAAGCATTGTTTGGTGAAATATTAGTGATCGGTCAAAAACTGTGAAAACTTTTTCCGCCTGCAGCTCATTAGACCCAATTAGTTGGAAAAAAGTGGCGACTTATATGAGAGCTGCAACCAGGATAAGAGATATATTCGAAAAAGTTTGAATTTTGTAATTTGTTGTACTTGAAACTTTGAAATCAATTTGCAACCTTAGTAAATTTAATAGAAATGTCCGAATTTGAATAACCCCGGGTAATTTGAACTTTATTTGCAAGTCTGAACCAATGACATTATTTTGTATAGACCTAAAGAAACAGACTTATTTGAAGTCTCATTGTATCTTAAAAGAGATGGACTTCAAACACTTTACAACTTCACAATATGCGGAAATCATTTTAATTAAGCAATGACTATTTCAGACTAGATCGTATTATTTGTTTTTTTGATAAATCTTTCCTGTATTATGTAGATGGTTTCACCCAAGTTGGCATAAATATTCTGTCCTGTGGCCAAGTGTTTGGGTCGCTACAGCGACAGAGGGCGTGCGAAAGTTTTGGACGTGTGATTTGTATTTACTGTGGGTGAAATTTGAAATCACCTTTATGATTTCCCAGATTAAAATATCAGTCTTAATAGAAGATTAAAATCATAGATGACCAATGGCATCATACAATCCATCAAACACAAAAACAAATTGTATAAGAACTTCCTGATCAAACCAAACAATGCCAACAAAATAAAGTACAAGAAATTCTGTAACAAACTTAATGGTCTGATCAAAGTTGTCAAAGTCAGGTACTATTATGCAGAGAAGATTTCTGGTGCTAAATCCAAAATCAAACAAACCTGAAACATTGTAAATTATATTCTTAAGAAAAACTCCCACGCAACACCCAGTGTGATTTTAACTCCATCGGACGAATGCTTAAAAACAAGGCCCAAACGAATAGACAATCAATATTTAAACCAACCAAATTCGCCCTTTTTTTGCACGAATTATTCGCTTATTAATATTTTAACACATAACAAATTCTGGAGATTATCCTTTGGCCAGCCAGCTTGAATTAAATATCAATAAAAACTGGGTATTTTTGCTCCCATCAGTTTAGGATTGTTAAAAACAAAACAACAAAGATTTCGATCATTTCGATCCAAAAATAAAATACATATTTCCATTTTTCTTGAGTTTTGGTATATTTTTGCAGACAGTTTATAATTATTAATGTTAACGCATCTATTTTGTATGTGATGATGATTAATCCAGTTGCACCTAATTATGGAGATCCCCTTATAGTGTCTGTTTTGATTTTGTCTGGTTTCGATGACCAATAAAATTGCATGATAACTTTATCCATTTCTTAGTCATTTAGTAATATTTATATTCAAAATATTCTTCACTATGTTTATTCTCTCTGCCCAATTGTCTTCCGGCTTGATCTCATTTCCAAAATATAGGCCAAGAATTTATATTTTTGATTGTTACTGTTTTTGTGTCTTTCCATGCTCCCAACTATAAGCCTAGGATTTTCTGATTGTTGATTTTTGAACCGGATCCATCAACATTGAGAAGACTGATAGGTCTCCATTTTTTTTAAGTCACCTCTTTCGCCTCTGTTTTTGTTTTCTTATTATTTTCAATTTCAAAGTATTTTGTTGATAACAATAAATTAATAATATTGTTGAAATTGCATATTCAATCGAAATAGCAGACATTATATTTAGATCGGCAAACATGACCTACGCACTTCAACTAATTTGCTTACAGTGAGACGTAACTTCAGTCAACAGAAATCGGTGGCACAGTGCTGCGTGATTGAAATTAATGACATAAATACTTACAAGTATTGCAGATTTTGTAGACCATCAAATGTTCCGGGTTCAATTTCACTGATTTTGTTGTCATAGAGATACCTAAGATGGAAAACAAAGAAGGGTTAAAAATCCATCTCAGCAGAGAAAAGATGTGCATCTGGCGTATCCACACCATTCACCCCCATGGTTTCAACTTACAGGAAGGGAATGATTTTTTTTCCACAGCCATTTAACATTAATTTGTTTTATGTATGTGTTGCTTGTTAATTCATGTGTCTCCATGTCTGGCTTTTTCTTTCATTTTCACTCATCCTTATTTTCTTCTTTCAGTCATAAACTCCTGCTCTCCTTGCACCCACATTTATTCAAGATTGTTTTCCGTTGATGCTTTTTGGCAGAAAAAAAGTATATTTACTCAGTTTTTCTCTGCCCACATTATGTATGCAATCTGAGTGTAGCTCTGTCCCATTTGTGAGTTTCGTGAAGTTTAATATTTTTCAACTTTAATTCTAGCTCAGTTATTGTATTGTTTGAAGGATTACTAATAACATAATCGTACCCTTCTTCTTATTCCTGTTTTTCTTTGTATCTTTTCTCGCCTTCATAATATTTAATAATGTTTTAGCCTATTTTTTCCAATATCCCAGCAAACAAATAACAGTCATAACAGTCTATTTGGGGTAATCCAAAATGTCCAAAACTATTCAACTCGAGATTTACATTTGTCGTCTTTATGAAGTTCATTATTACACATCCATCTTCCTTTTCCTGTGGGAATGGTTTGATAATCAAAACGGACAATTACTGTACTGTGATCTGACAGACCGGAAGAATCAACAGAAATTACTTTTAGTTGTTATCCGAGTGTTTCTGAAATTAGAACATAATCAATTTGACTCGGTCTTTTAATTACTTTGTGGTAAAATGTCTATCCTGGTTTATTCTCTATATATCGCCAAGTATCAATGAGTTCATTTTCCTGAATAATTTTACAAAGAGAAGTTTTGCTTTGATCGTACATATTTCTTGAATCTAACCGAGAGTTAAGATTACCTCCAATCATGTAATTATATTTAGGATATGTTATCCAAAAGGGAGTTCTCAAATTCAACAAAAAAATTGCTTCCGCATAGAAGCGCCATTTGGCGCATACAATGAAATTAAGTTAACAGTGACACCATCAATTTCTTTCTAATTATTGTCAATATTACTTCTAATTTCACTGTGGTTATTCATTACAATGTTGCATAAGTCTTTCCGTGAGAATTAATCACATTTGATTAGTTGTGATAGTTACGGTATGTCGTTAAAAACTACTCACAAAGTGAGAAATGATTTTCAATACACAACACTTGAGTGCATCAAAATTAAGAACCAACATCCTTGGAGTACAGTCCTCCATTTAAAAGTGTGACATAATGTGACAATATGTAACCATGAAGTGTCATCGCATACGTCATCAGATCGGTGCTCCAGAATAAAAAATTAAATTAAATTAAATTAAAATAAAAAATAAAATGCATATCTTCAATACAACTTCAAATCTGCTGATCTCAGATTTATGACCCATTGAAATGCTGCAAAAAAAGAGAAAAAGAGCTCAGACCCCGTTGTATCAACAGCTCTCCCGCCAAAGTAGACCATCTTGAGGAAGCTACTCTGAATCTTGAACGCTACTCCTCCCACAGCTTCAAAATGAAAAGTATGCGGGTAAATCTGATCTTGACCCTGACAGTACTAGTGATCGGTCAAAAAATATGAAAAATATTTCCGCCTGCAGCTCATTAGGCCAATATAGAAAATAAAGTCATTATAAAGTAGGGTTAAAAACAATTTGTTAAAGTAGATAGCCTACATCGGTATATATTCATCAATGTTCTCAGATTTTCCTGAAATCGTACTTTGTGAAATGTTGTCATGGTATCAAAGTTGAACATTATTTTGTCTTGCCCGAGGTTCACTCATTAGAAAACTAAATTTACAAATGAATCTTGATAGACAACATTTGAGTGAATCGAAATATAAAACAAAAATATAAGTTTGTTGTTCTTTATTTAGCTCTAATTAATAAGTGTGCATGATATGCTGTGACGATTTGTGAATTAGTTTGAAACGAACAATGCAAACTTCCTCATAACGAAAATGTATTATATGAGTATGTTTAACGATTCAAGATATACTGTAACAACTGATCCGTGTAAAATGTAGCTCATTAATGGCTTTAGTTAAAGAAAACAAAATGCTTTCTAATTTTTCGATCGGCAGGAAACACAAACTTTGTTTCGTTGTCGGGTGTAACTTAATTTAAAATTAATTCTTGCTTGATTGAAAATTATGACAACTATGCTCTGGCCTCTGGGTGAAAGTTGTTGCTGGTTTCCAGATATGGAAGATGGAATAAAAACGAAGTATGGTTTATACAAAATTTGTATTAAAACAAAAATACATTGGTAATAATTATCAATTTTCTCAGATTTTCAAGAAAGCATATAGTTGTGAAAAGCTGCCATGGTATCAAACAATCTGATAAATGATCCTGCCCGAGGTTCACTGAATATCAACACAAATTATTTAAGTGCATCGACATAAAAAGCTGTGGTGACATACTACCCTCTATTGACCACATTTTAAAGCAAATTATCCAAATGTTTTCATTAAATACAGCAATTTGTTGCAAGATATTGATTTAATCCAGATATGCCTATATAAATTTAACAACCGATTTGTTTAAATGTTGCTGATAATGTTGTATCGCACCGAGACAATAGTGAAAATGCATACATATTTTTCGATCGGCAAATATGAACATCACACTTTTTCAAATTTATTTTGTCGTCAATCGTAATTTCATTTGAAGGGAATCGTTTTCCTGATGCTACGTGACTGCAATTCATGGCATGGAAACTAACACAAAGTGAGCTTTTTTAGACCATCAAATGTTCCTTGATCAATGAACCGATATTGTTGTTGAACAGCCATTCAATATATTCAGTTATACATAAAACAATTGATTTGTTAAATATGTGGCGCAATAATGTCCTCAAAGAGAAAATGGTGAACATGCAAGTGCATGTTTCGATCGGCAAACAGGATCTACGTATACTCCTACGTACTAGTTTTGTTTTGTCGTCAGACGTTAATATACTCAGAGAAATGAAAGTGAGAAATGAATTTTAATACACAACACTTGAGTGCATCAAAATTAAGAACACAAATCATTAAACCAGTGCCGTAAATCCGTGATGAAAAGTTTGGGGTAATATTGACATTTTGTTTGCATAATGTACTGGATCTCAAACGTCACTCAACGAGGGGGTACCCCCAAACACTGTGTGAGACAAGGGATACACCCCTTGCTGATTTTTAAAAAGTGCATGGCCTAAAAATAATTGTAAAAATTCAAATGCATACTACTTGTTCAAGAGAAGAAATAGTGCAAATAGTGAATAGTCCTTTCACTTATTTTTCAGAAAATATTTTATTAAAAAGAATATGGGTAAAATACTTTTAAAAAATCTTGCCAAAGAATGCTATAACTCAATGACTGTCATGTCTTATGCAGACCCAGGGCTGTCTTCCACATGTTTTCCCCCAAATCAAAAAATTCTGGCTACGCCACTGTTAAGTGGTATTACCGTTACATTAGTAGCGCCCTCTTTAGGCCATGACCGGAGCCTATAGCGAAATGTATATGAGCGTCTGGTTTCGTTACAGGCACATTGAAACGGGATATGATTCGGCAAGCGCAATAATTTAAGTAGTTTAAAATTCAACTCCAAATACCAATACGGTTTGATAGCGTAGTCGTCGAATAGTTTAGTAGTTAAGTCGATAACCCTGGATCGAAACTCAGTGGAGCTAATAAGTAATATTTTAAACTTAAATAGTGACGCAATAACAATTTATTTAACACATGGGGACATGACAGCTGCTGGCTGTGGTAATGTACAACTAAGTACTGGATCTGATCTCAAACGTCGCTCAAGGCCCCCCCCCCCCCCAAAAAAAAAAAAAAAAAAAACAACAACAACAACAACATTTGGTGTGTTTTTTACTTAAAATAATAAATCGGCACAAATTATTCGCTGATTTATATTTTGTAACACATGAAAAATCCTGGGGGAGATCCCATAGACCAGAAGATATCTAAGATGGGAAAACAAAGTATAGAGTTAAAACAAAAATCATTAAAGCTAACTAATATGGTTATTTATTTCAATGTTCTTAGATTTTTCTGAAAGCATTGTTTGGTGAAATATTAGTGATTGGTCAAAAACTGTGAAAAATCTTTCCGCCTGCAGCTCATTTAGGCCTTTTTAGGCCATATTTTCCCCCAAACAGCAAATTGGTTGGAAAAAAAGCGGCGACTTATATGAGAGCTGCAACCAGGACAAGAGATATATTTGAAAACCGAAAGTTTGAATTGTGTAATTTGTTGTACTTGAAACTTTGAAATCAATTTGCAACCTTAGTAAATTTAATAGAAATCGCCGAGTTTGAATAACTCCGGGTAATTTGAACTTTATTTGAAAGTCTGAACCATGACATTATTTTGTATAGACCTAAAGAAACAGACTGATTTGAAGTCTCAGTAATTTTGTATTTTAAAAGAGATGGACTTCAAACACTTCACAAAATATGCTGAAATCACTTTAATTAAGCAATGACTATTTTAGACTAGATCGTATTATTTGTTTTTGGATAAATCTTTCATGTATTCTGTAGATGGTTTCACCCACGTTGGCATAAGTATCCTGTCCTGTGGCCAAGTTTTTGGATCGCTAGAGCGACAGAGGGCGTACGGAACTTTTGGACGTGTGATTTTTGTTTTACTGTGGGTGAATTTTGAAATCACCTTTATGATTTCCCAGATTAAAATATCAGTCTTAATAGAAGATTAAAATCATGGATGACGAATGGCATCATACAATCCATCAAACACAAAAACAAATAATGTATAAGAACTTCCTGATCAAACCAAACAATGCCAACAAAATAAGTACAAGAAATTCTGTAACAAACTTAATTTCTCAGGCCAACCCCACCCCCTCAACATTTCTCCCACTCACCCATCCCCTCGTTGAATGTTGTGGACTGAGGTGTTCAACTTTGGGTATTATAAGTGAGAGATTTTTGTGTATGCTATGCATATAATTGCCTTTTAATGACTGCACAAATTTTGTCGGTTGTTTTGTTTCATGGGTAAATATGCCCCCCCCCCAAAAAAAATTTTTTTTTAAATAAATAAAATAACATCAAAAACATAAAATTACCGTATTGACACATGACGTAAATAACGATGAAGGTATATTAAATTTAATACTATAACTATGTGTTAAAACTGTAGATGTAGAATACAAATAATACAGAAGGTTAATTACGTAAATGTGGCGAGGTTCAGTCAACTGAAGCGTTGGTATAATTTATATTACACTTGCCTGGTATATATTATGGGTGCACCCCATGCACAAAATAAAATAGTGACCAGATTCATTTGCCGACATGACCTCGGCATGCCGAGGTCATTCTGCTTATTTTGCATGCCCAAATATTTTCTGGAAAAGTAAGACTTGAGGTCCATATAAGTATATACATTTGAAGGAATGTATAAAAATGGCCCAATATCATGACCTGATGGGGTGCTTGACTTTTTAGTGCAAGTATCTTTTTATACAATAATTGTGATAAAATATAGAACATACACTGAGGTTACTTCAATTGACACGACGATAGCTTCTGTAAAAAGCCCACAATGGCAATTTGAAAAGTATTTTTTATTTTCTTTTTGAGATTGTAAGGCGCTTCTACAGTTATTAAATATTAATTGGAGTTTAATTTGTTTATAAAATAGTCGTATGGGTCTTAGCAAGCTTAAAAATGTAAAATAATTAAAATCTGGCACAAACACAAATGACCCTTTTTGGCGCACATTCGTTTCACCCTGGCCCACTGTGTGTCGGGCCCATCAAACATGCACGTTAAAGGGACAATATCGTCACCATCAGAGCAGACTTTCAACAGTGCATGGAATCGGTGTCCTAGTTTAAGATGAACACAGTGACTGAACATTACTAGCCTTGATCAAGGCTGTTGTCGTAGTGCGCTGTAGGGTCGTAGTGCGCTGTTGTGGTATTCACACCCCGGCCCGTACCTATTGCTAGCCCAACAAGGTGCGCTGTCCCCCGTCCCCAGACACGTACACTGTACAGCTTATGCAAGATGTGGGCGGTTCATTTTTAATGATGGCCAGTCACAGGCCCCTAGCTTTGACCCCATTTGATCCCACACACACACACAGCACAACACAATGCACTGCACAAACACACGTAGCCCAATGGACTCCGTCTCTAGTATTCGCACCGTGCATGAGCTGTTGAGGGCACATGTTGTTAGACCACTGTTGGCGAAAGGGCAGCGATAGTGCGTCGCGTTTGGCGTATTTTGCAGCTGATGTGCGTACGCGCGGAATATCTCCAGCGATCATTGGCTGATAGAAGTACACGCGCGCTTAGTACCATAATGTACGCACATACGCACAACACTCACACGACGCAAAAGTGGCTATCATCAAGACACTGCTAGAGGGCTAGGCTATAATACAATGTGCACTGGGTGGATCCGGATGTACAGGGTGTTTTAAAAAAAAAGGTAATCCTACTTTAAAGGGTTAATATGGCCAGACTATATGTTTACCAACAAAAAGCATGATATCATCTTAAAGCAGAAGCTTTGTGCTGTGGACGACATGCGCCGTCGATGTCAACTGTGCTTGGAGAGGGGAGGTGGACACGTGGAGGGTCTTGGCCAATGAGAGAAAATCAAAAACTTCTGCTGTTAAATGTTTTACTCATGATCATGAATAAAATCCAATGATTAAACATAAATCTGTGTCGATTTTGTTCAGCAGAAAAGTGAACCAACTGCAATTGTACGGTGCACCACAATTTCAAGACAGTGGTGCTCAATGATGCGTGACCCTAGAATGTAACCCAAGGTATCACTGGAAATAAGCACATATAGCTTCTGCTTTAAGATGATTCCATGCTTTTTGCTGGTAAACATATAGTCTGGCCATATTAGCCCTTTAAAGTAGGATTACCTCTTTTTTTTAAACACCCTGTACACTGGCTAGTCAGTACAAACATGTAGTTGTACATGTACAGTACAATCATGTATCGCGAACAGCAAGAATGCAACAGTTGCTGGGCCAACCAGTAACCAATGAGAATACGTCTTTAGTTTTTGAATTTGGTAAATTAGCATTAATGAGCTCCGCCTTAAATATTGACATGTGACGTGTAGAAACATCAAGGCGCGACGATGAATGGTCACTGTATGTACATAATACACGTATTGTAATAAACAGTGTACAATATATACATGTACATATACATGTACATGTACATGTATCTGTACATGTACAGTACATGTACATGTACATGTACATGACTTGTATAATAATACAGTATGCATGAGTCCGTGTTGTTGTCCTCGTCGGCTGCTCCCGTTAGGGGTCGCCACAGCGGATCATGATCCGCATAATTATTTGATCATGGAGTGTCGTGGCCGAGCGGTTTAGCTTACCGGACTCACGTTCTGGTGTTAGCAGCAGAATGTGGGTTCGAATCCCGGCCGTGACACTTGTGTCCTTGAGCAAGACACTTAAACATAATTGCTTCTCTCCACCCAGGGGTTAAATTGGGTACCTGTGAGGGCAGAGTTGGTTGATTAGCCCTATATGCGCTGTAATGGCAGCAATTGAGCTGTATACTCCCCAGGGAGCTGAGATGGTTTCAGGAATGATTTATGAGCCTTATGAGCCTTATGAGCAGGGGTAATAATATGCGCCTGGAGCACCACTCAGTTGGTGGATACGTGCGCTTTATAAGTCCACACATTATTATTATTATTATTAGGTTTATGCCGGATGCCCTTCCTGAAGCAACTCTCCCATTTATCCGGGCTTGGGACCGGCACTTAGTATGCACTAGCTTGTGCATCCCCAGTGGCTGGGTTCAATTCGGCCCTCACAGCAATAATGGTAAAGTGTCTTGCTCAAGGACACAACCAAGCACCATGGTCGCGGCAAGGATATGCATGGATCCGTGTACATTATATGTATTGTGTGAATATGCGCGCTGGAGTTTGGATAGCTAATTGCGGGGCAAAATAATAGTACTATGAGACCAAACCGTTCTGACGCGCCTTGATCAAGGCTAGAACATTACTGGCTCATTTATTCAGCAGCAACGGTCATGACCTTATTATTTCGGGTAGTATTTTCAGTCACTAAGTTAATCTAAAACAAGTACTCTGATTCCATGCCCTGTTGATCGTGACGATACTGTCTCTTTAAGTTATGTACTGCGTGGATACATTATTACATGCAGTCCTAAGCTGACGAAAGAGGGCGCTTCATGTGCCACCAATATAAAACAAACATCAACATGGTCCAGATTCATAGACTACGTTTCCTTTTCAACCACCTCCGAGCTTTTCGTGTGGAAGGATCCTTCCACACGAAAAGCTCGGAGGTGGTTGAAAAGGATAGGGCAGACGTGCTTTCATTGTTGTGCAATATTTGAATTCCTTTGAATTCCTTTTAAGGGCGTATTCTCTTCTTATTGCACAAATTTAAGGTAAGCTACACTATATTATCAAGAGGTGTATTTATTTTCTTCTTTTTCACGTCCGTATTTATTCTGTACGCCAAAGCCTATTTTCTTTTTCCATACTCCCCATTTTCGGCCTTATGACCGAAGATGGCATGGCACTGAATTCAGCATGTGATCAGCTATCTCAATCTGAATCCACACATAGCATTGATCTTATGGAAAATCAACAATCTAGATCAACATTTGATATTATGTTCAGTCAAGCTCAAAACGCATCCAATGAATCACAAATAAGATCGAGAAAACGTTCCAATCCTAGTGTATCGTATAGCGACATATAGTACTCTGATTCCGACAATGAATATAACCCCCCTACAAAACACCAACCAAAAAGACAGAATACTCAATATACTGATACTCAAAGTCAACCTACTATGGTTATAATAACCTCACCTGATGTCAAATTAGCTAGAATCAACCCAATAAAGATTGCCAAAGCACTCAACAGTATTGGCAAGGATCTCATTAAAAATGTATCCAAAAATAACCAAGGTGGCATAACTGTTCGTTGTTACAACGCAGCACAAGCAAAACAACTTATGACCATTACGCAATTAGATCAGTGGACCGTAAACACTACTTATACTAAATCTGAAACCCAATGTAAAGGTGTCATAAATGGCATTCCTACCGACATATCTGATGATGAAATATTCTCAGCATGTAAAAAACAAGGAGTTATTGTGGTAAAACGCCTAATGAAGAAAAGAAACGGCACCTTAGAGAAAAGCCTATCTATATGTCTCACTTTTAATTCAACCAACCTACCAGCCAAATTACAAATAGGATATGAAATGTTTTTAGTTAAACCATACATTCCCCCGGTGATCCGCTGCTTTAATTGTCAAAGATTAGGCCATGTAGCCAATAACTGTCGAAGCTCCACCCGCTGCGTACGGTGTGGAGGATCACACAACTATGACAAATGCCAACAGAAAGATAATGTTAAATGCTGTAGATGTGGCGAACGTCACTCATCTGCTTATGGGGGCTGCAATACAATTAAACGTGAGAGAAAAATACAGGGTATTAGAGTTTCTTATAACATATCATATGCAGATGCGGTGAAAGCCATTAGAACTGATATAATAATAGACCAGAATACACCTAGCCAAATGACACCAACAAATCAAAGAGATGAAACAGAATATAAATACAACCAAAGAAATAACAGGCCCACTGTGAGTATGAACAAAGAGGATACTTTTCTGGCGCCAGTTATAAAGTATAGCAAATCCACTAAAGAAGCCTCTACTCAAACAGATAGTGTAGCAGAAACTCAAACGGAAACACAAGGTATAGGTCTACCTAGTGAACAATTTTGGATAGAACTTCTTACTGGCACTATGCAAATCTGGGAAACAGTTAAAAATAGAGAAGAAAAGAACTGTAGCTGTTAAATCACTAGTTGATCATGTTGTGTATTCTATAGAAAAAACTAAGCCTAAAGAAAAAACGGGAAAACATACATGTAGAACGCCATCACAATCACCTGTTAATACACGGAAAAACGCATCTGGAAGAAAATCTAATCAAACAAAACCCAAAGAAGATCCTACACCAGAACCAATGAGTGTGGATCCTTCAACAACAAACAACCAAAAACCGAAGAGGAAAACGACTAAACCATTGTCATGATTTTATTTCTTATGACTTTTATTTTACTTCAATGGAATGCACAATCTCTTTCAGCTCACAATAAAGAGTTTAAAAATGCTATTAACACCTGGACACAAAAACCAGATCTTATATGCATTCAAGAAACCTGGCTTAAGGAAGATAAAACATTTAATTTGCCTGGTTACGACATATCGACATGATAGGAATAACACAAAAAATCTGAAAAAAGGAGGAGGTTGTGCATTTTTAATTAAACATGGCATTGGTTTTAAACATACTTGTACATCTGACTTCAAAAACCCCATTGAATATCAAATAGGCGAACTTTTTGACGCTAATAAAAATAAAATCAACGTTGTTAATATATATACAATCCATGCACTATTTTGAATGATGATTCATTAAAGGAAATTCTTGAAAAAATTGAAAGTCCTTGCATTATATGTGGTGATTTCAATAGCCATAATCCACTCTGGGGAAGCTCTAAACTTGATCACAATGGCAACATTATTGAAAATATTATTGCTGATAACAATTTGGTCTGCATTAATTCTGGTGAGGGCACAAGGATTAATTCAGCCCACAGCACTCTTTCTTGCATTGAAGTCACTTTTACATCTCCTGGTATTGCTGCCAATTGCAATTGGAGAGCTTTAAATGATACTTGGGGTAGTGATCACTGTCCAATTAAAATCGAAATGAATCTTTCTGTTTATAGGAACCCATCCAAATATACCACCAAATGGTCTCTCAAAAAAGCCGACTGGAACAAATTCCAAGAGGCATGTAATGAACATATCACTGAACCTCAAAATCTTAAAAATATCGATGACACATATAACAATTTTCTGAACCAACTTTATTTAGCTATGACCTGTTCCCTATCGAAAACCAACCCCAACCATAAAAAAACTCCTAAATCCTGGTGGAACGAAGAATGCAAAGTAGCTATTACGAACAAAAAGAATGCTCTTAAAAGATTAAGGAAAACTCGCCTTCCTTCTGATCGTATTGCTTATAAAAGAGCAAGTGCCATTGCTAAAAAAGCTATTAATAAAGCGAAAAGAAAAGATTGGGAGAGCTTCTGCAATGAACTTAACCCCAAAACCAACACCAAAACTGTTTGGAACAGAAATAGTATTCCTGTTTTACAACACAATGGTACAGATTCAATTACTGACAAAGATAAGGCCGAAACATTGTCGGATAGTTTTTCTAAAGTTAGCAGTACGGAGAACTATTGCCATGGTTTTATTGATATTAAAACCCAAGCTGAAAATAATTTCTCTTTCAAAAATAATAATGATAGTATCATTAATGATCCATTCAATATAGAAGAATTAAATTATGCCATTGACTCCTCTAAATGTACTACCCCAGGAAAGGATGGCATAAACAATGAAGTTATTAAACACCTGCCTATTAAAATCCGTGAATATCTTCTTATTATATTCAATATTATATGGTACACATCTCAATGCCCCCCAAAATGGAAAGAAGCCATTCTTATCCCTATCCTAAAACCAGGCAAAGATCCCACCAACCCTGGATCCTATAGACCCATAGCTCTCACCTCAACTTTTTGCAAAATTATGGAACGGATGGTCAATTCTCGTTTAAGGTGGTACCTGGAAACAAATCGCCTCCTTTCACAATATCAGAGCGGTTTTCATAAAGGAAGATGTACTAAAGATCACATCCTTAATTTGGAATCGTCTATTAATAAAGCCCAAACTAACAAAGAAAGCACTCTTGCCATTTTTTTGGATATAGAAAAGGCCTACGATATGCTCTGGCGGAAAGGTGTTATCATTAAATTGCAAGCTATGGGCATTTACGGTCGTATTATTCAATGGATTGATAATTTTCTTACTAATAGAAAAATTCAGGTTAAAATCAATAACATCCTTTCTGTAGAAAGGATCATAGAAAATGGCGTTCCTCAGGGAAGTGTTATCAGCCCTCTATTATTTAACATTGCTGTCAATGACCTTCCCAAATGTCTGGATAATGTTAAAGTCTCACAATATGCAGATGATATAGCAGTTTGGAAATCCAACCGGAACACATCCTTCCTAGAAAAGAAAATTCAAATAAATCTCAACAAAATTATAACATGGTGTGAAAATGGGGCTTTAAATTATCCATTCCTAAAACTGTTGCTGTTCTTTTCACAAATAAGAAACATATAAACATTTCTATTCATCTTAATAACCATCCTATTCAGGTTCTCCCTCATGCCAAATTCCTGGGTTATTTTTGATAGCAAACTTACATGGAAACCTCATATTGATGGTATTTTAAATAAATGTAAAAAGAGGCTCAACATCCTTAGATGTGTAAGTGGGAACGCATGGGGTGCTAATTGTAAAACACTTTATCAATTTTACTCTGCCCTTATTAAACCAATTTTAGAATATGGGTGTGAAGCTTTTGACTCTGCCTCAGATACAATGAAACATAAACTCGATAGCATTCAATACCAGGCTCTAAAAATATGTACTGGTGCTATCCAAGGTTCACCGCTCTATAGACTCCAAATTGAATGCGGTGACCCTCCACTTGCCTTACGTCGTCAGTTTTTGTGCGACATATATTATAACAAAATTTATACCCATATAAATCATCCTAATCAACATATTATTCAAGATAATTGGCAAAAACATTACTTTGCAGAAAAATGGCTTCATGTATCCCATAAAACTCCTTTTGAAGCCAGGGTTACAAATCCCCCCTTAAAATCCTTCCCTCTTATTAACCCCTTCCCATTCTGGCAGTACAACAAACCTAATATTTCTACTGAAATCCTCAGTCATGTTACACAACTTACTGATACATATAGTAAGTGTAATATTAGCTCAGAAATTATCAACACCACCTGGAAAAATTCTCTTCATATTTATACAGATGGTTCTTATAACCCCAATCTCAATACGGTAGGGTGTGGCGTCTATATTCCAAGAGTATTCGTCTTAATAATGGCATTTCCATATTTACTGCCGAACTTTTTGCTATTTTTATTGCTTTATTATGGATTGAAGACGTCAAACCCATAAACACATGTATATTTAGTGACTGTTTAAGCGCCATTCAAACTATTACTAAACATGACCCTCAAAATAAAATCGTTTGTGACATCCGTCATTTACTTATTAATATCCAACAACAAGGGAATATTGTTTTCCTTGAATGGATTCCTGGACACTGTGGAATTTTAGGTAATGAGAGAGTTGATAAAATCGCCAAACTTGCCACTCAAAAAAATGACAGTATCATCCCCTTCTCAGACAATGAAATCAAACACATTCTTAAAGATCAACTAAAAGAAAACTGGAGCAAATTAATCCCCAAAGATGACCTCTTCAAAAAAATCAAATATGATTCATTATTTTCATTTACTACATGGGGCCTACAACAAAATCAAGAAATTGTCCTTCACAGAGTTCGACTAGGAATATGTAAAAACCTTAACAATTTTCATTTTAAAATTAACAAACATCCCACTGGTTTATGCGAAACCTGTGCTTCAACTGATGACATTACGCATTTTCTCATAAATTGTCAAAAATATAACATCCAGAGAAAAATTCTCCAAAAAGCTCTCAATCTCACTCAATCACAAATGACATTAACTCAACTCTTAAAACACAAACAAAACTATTATGACATTTTAAAATGTATTCATAACTGTAATATCAGTACCTAGCTTGTCCCTTTAACACCTCTTTGATGAGTAGTGTAGCTTATATATTTAAAAAGGGGCGTGGGATGGTTTCCGGGTCATTGTGTTACATGACATCACCTGTGAGGTGTTGCGAACCTGCGACTGAGCCGGCGGAGTCCGGGCTCTCAAATTGCTGGTATACTGATACGGTTCGGCCTTCAGGAAACTGGTGGCACATTGTGACTTGAGGATTACTCACGCTTCTTCTTTATCCCTTATTTGTGCATTTCCTTTTTTGTAGAATAGTGAACAAAGGTTCAATCTGCTGTTCATTGCTGGAACGTCATGCGCACCTATGCGCACTACGATCTGTATTTTAACTAGAGAGCGCCTTCGGCGCTAAACAAATTTTATTTTTAATGCATCAGAAATTTTCATGGCGCAAAGGGCATATGGTTTATATGCCATAAGTGCCATTCAAACCACAACAACAACAACATCAAGATTCATAGTTTAGTTTGGATCTGGAATACAGACTTGTGTGAACCATTCATTTGTGAGTATTGAGTAATGAATAATGTTAAGATTAACGTTACACTGAGCATAATGCTTTGATCACTCTGTGCAACTGCTATTACTAGTACCGGTATTTAGAACCAAGTATAAGCTAGGTTTTCTGCAAAATCTACCTTGGCTGTGACACAACAATTTGGTTTTGTTTTAGACCCATTCTACGGCCAATACATGGACATTTTGAGTAGTGCAGGTATAAACAAAAATCCAACTGAAGTTTAATCACCAAGACACTGATTTTGAAGCTCAGCTCTGACCAGAAGAAATTACTTTCAGGCCAATTTTGACCAATACACATATTACAGCCTGTCTATGGAGTAACTGATGTAGGCAGACTTGGAAAGACCTGTGTTTCTGTATTTTGAAGGAATACCGTGTATTTTGTCAGATGTTGTTTGATATCATATGGATCTGGGGTGCTTACGTTCAGGGATGCTTTTGCGAAACTGTCAAATCATCTCCCGTTGAACTCAACTGCTTGCAGAAGCTCTCTGTTGGGAGTCAGTAGTAATGATGTTGGCAAAGTCACTCATCATCTTCACTCCTCACTCTGCTACATGTATGTTATTCACCAACTTAATTAACCGTCTTTACAAATCTGTCTGCAACCATGAAATCTGGGTCAAGAGACCACAGTAGAGGATAGCCAATTAGATTAGAACTTATATGAGAGCATTGAATACAAAGTGTGACTCTGGCCCAGTAAGATCAACAAGTGTGGTGTCCATTGCGAGGGTTTGGAAAACAGGTTTCCCCTTTCTGAGTTCATCTGGTGTTTCTGTGTTGAGCATTATGGTTGCCATCAAGCCTTTCATTGTGTTGGTCGTTCTTGGATCTGTGCTGAATAAGGTGAATATGACCACTTCTTGAGTTAGGTACCATCCATGTTTTATCATCTTGCCTAGGGCTGCATCAGCCACCTCCTTATCTATCGTCTGGAACTTCATCATGTCATGTCCTATCAGCTGCAGGTCATTAATTGGAGCATCAGCAACACTGGTGGCTGTCATAGAATGTAATGAGTAGAAGAGTGCAAAGTTTTTTTATTACATGTAATTTTGTGTATGTGTATGTTTGAGAATGTTGGAGTACATGTAATTAAAGTGATTTAAAACAAGTTCAGGTCCCTTTTAAGCACGTAGAGCACATGTCCAGAATACTTTAATGTTACCATGCAGTCTACTCAAAAGACCAAACAAAATAGAACATTCATACAATATCAAATTATATGCCCAGCTACTCATCAAACAACCGTTTCATTTTTAAATCCTGCAAGCACAGGTGACATCACACTGACAAGGGTGCCTTCATTTCCATGAATTGAATAAGCAATTATAGATCAAGCTACTTACTGGGACTTAGGTGAACGTATTTTTAAAGGGCAAGTACCTGCTGTCACTAAAGTGTGCACGCGTCACTCAGAATTAAAGTCACAGATCAGTAGTGAGTAAACCTTGTTAGTATTTCTCTGATCGTCTTCCTCTATAAATATATTTAAAAGATTAAAGTTATAGCTGTTCTTGAACAAAATCTTTATCTCTTTTGATTGCTCGGTAAAACACTGAAGTATATAGTGGTGAGTTTAATTATTTCCTCACTCAACTGTACAAAGTTAAATGTAATGTGTTTCAGTGAAAATCAATTTACAGTGAATGTTATTTTCATTTTCAGGACTCATCATTGATGGGGAATACATCAGCGATTTTGACAAGGCTGAAGGGGACTTGAAACATGTGCCAGACAGGTAATTATAAGTCTTATTTTTGGCAAGCTCAGTTAACCCGGACGATGATCAAGCAAATAAGAAATCTTATAATGAAAGTTATGCTTGGATAAGCTCCACGAGCAGGAGTAATACAAAATGCTACAATAGTAGAGTACATGCATAGAAAACGCTCCATAGATCCAGACGTATTCAGAGATCTTCATTCATAGGCCTACATTTGAAATATGTTGCAGAGAATGAGTTCTGCCAATTTATGTTCTATCAAAGCTTTCATAAATATTTAAAAAGTAACTAAGGAAAAAAAATCATCATGATGAATATATTGCACTGAGTGGCTGAATCTGTCTATTAAAATGAATTACTGAATTGACAAGAGCGAGGTTTGAACCTGCAACATCTGGGTTACCGTACCGGTATCTAGAGCTATCTAGCTCTGTGTTGGTTCTCCCTATTTTGTCAATATCTTTGTTCTGGGGGCGCTAAGCATCAAAAGCTATTCAATTTCCATAAATGTCATTGGCTAGGGATCACACCCCCATGGAAGATACTGTCTAGGGATCACAAGGATGAGGCTTTTTGAAAGTCATGATGTATTGGGTTTGGAACCTGAGCTGTTTAGCCTTATTAGAATTACTGATACAATACATTTCTCATTTCAGGTTTACAAACACAAGACAACATCTTGGACCTGCCACAGTCATATTGAATGAAACTCTAGAGAGGCGACTTGGCTTGTACATAAAATACACATGGCCTGCCTTCACTGGGTGTTCAGGTTAAAATTCTTATTCTCACCCTCTATATCAAATTTATTTTTATATATTTATAACACACATCTTGTTAATTCTTTATTTTTAATGGCTTCTGAAATTTACATGAACCGTGAACTAGAGTCTTGAATTGTTTCTTGTACGTCCAGACACATATATACATTTTTGTAGTTTGATCTTCATATAGTCATGTATAGTATAACGCCCCCATGAGATTGTCAATGCTTTTATTGTAAGTCCTCAGTCAGACATGATCAGTTTACTTTATTCTCAGAGGAAGAAATTTAACTATTATTATTATTATTATAAATGGTTTATTTAAAATCGACCATCGCAGCCAACAGTTGAATTGCGGCCAGATTACATAAAAAACTATCATACAAAGAAAGAATCTTTAAAAAGAGATTAAACCAGAACAATGAGTATAAATAATAAAAAATCACAAAGAATTAGCATTTAAATTAATGAGAGAAATCATATAGGGAACTGGACTGTCTCTGAATCTGTTTGTTTTGCATTTGGGTTGAGTTATTTGATTTGCATTGCGGAGGGCACGTTGGTTCGTTTTGGGAGGTGGGATAAGGTGAGGCATGTTTTGTTTACATGCTAAGTCAGTGGCAAATTTCAAGCACAGGGAGGTTCGACGGTTATAAAGGTTTGGTAGGTTGAGGTGCAGTGCAGTGGAATAATCTGTATAATTAGTACCCAAGATCAGCTTAGTAACACGCTTCTGTATTCTTTCCAATCGGTTGATGTGATGTTTTGTCAATGCACCGTTCCAAACTGGTACAGCATACTCCAGGAGTGGACGTAAGTACCCTTTATATATGGTAACAAGGTCATCTGCTGGCAAGTGTCCCTTTAGAACTCGAAGCATATGAAAGCGACTATTTGCTCATTGGAGTATGCTGTTAATGTGCGAGTCCCATTTCAAATCATGCTGAATATGAACTCCAAGTAATTTCACAGATTCTGATTGGTCAAGGGGATGATCGTTGATTTGTAGAGCTGGAGGTGGTGGGGGGTTTCGCATGAAGTTAAATTCCATGGTAGCACATTTTTGGGGATTGAGAGACATATTATTAGTGACTGTCCATTGTTCAAGGGATTTAAGCGACTGTTGTATCTGTGACTGGTCATGAGCAAAACGGCATTCCACAATACTCAAATCATCCACATATTTCCAATAATGATGAGTAGGAATATTGAGATCTCGACAAGCATCATCAATGACTGCTGAGAACAATATTGGTCCAAGTCGGGTACCCTGTGGCACTCCAGCATGCATTGTAGACAGTTGGTATAGCGAACACACTGTTGACGGTTCGTAAGGAAGTTTGCTATCCAATTAATAAGGAATGGTGCCACACCCAGCTTTATCTGCTTCGTAATGGCAATATTGTGATCAACGCGATCGAATGCTTTGCTAAAATCGGTCAGCACAAGGGTCGATGCCGCTTTACGAATTTCAGCGTGCTGATACAAGGTATGCATCAGGTCTACCAGACAGTGTGTAGTAGAAAGACCCTTTCTATTACTAAATTGTTGTTGATCTATAACTATAAATATATATCGATGGAAATAATGTGAATACTAAGCATATGTTAAAATAGAATGAAATTCAAGTAGTTCAATTATTTGTATGTATTACTCAATACTGACCTCAGGCCTTGGTCATTGCTCTCCCTTGTTTCCAGCTACTCATATATTATTAGTAATCACACAAACAGCTGGGCACTAATTGCCTTGAAGGCAATGTACTTGGTAGAAATAATATTGTTTTGCAAGTTCAGCATATTATCCAATTCATGTTGAAAGTGGGTAGATATTGTTACAAATGGGCTGACAGTCATTGTGATTCCTTTTCTTGTGGGACTCATGTGGCTTGCAGTTTAAGTTTTAAACAAACTGCATTCCTTTCCTAATAGCTATCCTGCATACACTAAAAATGTTATAATTGAGATTAATCTAGACATTTTTTTTCTTGACATTCCTCAGCAGGTGCTATGAGTTCAGAACATTCACCCTTGTTTGTTGGGACAGGAGGCAAACCATTGTTATAATCAATCATATGTAAAACAGCTGCAACAAATTAAAGTAGGTGAGTATA
Organism: Zoroaster sp. YZ-2022; assembly: GCA_029582265.1. NCBI lineage: Eukaryota > Metazoa > Echinodermata > Asteroidea > Forcipulatida > Zoroasteridae > Zoroaster > Zoroaster sp. YZ-2022. The sequence goes on from CM055823.1 coordinate 14,529,247, forward strand.
CATGTATCTACATGTATCTATATCCATATATAATATTCAATGGGTTCATCATCTGAGTTCATCTAAAACTATTAGTGCAGGATTCAGTGTCAAGCCGCAAGCCTGCTCTGATTGTGACGATATACCCCCTTTAAGAAAGCATCCTCATGAAAGCATTACACTAACTCTAACTGGTTTAAGCATAAAAGGGGTTTGGATACATCCCTTCATTACCATTGCAATATCCAACATACTTTTATACATACAAATTCAAGTTGCAGGATGTCAGTGTATGATGTTATCCGGAATATTTTGAGAGCGGGAATGAAAGGGTAATTTTTTGTCCTAATTATTTCAGGGAGTAACTGAGTGAATTATACTTGTAATGTAATATGTTAATGGTACCGAAATACTCAACACTCTGAGAAGTTATTCCACTTGACAATGTGAAATGTATGAATGAAACACTCAAATTTTAAATGGATCATTGGACATTGAAACATTTCCACATTTTAACAAATACAAACAAATGTGAACATATTTTATACAGTCTGGCTTGTATACATCTCTTGATTCTATAAGTATATGGATGTATTCACATTCATTTATTAACCATTGGTGTATATACACTCCCTTTTAATTTATTATGGTGAGAATTGCTTCTTTCAATAAGTTGGATCATGTAAATGCACACTGCAGAATGGGTGGATCAGTTCCACTCAACAGGGCGATTGCTGTGTTCTGTTCCCAAGTTAAAATGTGTAATAAATTTATTTGTTTACAGGTGTAAAACATTTCTTTCCATCAAACCTGATGAGGAGATTGATTCTGTAGTTGCCATATCTGCCAAATTAATATTTGTTTTGGTGATCATTGCAGTTGCAAGCCTTCCAAAAATGATGATCAAAAATGATTTGTTTCAGGCTGTTGACACTCTAAGCCAGAGAGAGGCTCATCAAGGTACCCAACTAATGTCTCATAAGACAGAAACTCAGAATGCCTACTCTGTAGCTGCACAGGAAAACAGAGAAAAAATAAGGGCATGCAACATGCTTTCATCAGTTTTGTGCAAGATACGTTGGACATAAACTATCAACAATAAAGATTTACATATTTAAGAACAAAAAGCATTATGGACAATGTGTGAAAATTGTAAAAAACTTTTTTTTGTCTTTTTAAATGAACTTTGTATTTCTAAACAAAGAATGATGGCCTTCTATTTGTTTGAAAGATTGCTTTTTGAACACGGTTTCAAGAAATAATTTTGCATTCATTGTTAATAACAATTAATTAACTCTAATCAGAGTAGTTGAAATAACACTGAATATTTGATGTAAACACCAGTTAAAACTGTATAATTTGCCAATAAAGACAAAATTCTGTTAATTAATATTAAATTAGCACTAATTATCTCAATTGTAAATGATAAATATTAGAATCGTGTCCATACACAATTTGAAAGCAGTCTTTCTGCTCTGTTCAGTGAAATCAAAAATCTAAAAGATTTTGATTTTTAGCTAATTTTGTGATGCCACGTCTTAATTAAAGCCCCTACACTGTATTGGCAATCTCAAACAACAACAATTATTAATGTTCCTCCAGAGACAGAAATTCAATGGTACAATAAATCCAAAAAATATTAAAGATGTTAATTTTTGTTTTCATTATAACATTGATATTTGTTTTTGTCTAAAGAACTGAATCAGCAAAATGTACAAAGTACTCTGTTTAATAGTGCAGCGACTGCAGTCTAGTTTGGTATTAAGGGAAATTACTGCATGCTGAATGATGATTGCAGTGCAGCCTTTCAAGTTTAGCATGAATGCTACCATCCATTGTTTACAAGGAACTCCAGAAAGGTCTTCAAATAATTTTGTTTGTATGCATTCTTGCAGATATAGATTGATGCAAGTATAGCTGTGTAAAAAGTATGCTTATCCACATTCACATATGTCAACCTTAATGTGATTTAAGACCTCATCAGAGACTGTGTTTGTTTCTTGCCATGTAAGCTCATTTAATAAGGGAATAACAGTTTGTTGCTTGGTCTTTACCGCAGGTTAATGACCGGTTTTGGGTGTGGTCACGGGCGATAAGGACATCGCCTTTATGCCCGCATCTATTTCGTTTTCAAAATTTAAAACGTGTGCAATTTTTATTGAATAAACTCAAATAGAAATATGTAAACTCACGTTTTGAGGACACGCGAAACACTTTTAATGTACATGAGTTAGGTGCGTGATGCAAAACAATCTTCGTCATTCTGATTGATTTAAATCCGTGTTGGCTTCGCACAAACAGCTGGCGAACAGTTAGCACATATGAGCTACTGTGATTTTCATAAGCCATGTCTTTATCATCCATTAATACACCCCAAGTGGTTACGTTTTGTCCAATCAGATTGTCTCAACTGTCTTGGGAATTTATGAATAACAGTTAATGCCACCCTTTAGTCTGAAATCCTCATTGAAGGCATTCTTTTACTTAATAATGTGTCATCTATCCTTGATTTCTTAATGTTAGGTTGCAGCAGCATCTACATCAGGAATATACACTGATGAGGACCCTCTTACACTTGTATGCCAGGTAAAGAATTTGTTTTGGCTCATCCATAATTAATCATGCCTTAAATGCCCTTGTCATACATTAAAGGCACACTATATCACGATAAGAACAGACTTTCTGGCTCATTTATAATAATAATAATAATAAGTGCACTTATAAAGTGCTAAAACAAAGTTTCTAAGCGCTGTACATAATTGGCATTAGGTTAAAACAATTAACCAACGTGGAGCTCTACGGCAACATCCCCCTACTTAGCGAGAAAGTCAAGGCGCGGCGGCTGAGCCTCGCTGGGCACTGCCTCCCACACCCAGATGTGTTCATATGAAATGAGCATTATATCAAATGTGCCTCATGTACCTACAAGTTGTCTAAGTAGCAAATAGCATTTGGTCATTAAGGGCCAGGATATGTTGACACATAATATACTGCTTTAGAGGACATGTATCACATAGGCACAAGCAAAATAAAATAAAACAAATTATGTACATGGGGATGGTTTCCTCATGTTTTCTAAACTTGTCTTTACAGGAGAGATGTCAACTTCACTACCATTTCAATGGAGGAAAGATTCAAGAGGTAAGTGTTGGTTTAGATGCTTGGATAGTGGTAGGATTTAATTGCGTGAGTGGTCTTCACATTGCTAAAACTGGGAATAGCTATTGTGGTTGACTGAATTTTTGATTTGTTGTTTAAATCTCTACTCTTGCACGTATGGTCAACATCCTTTTTTTATTTATTTTTTTCAATTCTAAACATTTGTATTTATTTGTATGCCAAAGTCAAAGCAAAGAGGAGCATACTTGTTCTTTGTGCATGTGTCCATCCATCCATCACACGTCATAATTAATACTTTGTGGATAATCTTCATACTTGATTGGTGGATTAGTCTTGGTACATCAAAGAAGGCTTTTTAAATTTGACCCCGTAAGGTTAAAGTTGAAGATAAAAATACAATTCTGTCAGCATGATGTGGTCCATTAACATGTATACAAATGTTTACTCATAAATGTTAAGTCACTGTTAAAACATGATACTTACTTGGACACTTTGTTTAGTCCTGTACACCTATGGGAAGGACTCTTTTCTTAAAGGTAGCCAATGTTTCTGGCAACTTATTGCATGGTTTGACCACTCTAATGGAATAGAATTAGCTGGCTAATATATAGTTCTAGTCTACAAACATTACAAATGTGTTATTCTCATACAGCAGGATTACGTTTTGACTTGAAGAGGGGGGCCCTTCTCTGAGGAGCAACTCAAGTAGTAGCTGACTGTCTTCCAAGGATGTTCTGCCTCAACAATAACACCAAGGTAATAAGTTTGCTTATGTTTGCTGCAAGAAAAAATTCTCATTCTCTTCTGCTTTTTTTTAAATCATGCTTTGATCCATATATCAGTGCAATTGCTATTCCAATGAAAATATAGACATAAGTAACTTGTTAGTTTATTTACCAATGCTTGTCTCTGCCATTTCAAATTTATTTATCTACTTTTAATCCAGGTTTATTTGAAAGGGACCACATTATTTGATTCAGGCCAGCCACTGCAACCCCAAATGCTCAGAGGCAATTTATTTATTGCCCTTGTTTTTTGACTAAGTGGCCATTCAAATGTTGCCATAGACAATTTGATTTTGTATAAGATGTAGACATAAGAATGAAAGGCCTGCACTGCAGTATCAGTGAAGCATAGCCCTGATAAGAATTAATCACTCATTTATATATATATTTTAGTGGTACCACAGTTGAAATACTGCATACAAAAGGGGTTAAATTTGAAACATTCCAATTGATAGTGCAATCTCCTATTTACAATTTAAGTTGGATATTTGTATATTATTTAATATCGGCACTAAATAAAGAAGGCAACTAACTTGGTATGATTGGAATGAGCAAAGAAAACTTCACTGAACAAGGATTTGAACCCAATTGTGGATGAATTACTCTACCACCAGAGACCAATTGCACTGAACAAGGAATTGAACCCAATTGTGGATGAATTGCTCTACCACCAGAGACCAATTACACTGAACAAGGATTTGAACCCAATTGTGGATGAATTGCTCTACCACCAGAGACCAATTACACTGAACAAGGATTTGAACCCAATTGTGGATGAATTGCTCTACCGCCAGAGACCAATTACGCTGAACAGGGATTTGAACCCAATTGTGGATGAATTGCTCTACCGCCAGAGACCACTTACGCTGAACAGGGATTTGAATCCAATTGTGGATGAATTGCTCTACCGCCAGAGACCAATTGCGCTGAACAAGGATTTGAACCCAATTGTGGATGAATTGCTCTATCGCCAGGGACCACTTGCGCTGAACAAGGATTTGAACCCAATTGTGGATGAATTGCTCTACACCAGGTACCAATTACGCTGAACAAGGATTTGAACCCGATTGTGGATGAATTGCTCTACCGCCAGGGACCACTTACGCTGAACAGGGATTTGAACCCGATTGTGGATGAATTGCTCTACCGCCAGGGACCAATTACGCTGAACAGGGATTTGAACCCGATTGTGGATGAATTGCTCTACCGCCAGGGACCAATTACGCTGAACAGGGATTTGAACCCGATTGTGGATGAATTGCTCTACCGCCAGGGACCAATTACGCTGAACAGGGATTTGAACCCGATTGTGGATGAATTGCTCTACCGCCAGGGACCAATTACGCTGAACAGGGATTTGAACCCGATTGTGGATGAATTGCTCTACCGCCAGGTACCAATTGCGCTGAACAATGATTTGAACCCGATTGTGGATGAATTGCTCTACCGCCAGGGACCAATTGCGCTGAACAGGGATTTGAACCCGATTGTGGATGAATTGCTCTACCGCCAGGTACCAATTGCGCTGAACAATCATTTGAACCCAATTGTGGATGAATTGCTCTACCGCCAGGGACCAGTTGCACTGAACAAGGATTTGAACCCAATTGTGGATGAATTGCTCTACCGCCAGAGAGACCAATTACACTGAACAAGGATTTGAACCCAATTGTGGATGAATTGCTCTACCGCCAGAGACCAATTACGCTGAACAGGGATTTGAACCCAATTGTGGATGAATTGCTCTACCGCCAGAGACCACTTACGCTGAACAGGGATTTGAACCCAATTGTGGATGAATTGCTCTACCGCCAGAGACCAATTGCGCTGAACAAGGATTTGAACCCAATTGTGGATGAATTGCTCTATCGCCAGGGACCACTTGCGCTGAACAAGGATTTGAACCCAATTGTGGATGAATTGCTCTACACCAGGTACCAATTACGCTGAACAAGGATTTGAACCCGATTGTGGATGAATTGCTCTACCGCCAGGGACCACTTACGCTGAACAGGGATTTGAACCCGATTGTGGATGAATTGCTCTACCGCCAGGGACCAATTACGCTGAACAGGGATTTGAACCCGATTGTGGATGAATTGCTCTACCGCCAGGTACCAATTGCGCTGAACAATGATTTGAACCCGATTGTGGATGAATTGCTCTACCGCCAGGGACCAATTGCGCTGAACAGGGATTTGAACCCGATTGTGGATGAATTGCTCTACCGCCAGGTACCAATTGCGCTGAACAATCATTTGAACCCAATTGTGGATGAATTGCTCTACCGCCAGGGACCAGTTGCACTGAACAAGGATTTGAACCCAATTGTGGATGAATTGCTCTACCGCCAGAGAGATCAATTACACTGAACAAGGATTTGAACCCAATTGTGGATGAATTGCTGTACCGCCAGAGACCAATTACGCTGAACAGGGATTTGAACCCAATTGTGGATGAATTGCTCTACCGCCAGAGACCACTTACGCTGAACAGGGATTTGAACCCAATTGTGGATGAATTGCTCTACCGCCAGAGACCAATTGCGCTGAACAAGGATTTGAACCCAATTGTGGATGAATTGCTCTACCGCCAGAGACCAATTGCGCTGAACAAGGATTTGAACCCGATTGTGGATGAATTGCTCTACCGCCAGGGACCACTTACGCTGAACAGGGATTTGAACCCGATTGTGGATGAATTGCTCTACCGCCAGGGACCAATTACGCTGAACAGGGATTTGAACCCGATTGTGGATGAATTGTTCTACCGCCAGGGACCAATTACGCTGAACAGGGATTTGAACCCGATTGTGGATGAATTGCTCTACCGCCAGGGACCAATTACGCTGAACAGGGATTTGAACCCGATTGTGGATGAATTGCTCTACCGCCAGGGACCAATTACGCTGAACAGGGATTTGAACCCGATTGTGGATGAATTGCTCTACCGCCAGGTACCAATTGCGCTGAACAATGATTTGAACCCGATTGTGGATGAATTGCTCTACCGCCAGGGACCAATTGCGCTGAACAGGGATTTGAACCCGATTGTGGATGAATTGCTCTACCGCCAGGTACCAATTGCGCTGAACAATCATTTGAACCCAATTGTGGATGAATTGCTCTACCGCCAGGGACCAGTTGCACTGAACAAGGATTTGAACCCAATTGTGGATGAATTGCTCTACCGCCAGAGAGACCAATTACACTGAACAAGGATTTGAACCCAATTGTGGATGAATTGCTCTACCGCCAGAGACCAATTACGCTGAACAAGGATTTGAACCCAATTGTGGATGAATTGCTGTACCGCCAGAGACCAATTACGCTGAACAGGGAGTGAACCTGATTGTGGATGAATTGCTCTACCGCCAGGGACCAGTTGCACTGAACAAGGATTTGAACCCAATTGTGGATGAATTGCTCTACCGCCAGGGACCAATTACGCTGAACAAGGATTTGAACCCAATTGTGGATGAATTGCTCTACCACCAGAGACCAATTTCATTATAGCTTCTTAGGAGAAAATATTGCTATGACAAGATTTGAGTTTAGTTGGAAGATGATTCCAGAGTCTCGGACCTGCGACAGAAAATTCAAAGACGTATCACCCCAGTTCCGTTTTGAAGTTGGTTCCTTTAGGAGTGACATGTTGTTGGATCGCAAATTGCGTGATGGAGTGTAGACTTTAAGCAGTTCAGAAATATAAATTGGAGCAATGTTATTAAAAGATTTGTGAAGAATTAGCATAAGTTTAAAAACAATTCTCTGTGAAACAGGAAGCCAGTGCAGTTCTTTCAAGATTGACTAGATATGGCATGACTTTCTGGACAAGGTCAACACGAGCTGCTGTGTTTTGTATGTGCTGAAGACAAGATATTTGATTCTGCGGGAGACCATAGAGGAGAGCATTCCCATTATCGAGCCGTGATGTGACAAATGCATGTATAATTTGTTCGGCAGCACGTTTATTCAAGTATTTCCTTATTCGGCTAATATTTCTGATATGAAATGATGATATGCGAACAATGTTGGAGATATGAGGTTTTAAAGTCATTGTCGAGTCAAATATAACACCCAAATTACGTGCTTGTGATGAGGGGTTTATCTGCGAGTCACCAATTGTAATAAATGGAAGAGAAACTTTAGACAATTGCTGACGTGATCCAAATAGAACAAATTCTGTTTTTCGTCGTTCAATTTCAGGAAGTTTTGTCTCATCCAACTTCGAATCTCTTGAATACATTTCTCCAGTGTTGTAATGCAGGAATCGGCAGGGTTCTTGAGAAGATTTAAAAGTAATGTAAAGCTGTGTGTCATCAGCGTAGACATGGTAATTTAAATTATACTTCAAAATGATATCACGAGCTGGAAAGGTATAAACAATAAACCACTGTGGGCCGAGCATTTAGCCTTGAGATACAGAATAGTCAAGAATAACAGGCTCGGAGATAGCGTTTATGTTTTATGTTTTATTTGATATCACCATTCAAAAATAAATTACAAAAACACACATTAAATAAACAAATAAAAAACGTAAATAAATTTTAATTGCACATGAAGGCGGTAATATCAGGATAGCCCATAAAAGTCTTGCGACTTATTTTCAATGGGGTCCTTTAAGCACAAAAGACAAAACCAACCAGACATTACATCACAAAAAAGAACAGAAGACATAAAGAGAACATGTAAATTAAAAAGACCCATGTCCCTGCTGGTTCCAATTTTGCCACCATTCTCTCTATGGACTTGAGAACAAAAAATCTGGGCAAAGCGGGGACCCACATGGAACTTACACCCTATACCATCTAAATCAAAATATTAAAAGATGAAAAACATGCATAAAAAGGGCACCTGTCCCGTACTGATCCTATGCCCCTCCCCCCCCCCCCCACAAGAACTGCATCTCACCTTTTGGAAGGAAGGGCTAAGTTGAATTATGAATTTGGCAAATGTGCTAACTAACGAAGAAAAAAATCCCTTTCCGTAACAATTTCTCTGTCCAGCAGAAATTTCTCAAGTTCCCTTTTGAATCCCAGTTTATTCTTAATAGATTTGACAAAATTTGGCAAGTTATTCCATTCTCTAATTGCATTAAAAAAAAAAAACTTTTAGTAATATTGTTAATTGAGGGAACCACAAAATTATAATTTCTAGATCTCGTGTTGTAGTGGTGGGCGTCTTGTTGTAGTGGTGGGCGTCCCTAACCTTGACGAAAAACTGATTAAGATATGGCGGGCATTTCCCATGAAAAATACCATGAGCAATGTTGAGGGCTAGTTGAGACACCCTGTTTTCTATATGGAGGTATCCAATATCATGAAATTCCTGTAAATTAAGGTGATATCTTGGACCAACATTATAAATAAACCGAACCATTTTGTTTTGAAGAATTTGAAGTTTACTTTTGAGAGTGGAGCTGATTCCATAAAACCAGGACATGCAGGCATAGTCAATATGACTTTGTATAAGCGTGGAGCGCAAAATCTGTCTGGTAGTTTTGTTAAGGAAATGTGCGTGTCTATACAGGAATTTCAATTTATTTGTTAGATTTTTTTTAAAATATCATCAACCATATTCATACCTGACAAGTTTTGATCCAACTCAATGCCAAGATACTTAACACATTTCTGAGATGAAATATAACCTGACCATTACATTCTATAGAGAAATTACGGATTCTTTTACATTTACGTTCAGAACCGAACAACATACATTCACATTTACCCATATGTAATGAAAGTTTGTTTTCAATCAGCCATCTATTACATGATTCTATTTCGCCAGAAAGTTTCCTGGCTATTGTATCTGGATCTTTACCTGCCACCAGTATGATGCTATCATCTGCATATAATATGAGTTTAGAGTCCACACACATCTCCATATCGTTACAATAACAAAGATACAGAAGGGGGCCGAGCAGGCTTCCCTGGGGCACGCCGTTCTCATTAATAAGTTCAGGTGAAGTAACACCGTTAATGCACACAACTTGTCTTCTGTTAGATAGATAGGATTTGAACCATCTATGATCAATGCCCAAAAATTCAAGTTTGCTGCATACAATAGAATGATTACACAGTCAAAGGCCTTTTGGACATCAAGTGAAACCATCCCGATGTAATTACCTTTAGCAGTTTGTGTTCTGATAAAATCATTGAGATGGATGAGACATGAGTTAGTAGAAAAATTTTGTCTAAAGCCAGATTGAAATTCGTAAATTAGATTGTTTTCGGCCAGGTAGCTCTCCACCTGAATGAAAACGGCCTTCTCCAAAATTTTTGACAAGGCAAAGAGAACACTAACTGGTCTATAATTCCCGACTTCCATTCTGGATTTTTTCTTGTGAAGAGGAGTTATTTTGGCTTGTTTCATATCGTCCGGAAAAATGTTGGTGTTTAATGACAAATTCACAATGTGCCCAATCGGAACTTTTAAAATTTCTGCGCCATCCTTCAAAAATCTAGGTGAGATACCATCTAAACCAGTACTTTTATTTTGATTGAGCTGACCAAGTTCTTTAAAAATAAATTCGTTCGTAACCGGTTGTAATTTCATAGAACCCTTTTGAACCCCTTCATAGTAATGTTTCAAATTATCTGAATCAACACCAAAAAGTGAAGTGACTATATTGGAAGTGAACTAGTCAACTTATTTGCCAGTGTAACAAAAAAAAGTGTTGATGTATGTCGCGACTTTTAAAGGATCAAAACACACATCACCATCAACTTTTAAGACAATGTTACTAGATTTTTTGCTTTTGTTACTGTAACCTAAGGATTTTAGATGAGACCATAACTTCTTAGCATTGTTCTTATTTTCCTCTATGTTTGTGCAAAAAAAATTAGATTTAGATTGTTTAATCGACCTTTGAACTTTGTTTCTTGCTGAACAAAACATTTTGTATAAAGCAACATTGTTTTTGTCTTTTTTGAATTGACAGTACAAATTATCTCTAGTGTTTATCTTTTCTAAAATCTCACCGGTCATCCAAGGCTTTAATTCTGATAGATTTCATCGGGGCTATAGAATCAATTATTTTAGTAATTTTCTGCTTCAGTAATAACCAAGCATTGTTTACATCATTGCAAAGAGTGACATCTGACCAGTCTATTTCCTTCAACATATTTTGGTAAATTTCCTTGTCATAATTCCTCATGGATCTAAAACGCCATGAAATACTCTTGGGATTTCTTCGCCGTGAAACCACCATGAACTCCGGTCCTTGTGGCAGTTTTGGGGCAGCTCATTAATTCTCGAGAGCGCCGTGAATTTGCCCTGAAATCACATGTAAACATTATTGTCAATATCTGAGAGGAAGAGCCACCATGAAATTGCTGTGAAATTACGGTGAACTGTTATTTCACGGCAAAACGGATTTTCAGGGCATTTTCAGGGTAAAGTTAATAGTGACTGGTGGTTGTCATACAATGTGATGAGTAGAAGAGAGCCCAGTGTGTATATTTGAGAATGTTGGAGTAATTAAAGTGATTTAAAATACGTCCAGGTCTCTTTTAAGTACACAGCACATGTCTAGAATACCTTAATGTAGTAACCAGAGCTAACTTGAATGTGCAGCACAGTTTTAACCATATACTGCATTGGTACAAACCTGATTTGTATCAATGCAGTTTCAAGTACATGTGTGTGTATCATTTGAAAACTGAATGTAGCTTTTACATAATTCCTGTATAAATATATTTCTTCCTATTATTTAGAATTGTGCTGACCCTTGCTGCAATGAGAAACAAACAAAAACGGCCAACAAGTACCTGCTGTGAATATAAAGTGTGCATGTCAATCAGAATTGAAATCACAGATCAGTGGTGAGTAAACATTGTTAGTCTCAAGCTCAATGCAGTATAGAAGGGGATGGGGCATGGGGACGGGGGAAACAAATTATGAAATTAAGTTTTGCAACACCTGGTATTTTACCAGGAATTGTTTTCATGATGGATGTATATGCATGCAGTTGAGTATGCATTGATCATGACTGTTGGGTTTGAAAATCTGTTACATTTTACACCAAGAATTAGTAAAGACTGTTTGTGGTGACACCATGTAGAAATTCTCTTTTGAATAGTTCTGTAAATAGTTCTGAAAAGAACCGGTTGGTTACAACTTGACGTTGTGATCAGTATGCTCTGATCGCCTTCCTCTATAAATGTTTAAAAGATTAAAGTTATAGCTGTTCTTGAACAAAATCTTTATCTCTTTTGAAACAAAGCAATTGCTCGGTAAGTATATAGTGGTGAGTTTATTTATTTCCTCACTGAACTGTACAAGGTTAAATGTGTTTCAGTGAAATTCAATCAATGAGTTCTGCCAATTTATGTTCAATCAAAGCATTCATAAGTATGTCAGAAAAATGCTGGATGTGTCAGGGAAAAAAAAATATCATGATGAATATATTGCACTGAGTGGCTGAATCTGTCTATTAAAATGAATTATTGAATTGACAAGAGCGGGGGTTTGAACCTGCAACATCTGGTTTACCGTACCGGTATCTAGAGCTATCTAGCTCTGTGTTGGTTTTCCCTATTTTGTTAATATCTTTGTTCTGGGGGCGCTAAGCATCAAAATCCATTCAATGTCCATACATTTCATTGGCCAGGGATCACACCCACATGGAAGCCGCTGTCTGGGGATCACAAGGATGAGGCTTTTTGAAAGTCATGATATTAAATATTAAGTATTGGGTTTGGAACCTGAGCTGTTTAGCCTTATTAGCATTACTGATACAATACATTTCTCATTTCAGGTTTACAAACACAAGACGGAACATCTTGGACCTGCCACAGTCATATTGAATGAAACTCTAGAGAGGCAACTGAGCTTCTACATAAAATAAACAGTGAGTGTTCAGGTTAGAATTCTTATTCTCACCCTCTATATCAAATTTCTTTTTATATACATTTTATAACACACATCTTGTTGATTCTTTATCCTTAATTGCTTCTGAAGTTTACATGAACCGTGAACTAGAGTCTTGATTTGTTTCTTGCATGTCCAGGCACATATATAGTTTGATCCTCATATAGTCATGTACATGTACATGTAGGCCTATAGTATAATGCCCCCAAGGGATTGTCAATGCTTAATTATTGTAAACCCTCAGTCAGACATAATCAGTTTACTTTATTCTCAGAGGTAAAAATGTAACTATAAATATATATTGATGGAAATAATGCGAACACTAAGCATAATTATGTTAAAAGAGAATAAAAATCAAGTAGTTCAATTATTTGTATGTACATGTATTACTCAATACTGACCTCAGGCCTTGGTCATTGCCCTCCCTTGTTTCCAGCTACTCGTATATTATTAGTAATCACACAAACAGCTGGGCACTAATTGCCTTGAAGGCAATGTACTTGGTAGAAATAATATTGTTTTGAAAGTTCAGCATATTATCCAATTCAAAGTGTGTACATATTGTTACAAATGGGCTGACAGTCATTGTGAGTCCGTTTCTTGTGGGACTCATATTGCTTGCAGTTTTAAACAAACTGTATTCCTTTCCTAAACTTAACCTGCATACACTAAAAATTTTATAATTGAGATTAATCTAGACATTTTTTTCTTGACATTCCTTGACATACCAGGTGCTATGAGAGCAGAACATTCACCTTTGTTTGTTGGGACATGAGGCAAACCATCATCATATATGCAATCATATGCAAAACAGCTACAACAAAGGTATGTGAGTATTACACTATGAACAACTTCACCTTGAAAATACCCTGAAAATCTGTTTTGCCTTGAATTAACAGTTCACCGTAATTTCACTGCAATTTCACAGTGTCTCTTCCTCTCAGATATTGGCAATAATGTCTACGGTGATTTCATGGCAAATTCATGGTGCTCTCAAGAATTAATGAGCTGCCCCAAAACTGCCAGTGCAGGATTCAGTGTCAAGCCGCAAGCCTGCTCTGATTGTGACGATATACCCCCTTTAAGAAAGCATCCTCATGAAAGCATTACACTAACTCTAACTGGTTTAAGCATAAAAGGGGTTTGGATACATCCCTTCATTACCATTGCAATATCCAACATATTTTTGTACATACAAATTCAAGTTGCAGGATGTCAGTGTATGATGTTATCCAAAATATTTTGAGAGCGGGAATGAAATGGTAATTTTTTGTCCTAATTAATTCAGGGAGTAACTGAGTAAATTATACTTGTAATGTAATATGTTAATGTTACCGAAATACTGAACACTCTGAGAAGTTATTCCACTTGATAGCCGTCATTTATTTTAAAGAATGTGAAATGTATGAATGAAATATTCAAATTTTAAATAGATCATTGGATATTGAAACATTTCCACATTTAACAAATACAAACAAATGTGAACATATTTTCTACAGTTTGGCTTGTATACATCTCTTGATTCTATAAGTATATGGATGTATTCACATTCATTTATTAACCATTGGTGTATATACACTCCCTTTTAATTATGGCAAGAATTGCTTCATTCAATAAGTTGGATCATGTAAATGCACACTGCAGACTGGGTGGATCCGGATCAGTTCCACTCAACAGGGCGATTGCTGTGTTCTGTTCCCAAGTTAAAATATGTAATAAATGATTTGTTTACAGGTGTAAAACATTTCTTTCCATCAAATCTGATGAGGGGATTGATTCTGTAGTTGCCATATCTGTCAAATTAATATTTGTTCTGGTGGTCATTGCAGTTGCAAGCCTTCCAAAAAATGATGATAAAAATTATTGGTTTCAGGCTGTTGACACTCTAAGCCAGAGAGAGGCTCATCAAAAATACCCAACTAATGTCTCATAAGACAGAAACTCAGAATGCCTACTATGTAGCTGCACAGGAAAACAGAGAAAAAGTAAGGACATGCAACATGCTTTCACCAGTTCTGTATAAGGTACGTAAACTATCAACAATAAAGATTTACATATTTAAAAAAAAGCAGTATAGACAATATGTGAAAATGTTTAAAAACTTGATTTTTTTTGGTCTTTTAAATTAAATTTTTAAACAAAGAATGATGGCCTTCTATTTGTTTGAAAGATTGCTTTTTGAACAGGGTTTCAAGAAATAATTTTCATTTATTATTATTAACAATTAATTAACTCTAATCTGAGTAGTTGAAATAACACTGAACATTTGATGTCAATAAACGCCAGTTAAAACTGTATAATTTGCCAGTGAAGACAAAATTCTGTTAACTAATATTAAATTATAGATTGCCCGAGTCGCCTGTGTAGTTTTTTTCACAGACACTCGGAAAGCACTGAGCATACAGTGCTATACACACATCGGTGTAGGGCAAAATTAAAATCAATAAATATTGAATTAGCACTAATTATCTCAATTGTAAATGACAAATATTAGAATAGTGTCCAGTACATAATTTGAAAGCTCAGTCTTTCTGCTCTGTTCAGTGGAATCAAAAATCAAAATTTTTAGATTATTAGCTAATTTTGTGATGCCAAGACTCAATTAAAGCCCCTACGTACACTATTGGCAATCTCAAACAACAATTATTAATGTTCCTCCAGAGACAGAAATTCAACGTTAGAATAAATCCAAAAAATATTAAAGATGTAAATTTTTGTTTTCATTGGAACATTGATAATTAAGGGAAATTACTGCATGCTGAATGATGTGTGCAGTGCAGCCTTTCAAGTTTAGCATGAATGCTACCATACATTGTTTACAAGGAACTCCAGAAAGGTCTTTAAATAATTTTGTTTGTATGCGTTCTTGCAGATATAGATTGATGCAAGTATAGCTGTGTAAAAAGTATGCTTATCCACATTCCCATATGTCAACCTTAACCCTAACTCCCTAGGCCCATTTGCTTACACATAACCTGAATCCTCCAAAATCCTTCAGTAGTAAAGCAAGCACATGACATGTACATGTACATGTATGCACACAAGTGTTTCTCATCTGTGATACATGTACATGGAGCAATAAACAGTGTCCACTGACCCAAGCACTGACCTTGCAATCACTACAACAAACATGGATGTACATGTACCATGGAAAGGCAAGTATGTCTAATAACCTCAATCCTCCAAAATCCTTCACTTTAGCAAAGAGCATGTAGCATGTACATGTAACCTCAATCCTTCAAAATTCTTCACTTTAGCAAAGAGGATTTTGGAGGATTTGGGAAGGTTAGGGTTAATGTGATTTAAGACCTCAGAGGCTGTGTTTGTTTCTTGCCATGTAAGCTCATTTAATAAGGGAATAACAGTTTGTTGCTTGGTCTTTACCGCAGGTTAATGACCAGTTTTGGGTGTGGTCATGGGCGATAAGGACCTCGCCTTTATGTCCGCATCTATTTCGTTTTCAAAATGTAAAACGTGCAATTTTTGTTGAATAAACTCAAATAGGTAAATTTATGTTTTGAGGACACACGAAACACTTTCAGTGTACATGAATTAGGCGCGTGATGCAAAACAATCTTCGTCATTCTGATTGGCTAAAATCCATGTTGGCTTCGCACAAAACAGCTAGCACATATGCACTGCTGTGATTTTCATAAGACATGTCTTTATCATCCATTAATACACCCAAAGTGATTACGTTTTGTCCAATCAGATTGTCTTGGTCATTTATGAATATAATGCCACCCTTTAGTCTGAAATCCTCATTGAAGGCATTCTTTTACTTAATAATGTGTCATCTATCCTTGATTTCTTAATGTTAGGTTGCAGCAGCATCTACATCAGGAATACACACTGATGAGGACCCTCTTGCAAGTACATCATTTGTATGCCAGGTAAAGAATTTGTTTTGACTCATCCAAAATTAATCATGCCTTAAATGCCCTTGTCATACATTAAAGGCACACTATATCATGATCAGAACAGACTTTCAACAGGGTATGGAATCTGTGTTCTAGTTTAAGATGAACACAGTGACTGAAAATTACTGGCTCATTTATGCTGCAGCAATAGGACCTTATCAATTGGGGTATTATTGTCAGTCACTGAGTTAATTTACATCTAGCACTCGGATTCCATGCCCTTTTGATCGTGATGATATTGTCCCTGGCTAATAATTTATGAAAATTCCCAGATATTGTTTGTTATAAGATTTGAGGCTTTGCATGGTGGAATATTGATATCGTTTCGGTTTGCAGTAACACCATGTGTTTCTGAAACATAGAGAATAACCCGTGAAGTTCCCATGGTTGTCCCTTGAACCATTCTCACTTAGCGACAGTAGAGATATGAGTTGTGCGATAAGGTTGTTTTCAGAACCTGTACGTCAGCTTCGCGATAGTTGAGATAAACACATGATATTATTTTTTGCAAATTGCATGCAGGCCTTTTACTTTTTAGACAAGATCAAGTAGCATGCTTGCATGAAGGGACCATTACACAGTGGTTTAAAACCCTACATGACCCAGACATCAGTACACTTTAGTACAAAAACCGGTCAAAACATTTATAAAAATTACCAAGAATTTGCACATACCTCTTCTGGACTAAGGAAATAATAAATTTAAAAAAAAGAAAAAATGTATTTTAACGTCAGCAGAAACTTCATTCATGAAATTTTGCCGATAATTTTGTATAAAAATAAGTTCACTTTCAAGAGAGGGTGCAATTCAATTGAAAATTGTAGTGCGCCCTCTCGCTACGATGAATTACATTTTGCGTAAACCTGTCGCGTAAAACAATGCTTTTTGTTGAAAACAGCGTCCTGAAAAATCGTATTTTGGGGTGTAAAATTTCATTTGCGCTAATTTGCCGTAAATTTCTAGTCACAACGGATAGTTACTCTATCAATATATAACAACGTTATGGCATTACATCCAGGCCTTTTCTGGCTTATTTTGAAAATGTGTGACCCTAAATTTGTAAAATAATAACATTTTTGGGCCATTTTAGTTAAAGATTTCAAAGCATAATTGCACTATCATACAATTATCGGTCTGCATTATACTTTTACAGTTCAAAAGACTATTTAATAAGCAAAATTAACAAGCAGTATTTTTTTCTCAAACCATTTGAAATATGCCTTAGCAGATGCTTTTTAAAATATTAGGATGTGTGTTTTTTGTCTGTTTAACTCATGTCATTCTATACAAGCTAACTAAAATTTCTTAAAAACAGGGTAATAAATTCCAAAAAAGCAATTTTGAGATTCCACATGGTGTCACCGCAATCAGTCTTACTTATCATCCTCACCATACGAAGCTACAAGTTTTACCTTAAAAATCTACTTAAGTCATGAATTAAATCAAAGCATGGATCGGCAGCGGCTTGATCAAAGTTGAGGGATTAGGACACTATTCTATTATACCATACTGGGACTCTTGTCTAGTGTGAGAAAACACATACATGTACTCTTGATGAACCATGTGACGTTTGTTTAAAATAGTGTGACTACAATCCACATTGTCAGAAGTGCAAATGAAGTTCACATGGTTTTTATTCTCCACGGTACTATATGCAGGAATAAACCTAGTCACGTGTTTATACTATGACCCAGTCACGTGGAACGCAAATCACGTGAACTCGGGGTGATGGTTTGATTGGGACACACGACGCAGTAACCGTCCCACATAATTATTATGCAAATAATTCACTAATAACCAGAAACATGTTTGGGGTTTGGTCATTGGTTAAGCGTTTTTGGGGTGTAAAATTTCATTTGCGCTAATTTGCCGTAAATTTCTAGTCACAACGGATAGTTACTCTATCAATATATAACAAAGTTATGGCATTACATCCAGGCCTTTTCTGGCTTATTTTGAAAATGTGTGACCCTAAATTTGTAAAATAATAACATGTTTGGGCCATTTTAGTTAAAGATTTCAAAGCATAATTGCACTATCATACAATTATCGGTCTGCATTATACTTTTACAGTTCAAAAGACTATTTAATAAGCAAAATTAACAAGCAGTATTTTTTTCTCAAACCATTTGAAATATGCCTTAGCAGATGCTTTTTAAAATATTAGGATGTGTGTTTTTTGTCTGTTTAACTCATGTCATTCTATACAAGCTAACTAAAATTTCTTAAAAACAGGGTAATAAATTCCAAAAAAGCAATTTTGGTTCTTAAAACTGGATCTTCATAATCAAGTAAACAACTATTTTAATTTATCTCATAAAAAAAATCGGACCCGATGTCTGGGTCTTAAACCACTGTGCATTAATAGTGCAAATTACAATATCATTAATTGTGTACATTTGTGTTACTTTATTATTTGTTTTGGTAGGAAGAAGATTCTCAAGTCCAAAGAACTGAATCAGCAAATCGTACGAAGCACTCGGTAAGTTTAAAAGCGACTGCAGTCTAGTTTGGTATTAAGGAAAATTACTGCATGCTGAATGATGAGTGCAGTGCAGCCTTTCAAGTTTAGCATGAATGCTACCATACATTGTTTACAAGGAACTCCAGAAAGGTCTTCAAATAATTTTATTTTGTATGCGTTCTTGCAGATATAGATTGATGCAAGTATAGCTGTGTAAAAAATATGCTTATCCACTAGGCTTGGGCGATGACACGATAATATCGAATATCGCGATATTTGTTTTACTCGATTATGATATCGAGAACTTTTTAAATCATCGAGATATCGGCAGATTGCGATGAAAAAAATATATCGCGATGAAAAAAATTATCGTGAAGAAAAAAAAAATATCGCGATTAAACAAAATCCTCCATTGTCAGTTGGGTCAGAAATTCCATGGTAAAAACTTAAGGAAGTTTTTTTTCAGCTTTCATGAGAAACAAAATCGAACTACTTCTGTAGTAAACTGACTGTCAGATCACAAAGGAGCCGCCTGACAGGGTGTTGTTTAACAATCCACTGCCGCCACTCAAAGAAATCTATTGAGACTGATTAAGTGTTTATAATTGAATGGGGTATTTGATTCAACAATGTGTAGAGACAGTGTTTACTTCTCACTCTCTATCCATGGTGGTCTGTGACTCTGGCTGGTGCGCACAACACAGGCGAGTACATAATATCATACATATTTAAATATGCAGAATATGGGCGTTACCTTAAAAATCTAAGTTGTACCCCCAGTTCTTTTCAGAACTAATTACTACTCAATTGAGATTCCACAGGGTGTCACCGCAATCAGTCTTACTTATCATCCTCACCATGCAAAGCTACAAGTTTTACCTTAAAAATCTACTTAAGTCATGAATTAAATCAAAGCATGGATCGGCAGCGGCTCGATCAAAGTTGAGGGATTAGGACACTATTCTATTATACCATACTGGGACTCTTGTCTAGTGTGAGAAAACACATACATGTACTCTTGATGAACCATGTGACGTTTGTTTAAAATAGTGCGACTACAATCCACATTGTCAGAAGTGCAAATGAAGTTCACATGGTTTTTATTCTCCACGGTACTATATGCAGGAATAAACCTAGTCACGTGTTTATACTATGACCCAGTCACGTGGAACGCAAATCACGTGAACTCGGGGTGATGGTTTGATTGGGACACACGACGCAGTAACCGTCCCACATAATTATTATGCAAACAATTCACTAATAACCAGAAACATGTTTGGGGTTTGGTCATTGGTTAAGCGTTTTTGGAAGTTCGATTGTGCTGCAATGACATCATGGTTCTGACCAAAGATAAACCAAACTTTGTGATCGGTTACGCTTAGTTTCAAGATGGTGGATTGTAAAAAGTGTTAAAACATGATTAAATGATTATTCGTATACCAGTATATCTTTCAAGTTACTAGCACTCACGAGTAAGTTCTATTTTGAGAAACGTTGATGACTAAACATGTCACAAACTGAAAACAATTGTCTGGTTACGTTCGCATTTTCGCGTAGCTGTGCCGTTTTGTTTCTGGTTAGGGTAGCGAAAACCGGCCCCATGCACTCGTGAATGGTGCAATTGCACATGTCTCTCAGAGCACTGGCAATTTATTGTGATGCTTGTAGATTGGTACATCCCTGTCATTACCGGCTCTAAAGCACTCATGCGTGAAAAACACATGTCTGATGATATATTGTGGATGAAAAAACATCGATATCGCCCAAGCCTATTATCCACATTCCCATATGTCAACCTTCATGTGATTTAAGACCTCAGAGGCTGTGTTTGTTTCTTATCAAGCTCATTTAATAAGGGAATAACAGTTTGTTGCTTGGTCATTACTGTAGGTTAATGACCAGTTTTGGGCGTGGTCATGGGCGATAAGGACCTCGCCTTTTTTTTTTTTAGAAATAGAAATAGGTAAATTCGCTTTGGGGACACACGAAACGCTTTCAAGTACATGCGTTAGGCGCGTGATGCAAAACAGTCTTCATCACTCTGATTGGTTCAACACTGCGGTGGTGTCACACGAAACAGCAAGCAAACAGCTGGCACATACGTGCTGCTCTGATTTTGATAAGCCATGTCTTTACCATCCATTAATACACCCCTAAGTGATTACGTTTTGTCCAATCAGATTGTCTCAACTGTCTTGGGCATTTATGAATAACAGTTAATGCTGCCCTTTAGTCTGAAATCCTCATTGAAGGCATTCTTTTACTTAATAATGTGTCTTCTATCTTTGATTTCTTAATGTTAGGTTGCAGCAGCATCTACATCAGGAATACACACTGATGAGGACCCTCTTACAAGTACATCATTTGTATGCCAGGTAAAGAATTTGTTTTTGCTCATCCAAAATTAATCATGCCTTAAATGCCATTGTCATACATTAACCCTAACCTTCCCAAATCCTCCAAAAATCCTCTTTGCTAATGTGAAGGATTTTGGAGGATTGAGATTATTAGGCATACTTGCCTTTCCATGGTACATGTATATCCATGTTTGTTGTAGTGATTGCAAAGTCAGTGCTTGGGTCAGTGGACACTGTTTATTGCTCCATGCATGCAGGGAGGGTCCCTGGCCATGTACATGTATCACAGATTTGAAACACGTGTGCATACATCTCATCAGATCATGTGCTTGCTTTACTACTGAAGGAATTTGGAGGATTCAGGTTATGTGTAAGCAAATGGGCCTAGGGAGTTAGGGTTAAGGCTGATAATTTATGAAAATTCCCTGATATTATTTGTTGAAAATTGTATGCAGGCCTTTTAGACGAGGTCGAGTAGCATGCATGCATGAAGGGACCATTAATAGTTCAAATTACAATATCATTAATTGTGTACATTTGTGTTACTTTATTATTTGTTTTGACAGGAAGAAGATTCTCAAGTCCAAAGAACTGAATCAGCAAAACGTACGAAGCACTCGGTAAGTTTATCACATGATGCTAATAGTGAAAAAAAAACTGTGGTTAATTTTGGTATTAAGGGAAATTACTGCATGCTCATCATACATACATTGTATATACTACTATAGCTGAGTGAGCTGCAGTGAAGCCTTTCAAATTCAAAATAACTGAATAAACATAAAAAAGTTACAATTTGTTATATGTACACAATGTACACATTTCTGGTTCTCATTTAGAATGACTTTATTAGTAAATAAAGTCGACTGAACTGGTGATTGTGTAATCAAATGACAATGATCTGGGTGTGAGTTATATAAAACAAATATTAATCGAGTGCCTTTATTTTGAAAAATGGTTAGAATTATATCTCTGTCTCATATCACTCGGTTTTGCCTTGTGAAATTGGACAGTTCAGATGTTACCTAATGTGATATAATTCTATTCATGTGACCCCGAGGCACCCAATATTTCTGTACTATTATTATTATTTCACAGACTATCAAATTCTATCGCCCATCTGCAGAGCATCCACAATCAGTATTCAGTACAAACTTATCAAGCATCAAGAACCGGGTACCCCATTGACCAGAGTGGTAAGTTTGAAATAAAAAACATTCACAGACTATATATACACATGGTGTTGGTGTTTATAGTTAGGTACTCTTTATCTCAGCATTGGGTCGATCTTAACCCAACTTGAGGCTGGCAAAGCTTGAATCTGAGCATGCAATAATGCTTTTCATGAACATGAGGAAATAGAAATTATTGAAGCTTCTGACCATAGTTTAAAGCTAGGTTTAGGCATTTAATCTATTCATCCATGTTATGATGTACAGGTGTACCAAGCAGCTCTAGTTGTCAAAATGATGTGCCATTTCTCTGCACAATATATGCATGCACAATAAAACTCTTGGACCTCATCATCATCAGCTGGGTCATCAGAGCCAACTATTATTTTGATACTCATTGCTTTTCAATTGATTAATGTTCTACATTATTTCTGAATTTCTTGTCTTAGGCCGATGTTGACTGTTGTCAGAAAGTCTCAAGAAAACAAATTGTGGATAAGATTCACAATATGCTAGATTCACTTAGAAAGGCAGACAATAATGGTAATTATATTTCTTTCATTGAATATCCTATACTTATCAATAATGCTATTTTTAAGTCCTGTATCAGGTATTTGCACCAAATCTATTTGTTTCAGTTAAGTCAAAATGAATCAACAAGTGATTTGAACAGTTGTACCAAAGCACAAGAAATAATTAGTTTATCTTAATTTTTGATGTCATTTTGTACAAAATGGTATTGGTATTTTCCCCAATGAAAATTACCAGGAATTTAAAAATGTTAGTGTTTTCCCTTTTAGAGAATTTCCTTGAGAAAGAGAAGGTGCAACATTGGAACACAACACTTTTTGTGAATTCTCCTAAATGAAAGCACTTGATTGATTGATAACTGTACCAACTTCACACCAAGTATACATGTATGTTGTTGATTTCCCTTTAAGCAATTAAAAAAATTATCATCTTGCAGTTATAATCATAATTATAAAGATGAAGACATGTATGTAATGTGCTAAATTTATGTAATTACTTAAAATCATTATGCTATGACAGTCTACGCAACACTGAATCTATTAAAATGAAATTCTTGTCACACATTTTTCATCATTATTTAATTACTTATTTTTTGCAGAGCCGAAAGAAACCCTGACATCTTAAAAGGCAGGCCTCCCAGCAAAATCTATAACACCTATAAAAACATTTCAAAATGGGAACCTTTATTTTCCCCCCAAAAAAACTATATTGACCTATAAAAACTGATATTTTTTAATCTCCTGCAACACATTTTCAACTTCCTCATAAAATCCTCATGGCTTTGAAGAAAAATTACTTCCTAAGTATAAAGAGATGAAGCCAAAACTGTAGCCAAACTGTAACATGTGTACTGCTCTATAGATTTTCTTAAGTGTTTCAGATCCAGGCATCTTACATAGCTTCTAGTGTTGTATCTCAGACAGTCCACAACATGTACATACATGCTGGACATCATCCTGCAGTAACATGTTCAGTGTACAAGTATTCCTAATCATCACATTACATGGTCTTACTGATGCTTACATGTTCAGTGTACAAGTATTACTAATCATCACATTACATGGTCTTACTGATGCTTACATGTTCAGTGTACAAGTATTACTAATCATCACATTACATGGTCTTACTGATGCTTACATGTTCAGTGTACATGTACAAGTATTACTAATCATCACATTGCATGGTCTTACTGATCAGTAAGACCATGCAATGTGATGATTAGTAATACTTGTACATGTACACTGAACATGTAAGCATCAGTAAGATCATGCAATGTGATGATTAGTGCTTACATGTTCAGTGTACAAGTATTACTAATCATCACATTGCATGGTCTTACTGATGCTTACATGTTCAGTGTACAAGTATTACTAATCATCACATTGCATGGTCTTACTGATGCTTACATGTTCAGTGTACAAGTATTACTAATCATCACATTACATGGTCTTACTGATGCTTACATGTTCAGTGTACAAGTATTACTAATCATCACATTACATGGTCTTACTGATGCTTACATGTTCAGTGTACAAGTATTACTAATCATCACACTACATGGTCTTACTGATGCTTACATGTACTCAATAATGTCATCATGCTACATTTGCTGATAGCAAAGTTTTTGTTTCCAATCAATTTTAGATGTACAAAAATGGTGGGTTTCACATGTTGAGGAAGACACTCAGAAGCTGTGTACTGTCAGACAGGGTATGGGGTAATGTACTTTGTTGTAATCATCAGAAGGTAGGCAATTACTTACTTTACTTTACTTTTATTTTGGCAATATAAACAATAATACGAAGAGATACATAAAAATAAACTGATTACAAAGCCAAGGATAGCCCAAAAAGCTGTGTATAACATGGCTTATTTCCATCGGGGTCCTTATATACAGGCAAACAAATGCAATACAAAAAGCTGTGTATAACACGGCTTATTTCCATCGGGGTCCTTATAAACACACAGGCAAACAAATACAATACAAAAAGCTGTGTATAACACGGCTTATTTCCATCTGGGTCCTTAAAAACACACAGGCAAACAAATACAATACAAAAAAAGACAAATAAAAATGTACATGAAAAGCGAAGAATAGTGATTAAAAAAATAGACAATTTTAAAAAATTAGACTGAGAAGAGAGGTGTTTTTTCACTGCCCTTTTAAATTGATAATGATTGTTGGAACATTTGATGCTATTAGGAAGTAAATTCCATTCATGAATTCCAGTATATAAAAAAGTATTGCACTCAGGCCCTTTCATTCTTGGAACAACAAAATTGGTGGAACTATCCCTGGTAGAATAATTATGCATATCTGAAACCTTCCTAAATTTTTGACAGAGGTAGTCTAGTGCCATTTCATGAAAAATTGTATAAACATGATTTAGCTTGAGTTGTGTAACACGATCATTAACGCTTAACATGCCAAGCTTGTTTAATTCTGTTTGACCAATAATTATGTGATCTAGAATCCATGTTTAAAATAAACCGGACTAATTTGTGTTGTGTAACTTGCAGCCCCTTTTTCAGTTTTATCGACAATGCAGAGAA
The DNA here is from genome assembly GCA_029582265.1 of Zoroaster sp. YZ-2022. NCBI lineage: Eukaryota > Metazoa > Echinodermata > Asteroidea > Forcipulatida > Zoroasteridae > Zoroaster > Zoroaster sp. YZ-2022. The sequence continues at coordinate 14,554,998 of CM055823.1, forward strand.
CCAGGATGAACAACAATAGACATTGTACAACAAAATGACATTGTATGAGAGCAGAACAAAGTGTTTTGCGAGATCTCTCATTCAAATAGTTGGCATGTCTGTAAAGAAAATGCAATCTAGCACCAGCCTTTTTAATCACAGAATTTACAATGTTCTCACCAGTTAGACTCTGATCAAGTGTAATACCCAGATATTTAACTGAGATTGAAGGAGTAACAATCTTCCCATTACAAGACACTTCAAATTTATCAATGCTGCTTAATTTCTTCTTAGATCCAAAAAGGATAGACTCAGTTTTGCCGAGGTGCAAAGACAGTTTGTTATCAATCAGCCACTGCCTGCATGATTCCAGCTCCCTACTCAAACTGTCGGCTATATCTTCAGGGTCTTTACCAGAAATGAACAGGGCACTGTCATCAGCATACAGCAGCAAATTAGATTGAACACTTATTTTCATATCGTTCACATAGCAAAGAAAAGTAGTGGCCCTAATATACTACCCTGTGGAACACCACATGTTTTTTCCATTTGTTGTGATTCAACCTGATTAACACTGACAATTTGCTGTCTATTAGAGAGATATGATTGAAACCAATTAATAGACTCGGAATGAATTGCCATTGCTTGTAATTTGTGAAATAAAATCACATGGTCTAGTGTCAAAAGCCTTCTGTAAGTCCAATAACACCATACCTGTATAATTACCTTTGGCCATCTGAGAACAAATATAATCAGTTAAGTGAATCAAGCAGGTGTCAGTTGAACAAGAACTTCTGAACCCGGATTCTAAGTTATAAATGAGGTTGTTATCAGTGAGATATTTTTCCAATTGATTGTACACAGCTCTTTCCAAAAGTTTAGATATTGCACTTAGTACACTGACCGGTGTGTAATTGCCAACATCAGATCTGCTATTTTTTTTTAAATAATGGCCTAACTCTAGCAAACTTCAGTTCAATGGGAACAGTGTTACTGGAAATGGACAAATTAATGATGAACGAAATTGGGTATCTTAGTACATTAGCACCATCTTTAAGGAATTTGACCGGTATATTATCTGGACCTGTACTCTTATAAGAATTTAATTTGAGTAATTCTTTATACACGAAATCAGTAGTTACAGCAGAAAGCTTAAGGCAATCAGGAGTAACACCTTTGCTTTCATAGTAATCCATGAAGGCTCTAGATTCAGTACCAAAGATATTTTTGGCACAGGGCAGTTTATCCACCAAATCAGAGGCAACTGTAGTGTAGAACTTGTTGATATAGTTCGCCACATTATTTGTATCAAAACAAAACTCACCATCAACTTCAAGAACCATAAACTTGTTATTAACACTGCATAATCACAAGAAATAACCTATAAAAACCTATATTTTGGCATTTGGTAAACCTATAATAACCTGTATTTTACTTTTTCCTTTAAAAACAATTCTATATTTGGTAGATGAGGCACTGGGAGGCCTGTAAAGGTGATCAAATATTATTCATTTTGACAGTTTACTACAGTTTTGCAGGGTTAGGGTTATGTAAATTGTTTGGTCTGCCTCAAGTGTTAGGATAAAAACTATAAATTACAAATATGGATGATAATGGATGATAATTTCCTCTAGGAAAATTGCCCAAAACACTTTGTTTTAACAAAATAGGAATGTATAATGTTGAGGAAAAGTGGTATAATTAAAAGGCATTTGTTTTTGTACGGTGTTTCAGCATCTTTTAGACAAAAACTTTCATAAACAATAAATTTAAGTCCTGTCTTTAAAAATCATTAATAAATATTTGGTGGGATGGGCTTACATTGGTTGGTTTTTTTAATTTGTTTTATAGTTCACTTGTATTATTTCTAATTATTTACAAAATATTTAAAACATTGTATATATTTATTTTGTCAACTGCAGCATTGCAAAAATGGAGCAGGATATGATAACAGGTAAGATATTTGGACACAAAGACTATTTTGAAGAACATTCTTCAAGGGAATGTGAGTAATTTTCATAATCACATCATCACATGACTACTCGGATCTAAGACATGCACACACATGCTTCTGGTTGCATTTGTTGTTTGTTAGAATTGATTCATTTTCATCAATGAATACAACTTTATGTGTGTCTTCATGTACATGCTGATGTGTTCATATGAAATGAGCATTGCATCAAATGTGCCTCATGTACTTGTGTAGATACAAGTTGTCTAAGTAGCAAATAGCATTTGGTCATTAAGGGCCAGGATATGTTGACACATAAGATACTGCTTTAGAGGACATGTATCACATAAGCTCAAGCAAAAGAAAATAAAACAAACACATGGGGATGGTTTCCTCATGTTTTCTAAACTTGTCTTTGCAGGAGAGATGTCAACGACTTTTATATTTCAATGAGGGAAAGATTCAAGAGGTAAGTATTGGTTTAGATGCTTGGATAGTGGTAGGATTTAATTGGGAGAGTGGTCTTCACATTGCTAAAACAGGGAATACCTATTCTGGTTGACTTTAAATTTTTGATTTGTTGTTTAAATATCTACACTCGCACATAAGGTCATCATCCTTATTTCAAATTTTTATTATTATTATTTTTTTAATTGTAAACATTTGTATTTATTTGTATGCCAAAGTCAAAGCAAATAGGATCATACATGTTCTTTGTGCATGTGTCCATCCGCCTGTCACACTTCAGAAATACTTCATGGATAATCTTCATACTTGATTGGTGGATTAGTCTTGGTTCATCAAAGAAGACTTTTTAAATTTGACCCCATGAGGTGAAAGTTCAAGATAAAAAGGAAATACAATTCTGTCAGCATGATGAATGAAAGAATATTTCATTTACAGACCTGTGATCCGTTAACATGTATATAAATGTTTACTCATAAATGTTAAGACACTGTTACTTACTTGGACACTTTGTTGTTTAGTCCTGTACACCTAAGACTGTGTGTTTTTGGTTATTTCGGGAACCGGATACCAGAAATTGGAAATCTCCGGATACTTGGGTACCCATAAACAATTTTGTAAAACACGAAAATACTCCCAAATGTATAAAATAACCAATATAAACACAAATTTCTCTTATTTTATTATGGACTTTTGTGGACCTCTATATTAAAAACGACTCATATCATCCCCATTCCCCACACACATTTTGTTAACAAAAAATTGGAGATTTCCATTTGTGTGGCGTAAATGGTCAGTTGAAATTTTCAACAGTCGTTTACGAGTAATTGGAACTGAAAAATGGAACAGTTTCGGTCAAGTATCCAGGTACCCGGATACCTGGCACAGTCTTATGTACACCTATGGGAAGGACTCTCAGTTTCAGTGGAGTATCCAGGTACCCGGATACCCGACACAGTCTTATGTACACCTATGGGAAGGACTCTCAGTTTCAGTTGAGTATCCAGGTACCCGGATACCCGGCACAGTCTTATGTGCACCTATGGGAAGGACTCTCAGTTTCAGTTGAGTATCCAGGTACCCGGATACCCGACACAGTCTTATGTGCACCTATGGGAAGGACTCTCAGTTTCAGTTGAGTATCCAGGTACCCGGATACCCGGCACAGTCTTATGTACACCTATGGGAAGGACTCTCAGTTTCAGTTGAGTATCCAGGTACCCGGATACCCGGCACAGTCTTATGTGCACCTATGGGAAGGACTCTCAGTTTCAGTTGAGTATCCAGGTACCCGGATACCCGACACAGTCTTATGTACACCTATGGGAAGGACTCTCAGTTTCAGTTGAGTATCCAGGTACCCGGATACCCGACACAGTCTTATGTGCACCTATGGGAAGGACTCTCAGTTTCAGTTGAGTATCCAGGTACCCGGATACCCGGCACAGTCTTATGTGCACCTATGGGAAGGACTCTCAGTTTCAGTTGAGTATCCAGGTTCCCGGATACCCGGCACAGTCTTATGTACACCTATGGGAAGGACTCTCAGTTTCAGTTGAGTATCCAGGTACCCGGATACCCGGCACAGTCTTATGTACACCTATGGGAAGGACTCTCAGTTTCAGTTGAGTATCCAGGTACCCGGATACCCGACACAGTCTTATGTGCACCTATGGGAAGGACTCTCAGTTTCAGTTGAGTATCCAGGTACCCGGATACCCGGCACAGTCTTATGTACACCTATGGGAAGGACTCTCAGTTTCAGTTGAGTATCCAGGTACCCGGATACCCGGCACAGTCTTATGTACACCTATGGGAAGGACTCTCAGTTTCAGTTGAGTATCCAGGTACCCGGATACCCGACACAGTCTTATGTACACCTATGGGAAGGACTCTCAGTTTCAGTGGAGTATCCAGGTACCCGGATACCCGACACAGTCTTATGTGCACCTATGGGAAGGACTCTCAGTTTCAGTTGAGTATCCAGGTACCCGGATACCCGACACAGTCTTATGTACACCTATGGGAAGGACTCTCAGTTTCAGTTGAGTATCCAGGTACCCGGATACCCGACACAGTCTTATGTGCACCTATGGGAAGGACTCTCAGTTTCAGTGGAGTATCCAGGTACCCAGATACCCGACACAGTCTTATGTGCACCTATGGGAAGGACTCTCAGTTTCAGTTGAGTATCCAGGTACCCGGATACCCGGCACAGTCTCATGTACACCTATGGGAAGGACTCTCAGTTTTTTTCTTAAAGGTAGCCAATGTTTCTGGCAACTTATTGCATGGTTTGATCACTGTAATGGAATAGAAGTAACTGGCTAACATATAGTTCTAGTATACAAACATTACAAATCTGTTATTCTCATACTGCGGGATTATGTTTTGACTTCAAGAGGGCCCTTTTCTGAGGAGCAACTTGAAGTAGTAGCTGACTGTCTTACGAGGATGTTCTGCCTCAACAATGACACCAAGGTATTAAGTTTCCTTATGTTTGCTCTTAGAGAAATTCTCATTCTCTTCTGCTTTTTTCTAAAATCCTGCTTTGATCCATATATCAGCGCAATTGCTATTCCAATTAAAAGATATATATATAAGTAACTTATTAGTTTATTTACCAATGCCTGTCTCTGCCATTTCAAATTTATTTATCTACTATCAGAGTTTATTTGAAAGGGACCACATTTGTTTTATTCAGGCAAGCCACTGCAACCCCAAAATACTTGGAGGTAATTTATTTTATTGCCCTTGGGTTTTCTATGAGAATGAAATTAAAGGCCTGCACTGCAGTGTCAATGAAGAAAATTGAGAAGATTTTTTGACATCTTAGTGTAGGAGTGAGGTGTTTATAGTCGCAACAAGGCTTAATGTTGGTATCAGTTACGGCCTTAAAAGGACACCATAATAATGCTTATGTATACAAATGGGCAAAAGATTTGGACTATTCCAACATTTTAAGATACATGAGACTCCATGAGATGATGTAAGATGAATGTTGTTTTATTCACGGTATCTTTAAGATTGAACATATTGTAAATATATATATTTCATTAGAGCTGCTTAGGAGAAAATATTGCTTAGTAAATGTATCTGCTCAGCAAAATGTAGCCAAGAACCTACTAGAAGCGGTATCCATTACGTAACAGTTTGGCTGCTTACCTTTCCTGTGATTCAGTCAAATTTTCTTTGCTGAACTGATAAACAAATGACCCAGCCTTCATTGAACACTTCAAAGAATTAGGATGTGTCATTTTTATTTGTTGTATTTTTTGGTGGGTGTGTTTGAGGATGATGGGGCTGGGAAGGGGGTTGGGGGTGTTTACTTCACTTGCCTATATTGAAAAATTCAAACTTTTAAAGATGTATTGCCAGTGTTTTACCATCAATTTCTAGAAAAGAAAACCATCAAAATGTATTTATGGGAAATCACAGTCTCCCACTGGATTGACTTTTAACATTTGAAGTTGTGACTGATTCCAAGATTGAATTGTACATGATATTTGGATCTTTATGTACTTTGTAATTCACCCCCTTGAGACCATTTTGTGGTTTTTATTGTACTGTACAAGTAAGTCTGACTCAACCAGAGTCAAACATTTAACAACTGAAGGGAGTGTGCACCATTTTTCATTACCTGAAAAGCAACCAAGTTACATTATTATCAAAACGCTTACATGTACTAACCTTGTAAGATGTGAAATGTTTGAGGGAAACTTTTCAAATTTAAAATGAATCACCATCTGACGGTGATCCATTTCTAAAAAGAAAATAATAATAATAATAAACACTGTCTTCAGATGTTGGACATTTTAAAGCTGATAATTCTTGGATTGAATTTAAATGTTTCACATGTCAGTGACCAACTTCAGTTTTGAAATGAACTTACTTAAGAATATTCATTCAGGTCCCACGTATTGTGCATTGTATTTTTATTTCTCCTTCTGGAAAAGGTGTGTGTATGTGGGGGGGGGGGTGGTATTCCTTAAAAAAAGTTTGTGAAGCCCCCAATAACACCCCGCCCCCGTGTGTTTCAGGACACAAAGAACATTTTCTGGTTTCCTAAAATAAGCACTCAAACGTAAGCGACTGACTAAAAAGTATTGTAGCACATTGAAATTTCAGGAGTTACGCGCTTGATCTGTTACATGTCCTCTTGTTTGTGTTTCCATGACGGAAGTGCAATTTTATGAAGTTATAATTAACTTGACTGGACATAAATAAATGTTGTGATTAATTTTATGAATTAACACTTCGATGTTAAAATTTTGAAATTGATAAATTCAATAAAATGTACTGCAAAGCCATTGAGAAAAGAATGTTGTTAATGTTGTGTTTATTTTGTAGTTACTGTTTTAGCTGATAGATGGTCAAAATGTATTAGGTTCTTTAGGTTACAGAGAATTGTTGGGGACATCCTGATTGAGAAAAATAGGATGGGGCTTCTATTTTTGTGGTCCACACTTTAAAATCCCCTACTTAAATGGTCCTGGGGTTAGGGTAGGGTTCATTTTGTAGAATTAATTGTTTTAGATGGGGGCTCTACATTATCAAGACAAAACACTTACTGGGATGAGTCCCACCCTAAAAGTATGTGTACATTGACTTATGGATTTTACACACATCATGATGACTTTATTGACCCAGCTCGATAATGCTCTATCTAAGTACTATTCTATCTAAGTTGTATAAAACAGTACTCAGTATGTGGCTGACAATGATCAGGTTAATAGTCAATAAAGAGGGTACTTGAACAAGGGCCTAATAATTTGAAACCTACCGAAAAAGTCCTGTCGTACAAAGTATTCACATATTTTATTTATTGATTTTTTATTTATTGATTTTTAAAAATCATTTATTGAAATTACAAATATGAAACCTTTTTTATAATTAAGTATGCTCAAAAGTTTGATTTAGGCACACAATGTGTTTGAAACCCTTCTTTATTGACTACTGCTGACTTCCCATTTTGTAGATTGTCTTTTCAGTAACTCATTCTCACCAACTATCCACAAACATACCCGTATCACTGACTCCACAGCTACGTTAATAAATAGCATCCTTCTAATAGTTGTGATTTACCATCCAAATCTACAATCTTGTTTTGCGATGTTTCCGATCATCTACCCATTTTCTCATGATTCAATTAAATGATTCACATCTCAATAAAGAGAAAGGCACTCAATCCTTCAAATTGTATCAACCAAGAAAACATTATTCAGTTACAACAACACTGTTTATTGGATGTTGACTAGAGGGAAATGTACTCATGTGAAATCCCCGATACTGCTTATAATACCTTCATCACTATGTTTACTCATCTTTATGATTCTCATTTCCCAGTTCAAAATATCAGTCATAATAGAAGATTTAAACCATAGATGACCAATGGCATCATACCGTCCATCAAACACAAAAACAAATTGTATGAAGAACTTCCTGATCAAACCAAACAACGCCAACAAAATGAAGTACAAGAAATTCCGTAACAAACTTAATGGTCTGATCAAAGTTGTCAAAGTCAGGTACTATGCAGAGAAGTTTTCTGATGCAAAATCCAATATCAAACAAACCTGGAACATTATAAATTATATTCTTAAGAAAAACTCCCACTCAATACTCGGTGTGATTTTAACTCCAATGGACAAATGCTTACAAACAAGGCCCAAACGAATAGACAATCAATATTTAAACAAACCAAATTCGCCCTTTTTTGCACGAATTATTCGCTTATTAATATTTTAACACATGAAAAATTCTGGAGATTATCCTTTGGCCACCCAGCTTTAATTAAATCTCAATAAAAACTGAGTATTTTTGCTCCCATCAGTTTAGGATTGTTAAAGACAAAATAACCAAGATTTTAATCATTTGGATCCAAAAATCAAATAAATATTTCCATTTTCCTTGAGTTTTGGTATATTTTTGCAGACAGTTTAATGTTAACGCATCTATTTTGCATGTGATGATGATTAATCCAGTTGCACCTAATTCTGGAGATCCCCTTATAGTGTCTGTTTTGATTTTGTCTGGTTTCGATGACCAATAAAATTGCATGATAACTTTATCCATTTCTTGGTCATTTAGTAATATTTATATTCAAAATAGTCTTCACTATGTTTATTCTCTCTGCCCAATTGTCTTCCGGCTTGATCTCATTTTCAAAATGTAGGCCAATAATTAAAAATTTTGATTGTTCCTGTTTTTTTGTCTTTCCATGCTCCCAACTATAAGCCTTGGGTTTTCTGATTGTTGATTTTTGAACCGGATCCTTCAACATTGAGAAGACTGATAGGTCTCCATTTTTTTTAAGTCACCTCTTTCGCCTCTATTTCTTTTTTCTTTTTTTCAATTTCAAAGTAATTTTTTAATAAAAATAAATTAATAATATTGTTGAAATTGCATTTCGATATTCAATCGAAACAGCAGACATATATTTTGATCGGCAAACATAAACTACGCACTTCAACTAATTTGCTTGTAGTGAGACGTAACTTCAGTCAACAGAAATCGGTGGCACAATGCTGCGTGATTGAAATTAATGACATAAATACTTACAAGAATCGCAGATTCAGTAGACCATCAAATGTTCCGGGTTCAATTTCACTGATTTTGTTGTCATAGAGATACCTAAGATGGAAAACAAAGAAGGGTTAAAAATCCATCTCAGCAGAGAAAAGATGTGCATCTGGCGTATCCACACCATTCACCCCCATGGTTTCAACTTACAGGAAGGGAATGTCTCCCTGTCTGACTTTTTTTTTTCATTTTCACTCATCCTTATTTTCTTCTTTCAGTCATAAACTCCTGCTCTCCTTGTACCCACATTTATTCAACATTGTTTTTCCGTTGATGCTTTTTGGCAGAAAAAAAAAGTAGATTTACTCAGTTTTTCTCTGCCCACATTATGTATGCAATCTGAGTGTAAAGTTTAATATTTTTCTCCTTTAATTCTAGCTCAGTTATTGTATTGTTTGAAGGATTACTAATGACATAATCTTCTTATTCTCCTGAGGACGATCAGAGCATACTGATCGAAACGTCGAGTTGTACCCCCAGTTCTTTTCAGAACTAATTACTACTCAATTGAGATTCCACATGGTGTCACCGCAATTAGTCTTACTTCTTATTCCTGTTTTTCTTTGTATCTTTTCTCGCCTTAATAATATTTAATAATTGTTTTGACTTTTTTCCAATATCCCAGCAAACAAATAACAGTCATAACAGTCTTTTTGGGGTAATCCAAAATTTCCAAAACTATTCAACTCAAGTTTTACATTTGTCGTCTTTATGAAGTTCATTATTACAAACCCATCTTCCCTTTCCTGTGGGAATGGTTTGATAATCAAAACGGACAATTACTGTACTGTGATCTGACAGACCGGAAGAATCAACAGATATTTCTTTTAGTTGTTATCCGAGTGTTTCTGAAATTAGAACATAATCAATTTAACTCGGTCTTTTAATTACTTTGTGGTAAAATGTCTATCCTGGTTTATTTTCTATATATCGCCAAGTATCAATGAGTTCATTTTCCTGAATAATTTTACAAAGAGAAGTTTTGCTTTGATCGTACATATTTCTTGAATCTAACTGACAGTTAAGATCACCTCCAATAATGTAATTATATTTAGGATAATTATGTTATCCAAAAGGGAGTTCTCAAATTCAACAAAAAAATTGCTTCCGCATAGAAGCGCCATTTGGCGCATACAATGAAATTAAGTTAACAGTGACACCATCAACTTCTTTCTAATTATTGTCAATATTACTTCTGATTTCACTGTGGTTATTCATTACAATGTTGCATAAGTCTTTCCGTGAGAATTAATCACATTTGATTAGTTGTGATAGTTACGGTATGTCGTTAAAGAACTACTCACAAAGTGAGAAATGATTTTCAATACACAACACTTGAGTGCATCAAAATTAAGAACCAACATCCTTGGAGTACAGTCCTCTATTTAAAAGTGTGACATAATGTGGCAATATGTAACCATGAAGTGTCATCGCATACGTTATCAGATCGGTGTTCCAGAATAAAAAATAAAATAAAATAAAATAAAAATAAAAAAATAAAAAACAGGAGAATCTGCAATACAACTTCAAATCTGGTGATCTCGTATTTATGACGCATTGAAATGCCGCCAAAAAAAAGAGAAAAAGAGGTCAGATCCCATTGTATCAACAGCTTTCCCTCCAAAGTAGACCATCTTGAAGAAGCTACTCTGAATCTTGAACACTACTCCTCCCACAGCTTCAAAATGAAAAGTATGCAGGTAATTTTGATCTTGACCCTGACAGTATTAGTGATCGGTCAAAAAATATGAAAAATATTTCCGCCTGCAGCTCATTAGGCCAATATAGAAAATAAAGTCATTATAAAGTAGGGTTAAAAACAACTTGTTAAAGTAGATAGCCTACATCGGTATATATTCATCAATGTTCTCAGATTTTCCTGAAATCATACTTTGTGAAACGTTGTCATGGTATCAAACAAGTTGAACAATTGTCTTGCCCGAGGTTCACTCATTAGAAAACTAAATTTACAAATGAATCTCGATAGACAACATTTGAGTGAATCGAAATATAAAACAAAAATATAAGTTCGTTGTTCTTTATTTAGCTCTAATTAATAAGTGTGCATGATATGCTGTGACGATTTGTGAATTAGTTTGAAACGAACAATGCAAACTTCCTCATAAAGAAAATTTATTATATGAGTATGTTTAACGATTCAAGATATACATGTAGCCTAACAACTGATCCGTGTAAAATGTAGCTCATTAATGTATTTTGTAAAAGAAAACAAAATGCATTCTAATTTTTCGAATGGCAGGAAACACAAACTTTGTTTCGTTGTCGGGTGTAACTTAATTTAAAATTAATTCGTGCTTGATTGAAAATTATGACAACTATGCTCTGGGTGAAAGTTGTTTTGGTTTCCAGATATGGAAGATGGAATAAAAAAACGAAGTATGGTTGATAAAAAAATTGTATTTAAACAAAAATACATTGGTAATAATTATAAATTTTCTCAGATTTTTAAGAATGCATATGGTTGTGAAAAGCTGCCATGGTATCAAACAATCTGATAAATGATCCTGCCCGAGGTTCACTGAATATCAACACAAATTATTTAAGTGCATCGACATAAAAAGCTGTGGTGACATACTACCCTCTATTGACCACATTTTAAAGCAAATTATCCAAATGTTTTCATTAAATACAGCAATTTGTTGCAAGATATTGATTTAATCCAGATATGCCTATATAAATTTAACAACCGATTTGTTTAAATGTTGCTGATAATGTTGTGTCGCACCGAGACAATAGTGAAAATGCATACATATTTTTCGATCGGCAAATTCATTCATTTCATTCATTCATTTTATTTCCACATCAATGCAAACAATAAGTAGCAGAAGTACATTCTTGAAATAAGTTAACATACGTGTAAAAGTAAATAAGACTAAACAAAGATGTGGAGGGGGTTTGTAAGAAGCAAAGCTTGTCAGGTGCAAACCCCCTCATATATATTATTTGTGCTCTAAGTTAAATCTAGACTTAAAGCATAAATAATAAAAACAAACATTTTTAGTTACAAAAATGAGTACAAATATCAATGAACGAAAGACAATGAACAAAGAAACCTAAGCAAGCAAACAAACATCCCCCAAAAACAAACAAACAAACAAACAAACGCAAATAATGCAAAGCGGTGAAACTAGTATATCAAGTTCATGCACTAATAAGGAGTGATAAATAACGAATTAATTTCAGTTTAAAGTGGGGTAACGAAGAATTGATAGAACAATGATAATTATAAATATGAACATCACACTTTTTCAAATTTATTTTGTCGTCAATCGTAATTTCATTTGAAAGGGAATCGTTTTCCTGATGCTACGTGATTGCAATTCATGGCATGGAAACTAACACAAAGTGAGCTTTTTTGGACCATCAAATGTTCCTTGATCAATGAACCGATATTGTTGTTGAACAGCCATTCAATATATTCAATTGATTTGTTAAATATGTAGCGCAATAATGTCCTTAAAGAGAAAATGGTGAACATGCAAGTGCATGTTTCGATCGGCAAACAGGATCTACGTATGCTCCTACGTACTACTTTTGTTTTGTCGTCAGACGTTAATATACTCAGAGAAATGAAAGTGAGAAATGAATTTCAACGCACAACACCTGAGTGCATCAAAATTAAGAACACAATCATTAAACCAGTGCCGTAAATCCGTGATGAAAAGTTTGGGGTAATATTGACATTTTGTTTGCATAATGTACTGGATCTCAAACGTCACTCAACGAGGGGGTACCCATAAACACTGCGTGAGACAAGGGATACCCCTTGCTGTTTTTAAAAATGTGCATGTCCTAAAAATAAAAAAATATTCAAATGCATAATACTTTTTCAAGAGAAGAAATAGTGCAAATAGTGAAATAGTCCTTTCACTCATTTTTCAGAAAATATTTTATTAAAAAGAATATGGGTAAAATACTGAAAAAAAATCTTGCCAAAGAATGCTATAACTCAATGACTGCCATGTCTTATGCAGACCCAGGGCTGTCTTCCACATGTTTTCCCCCAAATCCAAAAATTCTGGCTACGCCGTTATTACCGTTACATTAGTAGCGCCCTCTTTAGGCTATGACCGGAGCCTATAGCGAAATGTATAATTATGAGCGTCTGGTTTCGTTTACAGGCACATTGAAACGGGATATGATTCGGCAAGCGCAATAATTTAAGTAGTTTAAAATTCAACTCCAAATACCAACACGGTTTGATAGCGTAGTCGAATAGTTTAGTAGTTAAGTCGATAGTTTCAGTGCACATAACCCTGGATCGAAACTCAGTGGCGCTACTATTGTAAACTTTAAATGGTGACGCAATAACAATTTATTTAACACATGGGGACATGACAGCTGCTGGCTGTGGTAATGTACAACTAAGTACTGGATCTGATCTCAAACGTCGCTCAACCCCTGAACAATTTTTTTGGTAACACATGAAAAATCCTGGGGGAGATCCTATAGACCAGAAGATATCTAAGATGGGAAAACAAAGTATAGAGTTAAAACAAAAATCATTAAAGCCAACTAATATGGTTATTTATTTCAGTGTTCTTAGATTTTCCTGAAAGCATTGTTTGGTGAAATATTAGTGATTGGTCAAAAACTGTGAAAAATCTTTCCGCCTGCAGCTCATTAGGCCTTTTTTAGGCTATATTTTCCCCCAAACAGCAAATTGGTTGGAAAAAAGCGGCGACTTATATGAGAGCTGCAACCAGGACAAGAGATGTATTCGAAAACCGAAAGTTTGAATTCTGTAATTTGTTGTACTTGAAACTTTGAAAACAATTTGCAACCTTAGCAAATTGAATAGAAATGGCCGAATTTTAATAACCCCGGGTAATTTGAACCATGACATTATTTTGTATAGACCTAAAGAAACATACTGATTTGAAGTCTCAGTAATTTTGTATTTTAAAAGAGATGGACTTCAAACACTTCATAAAATATGCTGAAATCACTTTAATTAAGCAATGACTATTTTAGACTAGATCGTATTATTTGTTTTGGATAAATCTTTCCTGTATTCTGTAGATGGTTTCACCCACGTTGGCATAAGTATTCTGTCCTGTGGCCAAGTTTTTGGATCGCTACAGCGACAGAGGGCGTACGGAACTTTGGACGTGTGATTTTTGTTTTACTGTGGGTGAATTTTGAAATCACCTTTATGATTTCCCAGATTAAAATATCAGTCTTAACAGAAGATTAAAATTATGGATGACGAATGGCATCATACAATCCATCAAACACAAAAACAAATAATGTATAAGAACTTCCTGATCAAACCAAACAATGCCAACAAAATAAGTACAAGAAATTCTGTAACAAACTTAATTTCTCAGGCCAACCCCATCCCCTCAACATTTCTCCCACTCACCCCTCCCCTCGTTGAATGTTGTGGACTGAGGTGTTCAACTTTGTGTATTATAAGTGAGAGATTTTAGACCCACTCTCATTTCATTTGTGTATGCTATGCGTATAATTGCCTTTTAATGACTGCACAAATGTTGTCGGTTGTTTTGTTTCATGGGTAAATAGGCCCCCCCCCCCAAAAAAAAGAAAATTAAAATAAAATAAAATAACATAAAAAACATAAAATTACTGTATTGACACATGACGTAAATAACGATGAAGGTATATTAAATGTAATACTATAACTATGTGTTAAAACTGTAGATGTAGAATACAAATAATACAGAAGGTTAATTACGTAAATGTGGCGAGGTTCAGTCAACTGAAGCGTTGGTATAATTTATATTACACTTGCCTGGTATAATGGGTGCACCCCATGCACAAAATAAAATAGTGACCAAATTCATTTGCCGGCGAATGACCTCAGCAGCCGAGGTCATTATGCTTATTTTGCATGCCCGAAATGTTTATGGAAAAGTAAGACTCGAGGTCCATATAAGTATATACATTTGAAGGAGTGTATAAAAATGGCCCAATATCATGACCTGATGGGGTGCTTGACTTCTTAGTGCAAGTATCTTTTTATACAATAATTGTGATAAAATATAGACCATACACTGAGGTTACTTCAATTGACACGACGATAGATTCTGTAAAAAAAAAACACAATGGCAATTTGAAAAGTTTTTTTTTTCTTTTTGAGATTGTAAGGCGCTTCTACAGTTATTAAATATTAATTGGATTTTAATTATTTGTTTATAAAATAGTCGTAGGGGGTCTTAGCAATCTTAAAAAATGTAAAAGAATTAAAATCTGGCACATACACAAATAACCCCTTTTGGCGCACATTGGTTTCACCCTGGCCCACTGTGTGTCGGGCCCATCAAACATGCACGTTATAGGGACAATATCGTCACCATCAGAGCAGACTTTCAACAGTGCATGGAATCGGTGTCCTAGTTTAAGATGAACACAGTGACTGAACATTACTAGCCTTGATCAAGGCTGTTGTAGTGCGCACTTACCACCACGGTATATTCACACCCCGGCCCGTACCTATTGCTAGCCCAACACGGTGCGCTGTCCCCCGTCCCCAGACACGTACACTGTACAGCTTATGCAAGATGTGGGCGGTTCATTTCCCTAGCTTTGACCCGATTTGATCCCACACACAATACAATGCACTGCGCAAACACACGTAGCCCAATGGACTCTAGTATTCGTCTCTAGTATTCGCACCGTGCATGAGCTGTTGAGGGCACATGTTGTTAGACCACTGTTGGCGAAAGGGCAGCGATAGTGCGTCGCGTTTGGCGTATTTTGCAGTTGATGTGTGTACGCGCAGAATATCTCCAGCGATCATTGGCTGATAGAAGTACACGCGCGCTTAGTACCATAATGTGCGCACATATACATACGCACAACACTCACACGACGCAAAAGTGGCTATCATCAAGACACTGCTAGAGGGCTATATACAATGTGCACAAGGCGGATGTACACTGGCTAATTGTACATGTAGTACAATCATGTATCGCGAACAGCAAGCATGGCAACAGTTGCTCGGCCAACCAGTAACCAATGAGAATACGTCTTTAGTTTTTGAACTAATATTAGCTATTAGCATTAATGAGCTCCGCGCCTTAAATGTTGGCATGTGACATGTAGAAACATCAAGGCGCGACGACGAATGGTCACTCGTATAGTAATATTTAATATACAGTGTACAATAGTGTGACGAAAACAGCCTTTCTGCTTAAAACATGTGGCAATTTCTCTTAGGCAGTTTCCGTCTCCAAATTATAATTGTACTGTTGATTTACAATGATTACTTTTTTTTTTACAGCCGCCAATCATAAAATCGTTCACTTTGCCTCTATTTTAATAAACAGCGATGTATGTACATGTATAAAGTTTATTCCGATTCTGCATGCAATGTAACAGTGGATTAGCGTGCGCGTACGCGCACATTGGCAAAACGCGCAAGCTACCGTAGAAGTTAACGCTTATTGGTTTATTGTTTTAATGTAGAACCAATCAGCTTGCTGTTTTAGGTAATCTGCGTGCAGCACATACGCAACCAGACTCTATAAAGCGTTGAAGAGTGAGCTAGCTGGGCTCGGTTTTTCCCAACGGAGCTCGCCGTTTCAAGACCTAAAGACCGAAAGACCTAAAGATTTAAAGACTCCAAGATGCTGGCTTTGTTTTCCAACAGAGCCTGTCACCGATGACTACACACAAATAATGCATTCTATAGCGTTTCTTACACTTTATTAAACGCACAGATTGCGCTTAATTAGTATTATAGCGACCACGGCTACCAACCGCTAGTACAGCAGAGCAGTGCGTGCGTGCAGTAAGTTGATTGAGTTTATACATAATTGTCTAATCAAGAGAGGGCGCTATGTATATTTTGTGATTATTGAGATTGGTAAATAAAATACACAGTTCGTGGATTTCCCTAACGGTTAAAGTCAACCTTTCGACTGAAAGTGTCCGTTTTATCATGTCTGCTTGTCTGTCTATAGAAACCAATTATTAAACACCTTCCCCTGAGATTTCCTGGATGACGACGAGGGTTTTAGTTCGGTTATTCATCTCATAGCTACCCCGAATCGTTACACATGACTTGTATACAGTATGCATGGATCCGTGTACATAATGTATTGTGTGAATATGCGCGCTGGAAGTTGGATAGCTAAATTGCGGGGCAAAATAATAATGAGACCAAACCGTTCTGACGCGCCTTGATCAAGGCTAGAACATTACTGGCTCATTTATTCAGCAGCAACGGTCATGACCTTATTATTTCGGGTATTATTTTCAGTCACTAAGTTGATCTTAAACAAGTACTCTGATTCCATGCCCTGTTGATCGTGACGATACTGTCCCTTTAAGTTATACACTGAGCCAAAAAAGAAACTTATAAAATTTTAACAGATCACCAAATAAAATTCTGTGCATGAAAATGTACCAAATTTGGATACAATATTACTGCAATGTATTGTTTCAAATGGCAGTCAATAACCGATTGTTTGCTTCAATGACACAAGAGAAATGTGCACTGACCCAAAGGACTTGCTGTTCCACATGTCACATTATTCAGCTGCAGCCCTGTACACACATGCATGTTAGCCTTGGCATATCTGTTTCATTAGCAATATTCAGAAGGTCTAGAGCAACCCTGTATGAAGACTTGCAATCATGCAGGTAAGGGGTGCAAATCCCTTTACAAATTCTTTTGTTTCATTCATTGACATGCATGTGTGTACAGGGCTGCAGCTTAATAATGTGACATGTGGAACAGCAAGTCCTTTGGGTCAGTGCACATTTCTCTTGTGTCATTGAAGCAAACAATTGGTTATTGACTGCCATTTGAAGCAATACATTGCAGTAATATTGTATCCAAATTTGGTACATTTTCATGCACAGAATTTTATTTGGTGATCTGTTAAAATTGTATAAGTTTCTTTTTTGGCTCAGTGTAGTACTGCGTGGATATATACATTGCATGCAGTCCTAAGCTGACGAAAGAGGGCGCTTCACACCGGCGCTAAACATCAACATGATCAATATTCATACTCATAGTTTAGTTTGGATCTGGAATACAGACTTGTGTGAACCATTCATTTGTGAGTACTGAATAATTTTAAGATTAACGTTACACTGAGCATAAATGCTTTGATCACTCTGTGCAACCGCTATATTTAGAACCAAGTATAAGCAAGGTTTTCTGCAAAATCTACCTTGACTGAGATATATAACCCGTCAGACATATGAAGTCCAATTTTGCCGAACAACCATACACGTTTTAATGGGAGTTGCGCTGGCTCTCTGCTGTACAAATGTATCAGGAGTTCCCACGTTTTTGGAACCAGTGAAGGGCTAGCCTCACGTGTCTAGTCGTCACTTGTCCAGATTTTTGCGTGTTATCGGACGGATCGGATAATATGTCGGAGAAGAGGAAGGCCGAGGATAGGAATGCGAAATATCGTGAAAAATATAAGGAACAGTGGCACGATTTTAACAAAAATCAGAAAATTACTAGCTGGCTCATGTGATTTGAGTGATTGTTCCGGATATTACATGTTTATTTAACAGTGTCAACAGAATTTAGAACAGTGTCAACAGATACGAGTCATTTACGACCGGCTATGGCATCCGATAATGGGTATATTCCAATGTATTTACATTCACGACTGCAAGAGACTAACAAAGAATTGCACATGCGCAGTACTGTCTAAATCAACAACAACCAGGCATGGTTGAACATCATACGTCTGACTGCATATATGCCTCCTGTGCAGTATAGTCTAGAACTTAGAAGAAGATGGGGCATGGGGAGGCGGGAAACAAATTATGAAATTAAGTTTTGCAACATGGGTTTTTTTTACCAGGAATTGTTCCCATGATGGATGTATATGCATGCAGTTGAGTATGCATTGATCATGACTGTTGGGTTTGAAAATCTGTTACATTTTACACCAAGAATTAGTAAAGACTGTTTGTGGTGACTATGTAGAAATTCTCTTTTGAATAGTAATAATAATAATGTGGACTTATGGCGCACGTATCCACCAAACTTGTGCTCAAGGCGCATTACAATTTACATTATTTATTTATTACCCCTGCTCAGCAGGCTCCTGAAACCATCTCAGCTCCCTGAGGAGTAAACAGCTCAATTGCTGCCATTTCAGCGCATATGGACTAATCAAACATAACAACCAACTCTGCCCTCATAGAGTCATAGTACAGGTACCCATTTACCCCTGGGTGGAGAGAAGCAATTATCGTAAAGTGTCTTGCTCAAGGACACAAGTACCTGGTCGCGGTTGGGATTCGAACCCACATTCTGACGACTCAGCCATCAGAATACAAATCCGACGCACTAAACCGCTCGACCATAGCACATCATAGTACTGTATGTAAACAGTTCTGAAATGAACTTGTTGGTTACTACTTGACGTTGCGATCAGTATGCTCTGATCGTCTTCCCATATAAATGTTTAAAAGATTAACCCTAACCTTCCCAAATCCTCCAAAATCCTCTTTGCTAAAGTGAAGGATTGAGGCATACTTGCCTTTCCATGGTACATGTACATCCATGTTTGTTGTAGTGATTGCAAGGTCAGTGCTTGGGTCAGTGGACACTATTTATTACTCCATGCATGCAGGGAGGGTCCCTGGCCATGTACATGTACACTAATCACAGATTAGAAACACATGTGTGAATACATATCATGTGCTTGCTTTACTACTGAAGGATTTTGGAGGATTTAGGTTATGTATATAAGCAAATGGGCCGAGGGAGTTAGGGTTAAGGCTGATAATTTATGAAAATTCCCTGATATTATTTGTTGCAAATTGCATGTAGGCCTTTTAGACAAGGTCGAGTAGCATGCATGCATGAAGGGACCATTAATAGTGCAAATTACAATATCATTAATTGTGTACATTTGTGTTACTTTATTATTTGTTTTGATAGGAAGAAGATTCTCAAGTCCAAAGATGATGCTAATAGTGAAAAAAAAAAAAAATTGTGGTCAGTTTTGGTATTAAGGGAAATTACTGCATGCTCATCATACATATACTACTATAGCTGAGTGAGCTGCAGTGAAGCCTTTCAAATTCAAAATAACCGAATAAACATAAAAAAGTTACAATTTGTTATATGTACTGTGTACACATTTCTGGTTCTCATTTAGATAGTTTATTACAAACTATCACTGGCACAAACCTCAAAGAAAATATGTGTGTACAAATGAGACCGTGTATGCAAATGATTTGAATGACTTTTACAGCAGGTGTGATGGGTACAGTTACAACGTTCAACAAGATCATGTTGTAAATGCTTTGCATGCATCTCCACATGCTTTAAGTATTAATGTCAATGAAAGTAAAGTCCAGGTGTTATTCAAAGATTAAACCTACGAAAGACACATGGGCCGATTTAATTAGTTGCAGGGTACTGAAGGTCTGTGCTGAGCAATTAGCATCACCATTTCGGTCATTATTTCCGGAATCATTAAATAGGGCGTTAATTCCTGCATTATGGAAAAGGTCAGTAATTGTTCCAATTCTAAAAACACCCACCCTATAAAGTCATGAATGATCTTGCTTCATCCGGTAGCTCTCACCTCAGTACCCATGAAATGTTTGAAAGAATAGTTCAGAAAAAAGGTTAACTAATGAAGTTAAGGATTCCTGGATGATCATCAGTTTTGTGTATCGACCACGAAGAAATACAGAGGACATAATTCTTACATTGATTCATGGTTGTGAACACCTATGGATAAGGCAGGGGCTTTTGCTGAAGTTCTTTTATAGACTGCAGGTGCCTTCAACACAATTAATATTTGATGGTTCCAGAAACTGTTGGATCTTAATGTAAATTCAAATATTATACTATGGATCAATAACTTTTTACCAAATAGGGGACAGCAGGTTGGTTAATTCCACTCGTTCAACTATCCAGGTATATAATACTGGGGCTCCACAAGGTTGTATTTCCAAAGATGATGCTAATAGTGAAAAAAAAAAATTGTGGTCAGTTTTGCATTATGGGAAAATTACTGCATGCTCATCATACATATATTACTATAGCTGAGTGAGCTGCAGTGAAGCCTTCAACCAAAAATAACCGAATAAACATAAAAGTTAATTTGTTATATGTACACAATGTAACACATTTCTGGTCTCTCATTTAGAATGAGTTTATTACAAACTATCACTGGCTACAAACTCAAAAGAAGAAATATGTGTACAAATGAGACCGTGGCAATGATTTGAATGGACTTACAGCAGGTGTGATGGGTACGATTTTAGCGTTCAACAAGATCATTAGGCAAGCTTGCATGCATTCCACATGCTGAAAGTATACGTCAATGAAAGTGAAGTCCAGGTGTTATTCAAAGATTAAACCTACGAAAGACACATGGGCCCGATTTAATAGTTGCAGGGTACTGGAAGCACGCTGAGCACCAGCATCATTTCGGTCATTATTTCAGGAATCATTAAATAGGGCGTTAATTCCCGCATTATGGAAAAGGTCAGAATTATTCCAATTCTAAAAACACCCAATTCTATAAAGTCATGAATGATCTTCATCCGGTAGCTCTCACCTCGGTACCCATGAAATGTTTAGAAAGAATAGTTCAGAAAAGGTTAACTAATGAAGTTAAGGATTCCCTGGATGATCATCAGTTTGTGTATCGACCACGAAGAAATACAGAGGACGCAATTCTTACATTGGATTAATGGCATTTAGAACACCTGGATAAGGTGGGGGCTTTTTGCTGAAGTTCTTTATAGACTGCGAGTGCCTTCAACACAATTCAGCCGTATTTGATGGTTCAGAAACTGTTGGATCTAAATTCAAATATTATACTATGGATCAACAATCTACCAAATAGGGACAGCAGGTTAGGTTTAATTCCACTCTGCTAACTATCCGTTATATAAATACTGGGGCTCCGCTGTTGTGTTCTTTACTCTCCTTATCTACACACACATTATACACCACAATAGATGTAGATCTTTGAACACTGATCATAAATTAATTAAGTATGCAGATGACATTGCACTGGTTGGTCATTTATTTGCAAATAAAGGATATTAAACATAGAATCATTCGATCACGAGATTTCTTAATTTGTTCAGTGGTGTGACAAAAACCACTTAGAGATTAATACAAAGAAAACAAAGGATATGGTTTTTGATTTTCGTAGGAATAAAACACACATCCCGGCCACTGTGATCAAAGGAGTATCTCTTGAGAGAGTCACTGAGTTTAAGTACTTAGGAATCGAGATTGACAACCAGTTGCTTTTTGATAAATGTGGTAAATCAAAGTGCAAAAGTACACAGCAGCGTATTTTCTTTTTAAGCAAACTTAATTCATTTTATGTGGACAGAACCATTTTACAAATGTTTTACAAGTCTGCCCTGCAAAGTATTATTACATATTGTCTTATTTGTGTTTTTGGAAACATGCGGGTACTGGATCGGTCTAAATTGGATAGGGTAGTTAAACAAGCGAATAAAATAATTGGTACTGATCAATTAATGGTTGACAATTTGTATGTAAGTTGAAATGATTTTGGCAGATGAAACTCACCCTTTGTGTGAAAAAAGTGCTAGGAGTAACCGTCTTTTACAGCGGAGGATTAAAACTAAGCGGTATGCCAGCTCATTTGTTCCCTCAGCTGTCCAGATTTTTAATAAGCAGTTGGAATGATAATTATACGTTACAGAGACCAACACAGGATTTAATTAGGCCCATGCAATGCAATTTTTGTGAAGTATTGTATTTTTTCTTGTAATATTTATTGTAATTTTTAATGTATGTATTTATTAATTGTTTGATGTATAGGCCGAAAGGAATTTCCCCTTAGGGATAATAAAGTGAGATTGATTGATTGATTGATTGATTAGTAAATAAAGGCGACTGAACTGGTGATTGTGTAATCAAATGACAATGATCTGTGTTTGAGTTATATAAAACAAATATTAATTGAGTGCCTTTATTTGGAAAAATGGTTAGAATTATATCACTGTCTCATATCACTCGGATTGCCTTGTGAAATGGGACTGTTCAGATGTTACCTAATGTAATATAATTCTATTCATGTGACCCTGATGAGGCACCTAATATTTATATACTATTATTATTATTTCACAGACCATCAAATTCTATCGCCAATCTGTAAAGCATCCACAATCAGTATTCAGTATAAACTTATCAAGCATCAGGAACCGGGTACCCCATTGACCAGAGTGGTAAGTTTGAAATAAAAACATTCACAGACTATATACACATGGGGTTGTCGTGGAGTGTCGTGTCGAGTGTCTTGGAGTGTCGTGGAGTGTCGTGGCCGAGCGGTCTAGCGGTCTAGCTTACCGGACTCAAGTTCTGGTGTTAGCAGCAGAATGTGGGTTCGAATCACAGCCGTGACACTTGTGTCCTTGAGCAAGACACTTAACCATAATTGCTTCTCTCCACCCAGGGGTTAAATGGGTACCTGTGAAGGCAGAATTGGTTGATTAGCCCTATATGCGCTGTAATGGCAGCAATTGAGCTGTATACTTTCCAGGGAGCTGAGATGGTTTCAGGAATGATTTATGAGCCTTATGAGTCTTATGAGCAGGGGTAATAATATAATGCACCTTGAGCACCACTCAGTTCATGGATACGTGCGCTATATAAGTCCACACATTGTTGTTGTTGTTGTTGTTGTTGTTGTTGTTGTTGTTGTTGTTGTTGTTGTTGTTGTTGTTGTTGTTGTTGTTGTTGTTGTTGTTGTTGTTGTTGTTGTTGTTGTTGTTGTTGTTGTTGTTGTTGTTGTTGTTGTTGTTGTTATTTATTGTTGTTGTTATTTATTTATTTATGTTATTATTGTTGTTATTATTATTATGTTGTTGTTATTATTTGTTATTGTTATTTGTTATTTATTTGTTGTTATTTATTTATTTATGTTATTATTGTTATTTATTGTTGTTGTTGTTATTATTATTATTTATTATTATTTATTGTTATTGTTATTGTTTATTATTATTATTTTATTGTTATTTGTTATTATTATTATTATTATTGTTGTTATTGTTATTGTTATTGTTATTATTATTTATTTATTTATTATTGTTGTTATTTATTATTTATTTATTTATTTGTTATTTGTTATTATTATTTATTGTTGTTATTATTTATTATTGTTATTTATTATTATTATTATTATTGTTGTTATTGTTATTATTATTATTTATTGTTATTTATTGTTATTATTATTATTTATTGTTGTTATTGTTATTTATTATTATTTATTATTTATTTATTGTTATTTATTTATTTATTTATTGTATGTTATTGTTATTTATGTTGTTGTTATTTATTATTTGTTGTTGTTGTTGTTGTTGTTGTTGTTGTTGTTGTTGTTGTTGTTGTTGTTGTTGGCGTTTATAGTTAGGTACTCTTTATCTGCATTTTATCTCAGCATTGGTCGATCTTAACCGAACTTGAGGCTGGCAAAGCTTGAATCTGAGCATGCAATAATGCTTGTCATGAACATGAGGAAATAGAAATTATTGAAGCTTCTGACCATAGTTTAAAGCTATATCTATTTATCCATGTTATAATGTACGGGTGTACCAAGCAGCTCTAGTTGTCAAAATGATGTGCCATTTGTCTGCACAATATATGCATGCACAATAAAACTATTATTTTTTAGTTGATTAATGTTCTACATTATTAGGCTGATGTTGACTATTGTCAGAAATTATTGAAGAAAACAAATTGCGGATAAGATTCATAATATGCTAGATTCACTCAGAAAGGCAGGCAATAATGGTAATTATATTTCTTTCATTGGATATCCTATACTTATCAATAATGCTCTTTTTAAGTCCTGCTGGAACTGTATCAGGTATTTGCACCCAAATATTTGTTTCAGTTAAGTCAAAATTAATCAACAAGTGATTTGAACAGTTGTTCCAAAGCACAAGAAATACCGGTAATTAATTTATCTTAATTTTTGATGATGTTTTGTATCAAATGATATTGGTATTTTCCCCAATGAAAATTACCAGTAATTTAAAAATGTTTTTAGTGTTTTCCCTTTTAGAGAATTTCCTTGTTAAAGAGAAGGTACAGTTTAATTCAACCCTCAAGTTTTCATGAATTAATCATTAAACTAATGTGTGAAATTTGTGTCACAATAGATAGTTTTGTTTATGTTTTACTTTTTACTTTTTGTGAATTCTCCTAAATGAAAGCAATTGATTGATTGATAACAAAATAGAAATGTATAATGTTGAGTAAAAGTGGTATGATTAAAAGGCATTTGTGTTTGGACAGTGTTTCAGCATATTTCAGCCAAAAATGTTCTTAAACAACAAATTTAAGTCCTGTCTTTAAAAACCATTAATAAAGATTTGGTAGGATGGGTTTACGTTGGTTAGTTTCTTAATTTTTGTTTCTACATGTAGATCATTCACATGTACCTTTTCTGATTATTTACAAACAAATTAAAACATTGCATATTGTTTATTTTGTCAACTGCAGCATTGCAAAAATGGAGCAGGATATGATAACAGATAAGATACTTGGACACAAAGACGGGAAGGTGAGTAATTATTTTCGTAATCACATCACATGACTATTCGGATCTAAGATCTTTTGGTTGCATTTGTTGTTTGTTAGAATTGATTAATTTTCATCAATGAAGACAATTAAACAGGAAAAAGTTGTCTTTGAAATTTAATACATGCATGATGTGTTCATATGAAATGAGCATTGCATCAAATGTGCCTCATGTATCTACAAGTTGTCTAAGTAGCAAATAGCATTTGGTCATTAAGGGCCGGGATATGTTGACACATAAGATACTGCTTTAGAGGACATGTATCACATAAGCTCAAGCAAAAGAAAATAAAACAAACACATGGGGATGGTTTCCTCATGTTTTCTAAACTTGTCTTTGCAGGAGAGATGTCAACGACTTTTATATTTCAATGGGGGAAAGAAAGGGTTGGTTTAGATGCTTGGATAGTGGTAGGATTTAATTGGAAGAGTGGTCTTCACATTGCAACTGGGAAAACCTTTTGTGGTTGACTTTGAATCATTGATTTATTGTCTAAATCCTACTCGCACAGGTTATCATCATACTTTTCAATTGTTTTTTTAATTTATTTATTTTTTTAAATTCTAAACATTTGTATTTATTTGTATGCCAAAGTCAAAGCAAAGAGGAGCATACTTGTTCTTTGTGCATGTGTCCATCCGTCCAATACATTTCAGAAATACTTCATGTATAATATTCAAACTTGATTGGTGGATTAGTCTTGGTACATCAAAGAAGACTTTGGAAATTGGAAATATTTGGATACTTGGGTACCTGTAAACAATTTTGTAAAACACGAAAATACTCCCAAATGTATAAAATAACTAATATGAACACAAATTACATTCTTGTTTTATTAGAGTCATATGGACTTTTGTGGACCTCTATATTAAAAACGACTCATATCATCCCCATTCCCCACACACATTTTGTTAACAAAAAATTGGAGATTTCCATTTGTGTGGCTTAAATGGTCAGTTGAAATTTTCAACAGTCGTTTACGAGTAATTGGAACTGAAAAATGGAACAGTTTCGGTCAAGTATCCAGGTACCCGGATACCCGGCACAGTCTTATGTGCACCTATGGGAAGGACTCTCAGTTTTTTTCTTAAAGGTAGCCAATGTTTCTGGCAACTTATTGCATGGTTTGATCACTGTAATGGAATAGAAGTAACTGGCTAACATATAGTTCTAGTATACAAACATTACAAATCTGTTATTCTCATACTGCGGGATTATATTTTGACTTCAAGAGGAGGGCCCTTTTCTGAGGAGCAACTTGAAGTAGTAGCTGACTGTCTTACGAGGATGTTCTGCCTCAACAATGACACCAAGGTATTAAGTTTCCTTATGTTTGCTCTTAGAGAAATTCTCATTCTCTTCTCCTTTTTTTCTAAAATCCTGCTTTGATCCATATATCAGCGCAATTGCTATTCCAATTAAAAGATATATAGGCCTATATAAGTAACTTATTAGTTTATTTACCAATGCCTGTCTCTGCCATTTCAAATTTATTTATCTACTATCAGAGTTTATTTGAAAGGGACCACATTTGTTTTATTCAGGCAAGCCACTGCAACCCCAAAATACTTGGAGGTAATTTATTTTATTGCCCTTGGGTTTTCTAAGAGAATGAAATTAAAGGCCTGCACTGCAGTGTCAATGAAGAAAATTGAGAAGATTTGTTGACATCTTAATGTAGGAGTGAGGTGTTTATAGTCGCAACAAGGCTTAATGTTGGTATCAGTTACGGCCTTAAAAGGACACCATAATAATGTTTATGTATACAAATGGGCAAAAGATTTGGACTATTCCAACATTTTAAGATACATGAGACTCCATGAGATGATGTAAGATGAATGTTGTTTTATTCACGGTATCTTTAAGATTGAACATATTGTAAATATATATATTTCATTAGAGCTGCTTAGGAGAAAATATTGCTTAGTAAATGTATCTGCTCAGCAAAATGTAGCCAAGAACCTACTAGAAGCGGTATACATTACGTAACAGTTTGGCTGCTAACCTTTCCTGTGATTCAGTCAAATGTTCTTTGCTGAACTGATAAACAAATGACCCAGCCTTCATTGAACACTTCAAAGAAGGATGTGTCATTTTTATTTGTTGTATTTTTGGTGGGTGTGTTTGAGGATGATGGGGCTGGGAAGGGGTTGGGGTGTTTACTTCACTTGCCTATATTGAAAAATTCAAACTTTTAAAGATGTATTGCCTGTGTTTTACCACCAATTTCTAGAAAAGAAAACCATCAAAATGTATTTATGGAAATCACAGTCTCCCACTGGATTGACTTTTAACATTTGAAGTTGTAGGCTGATTCCAAGATTGAATTGTACATGATATTTGGATCTTTATGTACTTTGTAATTCACCCCTTGAGACCATGTTTGTGGTTTTATTGTACTGTACAAGTAAGTCTGACTCAACCAGAGTCAAACATTTAACAACTGAAGGGAGGTGTGCACCATTTTTCATTACCTGAAAAGCAACCAAGTTACATTATTATCAAAACGCTTACATGTACTAACCTTGTAAGATGTGAAATGTTTGAGGGAAACTTTTCAAATTTAAAATGAATCACCATCTGACGGTGATCCATTTCTAAAAAGAAAATAATAATAATAATAAACACTGTCTTCAGATGTTGGACATTTTAAAGCTGATAATTCTTGGATTGAATTTAAATGTTTCACATGTCAGTGACCAACTTCAGTTTTGAAATGAACTTACTTAAGAATATTCATTCAGGTCCCACGTATTGTGCATTGTATTTTTATTTCTCCTTCTGGAAAAGGTGTGTGTATGTGGGGGGGGGGGTATTCCTAAAAAAAAAGTTTGTGAAGCCCCCAATAACACCCCGCCCCCGTGTGTTTCAGGACACAAAGAACATTTTCTGGTTTCCTAAAATAAGCACTCAAACGTAAGCGACTGACTAAAAAGTATTGTAGCACATTGAAATTTCAGGAGTTACGCGCTTGATCTGTTACATGTCCTCTTGTTTGTGTTGTTTCCTTGACGGAAGTGCAATGTTAGGAAGTTATAATTAACTTGACTGGACATAAATAAATGTTGTGATTAATTTTATGAATTAACACTTCGATGTTAAAATTTTGAAATTGATAAATTCAATAAAATGTACTGCAAAGCCATTGAGAAAAGAATGTTGTTAATGTTGTGTTTATTTTGTAGTTACTGTTTTAGCTGATAGATGGTCAAAATGTATTAGGTTCTTTAGGTTACAGAGAATTGTTGGGGACATCCTGATTGAGAACAATAGGATGGGGCTTCTATTTTTGTGGTCCACACTTTAAAATCCCCTACTTAAATGGTCCTGGGGTTAGGGTAGGGTTCATTTTGTAGAATTAATTGTTTTAGATGGGGCTCTACATTATCAAGACAAAACACTTACTGGGATGAATCCCACCCTAAAAGTATGTGTACATTGACTTATGGATTTTACACACATCATGATCACTTTATTGACCCAGCTCGATAATGCCGAACTTGGCAATATAATTTGTACTACTCTATCTAAGTTGTATAGAACAGTACTCAGTATGTGGCTGACAATGATCAGGTTAATAGTCAATAAAGAGGGTACTTGAACAAGGGCCTAATAATTTGAAACCTACCGAAAAAGTCCTGTCTTACAAAGTATTCACATATTTTATTTATTTATTTTTTATTTATTGATTTTTAAAAATTATTTATTGAAATTACAAATATGAAACCTTTTTTATAATTAAGTATGCTCAAAAGTTTGATTTAGGCACACAATGTGTTTGAAACCCTTCTTTATTGACTACTGCTGACTTCCCATTTTGTAGATTGTCTTTTCAGTAACTCATTCTCACCAACTATCCACAGACACCCGTATCACTGACTCCACAGCTACGTTAATAAATAGCTTCCTTACTAATAGTTGTGATTTACCATCCAAATCTAGAATCTTGTTTATCGATGCTTCCGATCATCTACCCATTTTCTCATGATTCAATTAAATGATTCACATCTCAATAAAGAGAAAGTCACTCAATCCTTCAGATTGTATCAACCAAGAAAACATTATTCGGTTACAACAACACTGTTTATTGGATGTTGACTAGAGGGAAATGTACTCATGTGAAATCCCCGATACTGCTTATAATACCTTCATCACTATGTTTACTCATCTTCATGATTCTCATTTCCCAGTTCAAAATATCAGTCATAATAGAAGATTTAAACCATAGATGACCAATGGCATCATACCGTCCATCAAACACAAAAACAAATTGTATGAAGAACTTCCTGATCAAACCAAACAATGCCAACAAAAGAAAGTACAAGAAATTCCGTAACAAACTTAATGGTCTGATCAAAGTTGTCAAAGTCAGGTACTATGCAGAGAAGTTTTCTGGTGCTAAATCCAATATCAAACAAACCTGGAACATTATAAATTATATTCTTAAGAAAAACTCCCACTCAATACTCGGTGTGATTTTCACTCCAATGGACAAATGCTTACAAACAAGGCCCAAACGAATAGACAATCAATATTTAAACAAACCAAATTCGCCCTTTTTTTGCACGAATTATTCGCTTATTAATATTTTAACACATGAAAAATTCTGGAGATTATCCTTTTTTGGCCACCCAGCTTTAATTAAATCTCAATAAAAACTGAGTATTTTTGCTCCCATCAGTTTAGGATTGTTAAAGACAAAATAACCAAGATTTTAATCATTTGGATCCAAAAATCAAATAAATATTTCCATTTTCCTTGAGTTTTTGTATATTTTTGCAGACAGTTTAATGTTAACGCATCTATTTTGCATGTGATGATGATTAATCCAGTTGCACCTAATTCTGGAGATCCCCTTATAGTGTCTGTTTTGATTTTGTCTGGTTTCGATGACCAATAAAATTGCATTATAACTTTATCCATTTCTTAGTCATTTAGTAATATTTCTATTCAAAATAGTCTTCACTATGTTTATTCTCTCTGCCCAATTGTCTTCCGGCTTGATCTCATTTTCAAAATGTAGGCCAATAATTTAAATCTTTGATTGTTCCTGTTTTTCTGTCTTTCCATGCTCCCAACTATAAGCCTTGGGTTTTCTGATTGTTGATTTTTGAACCGGATCCTTCAACATTGAGAAGACTGATAGGTCTCCATTTTGTTTAAGTCACCTCTTTCGCCTCTATTTATTTTTTTATTTTTTTCAATTTCAAAGTAATTTTTTAATAAAAATAAATTAATAATATTGTTGAAATTGCATTTCGATATTCAATCGAAACAGCAGACATATATTTTGATCGGCAAACATGAACTACGCGCTTCAACTAATTTGCTTGTAGTGAGACGTAACTTCAGTCAACAGAAATCGGTGGCACAATGCTGCGTGATTGAAATTAATGACATAAATACTTACAAGGATCCCAGATTCAGTAGACCATCAAATGTTCCGGGTTCAATTTCACTGATTTTGTTGTCAAAGAGATACCTAAGATGGAAAACAAAGAAGGGTTAATAATCCATCTCAGCAGAGAAAAGATGTGCATCTGGCGTATCCACACCATTCACCCCCATGGTTTCAACTTACAGGAAGGGAGTGTCTCCCTGTCTGACTTTTTTTTTTCATTTTCACTCATCCTTATTTTCTTCTTTCAGTCATAAACTCCTGCTCTCCTTGTACCCACATTTATTCAACATTGTTTTTCCGTTGATGCTTTTGGCAGAAAAAAAAAGTAGATTCTCAGTTTTCTCTGCCCACATTATGTATGCAATCTGAGTGTAAAGTTTAATATTTTCTCCTTTAATTCTAGCTCAGTTATTGTATTGTTTGAAGGATTACTAATGACATAATCTTCTTATTCCTGTTTTTCTTTGTATCTTTTCTCGCCTTAATAATATTTAATAATTGTTTTGACTATTTTTTCCAATATCCCAGCAAACAAATAACAGCCATAACAGTCTTTTTGGGGTAATCCAAAATTTCCAAAACTATTCAACTCAAGTTTTACATTTGTCGTCTTTATGAAGTTCATTATTACAAACCCATCTTCCCTTTCCTGTGGGAATGGTTTGATAATCAAAACGGACAATTCCTGTACTGTGATCTGACAGACCGGAAGAATCAACGGAAATTTCTTTTAGTTGTTATCCGAGTGTTTCTGAAATTAGAACATAATCAATTTAACTCGGTCTTTTAATTACTTTGTGGTAAAATGTCTATCCTGGTTTATTCTCTATATATCGCCAAGTATCAATGAGTTCATTTTCCTGAATAATTTTACAAAGAGAAGTTTTGCTTTGATCGTACATATTTCTTGAATCTAACTGACAGTTAAGATTACCTCCAATAATGTAATTATATTTAGGATATGTTATCAGTGACACCATCAACTTCTTTCTAATTATTGTCAATATTACTTCTGATTTCACTGTGGTTATTCATTACAATGTTGCATAAGTCTTTCCGTGAGAATTAATCACAATTGATTAGTTGTGATAGTTACGGTATGTCGTTAAAGAACTACTCACAAAGTGAGAAATGATTTTCAATACACAACACTTGAGTGCATCAAAATTAAGAACCAACATCCTTGGAGTACAGTCCTCTATTTAAAAGTGTGACATAATGTGGCAATAACCATGAAGTGTCATCGCATACGTTATCAGATCGGTGTTCCAGAATAAAAAATAAAATAAAATAAAATAAAAATAAAAAACAGGAGAATCTGCAATACAACTTCAAATCTGCTGATCTCGGATTTATGACGCATTGAAATGCCGCCAAAAAAAAGAGAAAAAGAGGTCAGATCCCATTGTATCAACAGCTTTCCCTCCAAAGTAGACCATCTTGAAGAAGCTACTCTGAATCTTGAACACTACTCCTCCCACAGCTTCAAAATGAAAAGTATGCAGGTAATTTTGATCTTGACCCTGACAGTACTAGTGATCGGTCAAAAAATATGAAAAATATTTCCGCCTGCAGCTCATTAGGCCAATATAGAAAATAAAGTCATTATAAAGTAGGGTTAAAAACAACTTGTTAAAGTAGATAGCCTACATCGGTATATATTCATCAATGTTCTCAGATTTTCCTGAAATCGTACTTTATGAAACGTTGTCATGGTATCAAACAAGTTGAACAATTGTCTTGCCCGAGGTTCACTCATTAGAAAACTAAATTTACAAATGAATCTCGATAGACAACATTTGAGTGAATCGAAATATAAAACAAAAATATAAGTTCGTTGTTCTTTATTTAGCTCTAATTAATAAGTGTGCATGATATGCTGTGACGATTTGTGAATTAGTTTGAAACGAACAATGCAAACTTCCTCATAAAGAAAAATTTATTATATGAGTATGTTTAACGATTCAAGATATACATGTAGCCTAACAACTGATCGTGTAAAATGTAGCTCATTAATGTCTTTAGTTAAAGAAAACAAAATGCATTCTAATTTTTCGAATGGCAAGAAACACAACTTTGTTTCGTTGTCGGGTGTAACTTAATTTAAAATTAATTCTTGCTTGATTGAAAATTATGACAACTATGCTCTGGGTGAAAGTTGTTTTTGGTTTCCAGATATGGAAGATGGAATAAAAACGAAGTATGGTTGATAAAACAAATTGTATTTAAACAAAAATACATTGGTAATAATTATCAATTTTCTCAGATTTTCAAGAATGCATATGGTTGTGAAAAGCTGCCATGGTATCAAACAATCTGATGATCCTGCCCGAGGTTCACTGAATATCAACACAAATTATTTAAGTGCATCGACATAAAAACCTGTGGTGACATACTACCCTCTATTGACCACATTTTAAAGCAAATTATCCAAATGTTTTCATTAAATACAGCAATTTGTTGCAAGATATTGATTTAATCCAGATATGCCTATATAAATTTAACAACCGATTTGTTTAAATGTTGCTGATAATGTTGTGTCGCACCGAGACAATAGTGAAAATCCATACATATTTTTCGATCGGCAAATATGAACATCACACTTTTTCAAATTTATTTTGTCGTCAATCGTAATTTCATTTGAAGGGAATCGTTTTCCTGATGGTACGTGATTGCAATTCATGGCATGGAAACTAACACAAAGTGAGCTTTTAGACCAATGTTCCTTGATCAATGAACCGATATTGTTGTTGAACAGCCCTTCAATATATTCAGTTATACATAAAACAATTGATTTGTTAAATATGTAGCGCAAATAATGTCCATGGTGAACATGCAAGTGCATGTTTCGATCGGCAAACATGATCTACGTATGCTCCTACGTACTACTTTTGTTTTGTCGTCAGACGTTAATATACTCAGAGAAATGAAAGTGAGAAATGAATTTCAACGCACAACACCTGAGTGCATCAAAATTAAGAACACAATCATTAAACCAGTGCCGTAAATCCGTGATGAAAAGTTTGGGGTAGTATTGACATTTTGTTTGCATAATGTACTGGATCTCAAACGTCACTCAACGAGGGGGTACCCCCCAAACACTGCGTGAGACAAGGGATACCCCTTGCTGTTTTTTAAAATGTTCATGTCCTAAAAATAAAAAAATATTCAAATGCATAATACTTTTTCAAGAGAAGAAATAGTGCAAATAGTGAAATAGTCCTTTCACTCATTTTTCAGAAAATATTTTATTAAAAAGAATATGGGTAAAATACTGAAAAAAAATCTTGCCAAAGAATGCTATAACTCAATGACTGCCATGTCTTATGCAGACCCAGGGCTGTCTTCCACATGTTTTCCCCCAGTTAAGTCGATAGTTTCAGTGCAAATAACCGTGGATCGAAACTCAGTAGAGCTACTATTGTAAACTTTAAATGGTGACGCAATAACAATTTATTTAACACATGGGGACATGACAGCTGCTGGCTGTGGTAATGTACAACTAAGTACTGGATCTGATCTCAAATTTTTTTTGGGTAACACATGACAAATCCTGGGGGTGATCCTATAGACCAGAAGATATCTAAGATGGGAAAACAAAGTATAGAGTTAAAACAAAAATCATTAAAGCCAACTAATATGGTTATTTATTTCAATGTTCTTAGATTTTCCTGAAAGCATTGTTTGGTGAAATATTAGTGATTGGTCAAAAACTGTGAAAAATCTTTCCGCCTGCAGCTCATTAGGCCTTTTTTAGGCTATATTTTCCCCCAAACAGCAAATTGGTTGGAAAAAAGCGGCGACTTATATGAGAGCTGCAACCAGGACAAGAGATGTATTCGAAAACCGAAAGTTTGAATTCTGTAATTTGTTGTACTTGAAACTTTGAAAACAATTTGCTACCTTAGTAAATTGAATAGAAATGGCCGAATTTTAATAACCCGGGTAATTTGAACTTTGTTGAAAGTCTGAACCATGACATTATTTTGTATAGACCTAAAGAAACATACTGATTTGAAGTCTCAGTAATTTTGTATTTTAAAAGAGATGGACTTCAAACACTTCACAAAATATGCTGAAATCACTTTAATTAAGCAATGACTATTAGACTAGATCGTATTATTTGTTTTGGATAAATCTTTCCTGTATTCTGTAGATAGTTTCACCCACGTTGGCATAAGTATTCTGTCCTGTGGCCAAGTTTTTGGATCGCTACAGCGACAGAGGGCGTACGGAACTTTTGGACGTGTGGTTTTGTTTTACTGTGGGTGAATTTTGAAATCACCTTTATGATTTCCCAGATTAAAATATCAGTCTTAATAGAAGATTAAAATTATGGATGACGAATGGCATCATACAATCCATCAAACACAAAAACAAATAATGTATAAGAACTTCCTGATCAAACCAAACAATGCCAACAAAATAAGTACACCCCTCCCCTCGTTGAATGTTGTGGACTGAGGTGTTCAACTTTGGGTATTATAAGTGAGAGATTTTAGAGGCCCACTCTCATTTCATTTGTGTATGATATGCATATAATTGCCTTTTAATGACTGCACAAATTTTGTCGGTTCATTAATGTTTTGTTTCATGGGTAAATAGGCCCCCCAAAAATAAAATAAAATAAAATAAAATAAAAAACATAAAATTACCATATTGACACATGACGTAAATAACGATGAAGGTATATTTAATTTAATACTATAACTATGTGTTAAAACTGTAGATGTAGAATACAAATAATACAGAAGGTTAATTACGTAAATGTGGCGAGGTTCAGTCAACTGAAGCGTTGGTATAATTTATATTACACTTGCCTGGTATAATGGGTGCATGATGACTATCTTTACCGTGAAAACGACATGAAAGGTCATTTTGCCGTGAAAATTTTTGCTAAGGGCAAATTCACGGTATTTTCACGCTCCAGAAATGACAAACTTTATCCACGGCAAAAACACTGCGATTTCACGGCAAAAAAGAGTGTCTAAACTCCTATTGTTATTCATAACGGTAAACCATTCTTTCCAATGACAAAAGGGTGATAACGAGTGTCTCCGGTGTGTTGACATAACGGAAACACTTGCTAATGTTTATGGACAAGTTAGTGTTTAATCTCATTACCGACTGTCACTCGAAATAATTTGGCTGGCATAAATGCACGATCATACCTCTTTGGTCATACAAGGAACGGCGCCATGGCTATCTCCATGTAGAAAAAGCGTTAAGGCCGGTTCATTGAAAGCAAACGCGAAATGTCATGCTTTTGAATTCGCTTCGTATTCGGCCCAGTGCATGGTGGAATACACGTTTGACTGCAGGCTGAATGATAATGAAATTCTATTTACCTCCTATTTCGTACTTCTAAATGGCGATGCCAACAATGTACCCAGATACATTTTAGAAATAGTAAATCAAACGTTATATTCAGGACAGCGTTTCTTCTAGGATTTGAAAACTGCCCGTCAAACTTATGTTGGATTCGAAAACTGCCCGTCCAAAACAAGCGCGAATCTAATAATGGCGTGGGCCCCGATTTTGTTTGGATTTTAAATGCTCTCTGTTGCAATCTGAGGCTCAAAATATTTCCTTATTGGGGATTCTGAGTCTATGCATATAGATATTTTCAGAAAGGAAGAATAGATCCTGCCTGCCTTTTGTTGATGTTTCTGTCCGTCCGTCTGGCTGACATACGCGGCGAACACAGTCATTATTTGATATAACTCAACCTCGTCACCATGAGAAAATCAGGTGCCCTCGTTCCTTATACGGGTTGTTGGAATGAGCCGGGGCCAACGGCTAACGTTACACAAATTATAGTCGGCAACCAGACGTGTTTCATATTTAATTTCCCGCTTACTTTGGGGATTACATGCGTCCTCAGTGTCTACCGGTATACCGGACATTGTAGTCCTTCGTGAACAAGCGCCCACGCGTACGTGGAACACGATGCTTCCATTTTAAAAGAAACTTTGACGCTCTAACGAAATAATGTTGTGTGAGAATTTAAAAAAATTATAGCGCGGCAGTAGCACTATCGATATGCGTGCTAGCATGGGCGCAGGCACAGTACAGGCAGCCCACTTCGCCGTATAGGAACAGCATGGCGTGGGTATAGGCTAGTCCAGCTTGCGATCACCGTTCACATTATCGAACAATGGGTTGAGGGCCAGAATAGCAAGATAGATCAAACACCGACATGGGAATTGGTCACTGTAGTTCTGTTACATTGTGTAAATACAAAAATGTAATGTAAATTGAAACGTCTTTATTTCAATTATATATATCAATATCATATAATATAATGCGCATCAAACTCGGTTAACTTCAACACAGTAGAAATTAAATATTTCAGTTTTAACTCTAATTATGGCTGTGGGGCCCGGGGAGCGCCGGGTAAAACACGGCTGTGGACATGGGCACAACTCCACTGTTCAGCCAAGCGTATCTAGACTGTACAATAAGCGGGCAAGCTATAAAACTGGGCGTACCCTATTCATTGCCCATGAAGTACCCAAACAGCATAATTGAAAGACCTGTGTTCAGAAATCACATGAAAAGGCTGTATTCAGAATGCTCTCGAAAGCCCAATCTATTATATAACACGCCCATTCAAAAGAACAATATGGTTCACGCAAACTATCAGACATCTTGAAGATTTCTATTCAAGGCGCATTCTCAGCAAATGCAGGTGGAAAATCAATTATTTCACCAGCCGTGGCTATAGCCGTCAACCGTACGCAAGGGGTTGACACCAGTTTAAACTTTTCGTAACATGTACAACTTAGTTTACTAAAACGAGACGTAAATATTTCAAGGAATATCATTCATATTATTAATTAAATTTAGATTTTGTTTGGATTACTTTTAAATGCCGAAGATAAAGCTTTTTATTCTACAAATTGAACATATTTCTTGCTAAAATCTAAAATCCACAAATTGTTATTCATATCTATGGCTGAAGTTAATGGACAAGATAGTTTTGAAATTGGTATAATTGATGTTTTATGTTGAACTTCATGATGCTCTATTTTCCATAAAACTTTTATGATACTGCCCCTGGGAAATGTACCGGTAAAGAGTGCAGAGTCCGAAGACTATATAGTGGTAGCAGAAAGGCAGAGAGTACTATACTGTGCGCGACGGCGGATTGGCGCGTTCGATGTTGGGTACGAGTTGACTCGTCCCCTGGACTCGGTCATAAGAAAAAATCAACAAAATCAACAATTTTTTTTCCTGAAATAAGAATTAATGAATAAAATTTCAGTCATGATAGGACACCATAAAAATATGTCCGAATTAATTCCTTAAAGAAAAAATCCAAAAATGTTGAAAGAAAAGAAATGCTGATGAAAATAATTATTTTAAAAACAGTAATTTTTTCCTGAAATGAGAAATAATGAATCAAAGTTGATAACATTTCAGTCACGATAGAACACCATTTGTCTGAATACGTTCCGTAACAGAAAATTTTGATAGGAGAAAAATACTGATGAAAAGTAACGATAAAAAAATTGATGATACGTTTTGCATATTACCAATATAAAATACAACAAATTATTAGTTTCTTGTCATAATAATGAGCTTGTATGAATCAAAGACAAGTCCCGACAGGACACTGTGAGTATGAATTAAATCTTTTAAAGAAAAATCTAAAATGTTGACCAAACATTTACTGATAGAAATGACAGAAAACATTATGATATTGTGCCCTTGGGTAAAATGTTCCCAGGAAAGAGTGCAGAGTCCGAAGACTATAGTGGCAGCGGAAGGCGGAGAGAACTATACTGTGGGAGACGGCGGGCTGGCGAGTTCGATGTTGGGTACGAGTTGACTCGTCCCCCAGACTCGGTCGTAAGAAAAATAAACAAAATCAAAAGTTTTTTTTTATGAAATAAGAATTAATGAATACAATTTCAGTCAAGATAGGACACCATAATGTCTGAATTAATTCCTTAAAAGAAAAATCTAAAAATGTTGAAAGAAAAGAATACTGGAGTAGATCACAATCCGATTTTCAGTATTTTTTGCCAAAAATGACTACGCTTGTTTTCAACTTAAAAAACAAAAAGTCATGATATCGCGACAAAAGTTCGCATCATGTCTGAAAATTTCAACGTGGTACATGCACAAAATAAATTGTTATGGAGAAAATTGAAAACATTTTGGAATTATACTCTTTGGAGTAGATCGCAATCCTAATTTCAGTATTTTTGCCCCCAAGATTATTACTTGTTTTTCAACAAAAAACAAAAAGTCATGATATCGCGACAAAGTTCACATCATGTCTGAAAATTTCAACGTGGTACATGCACAAAATAAATTGTTATGGAGAAAATTGAAAATTTTAGGAATTATACTGTTTGGAGTAGAATCGCAATCCTAATTTCAGTATTTTGCCCCAAAAATTATTACGCTTGTTTTCAACAAAAAACAAAAAGTCATGATATCGCGACAAAAGTTCACATCGTGTCTGAAAATTTCAACGTGGTACATGCACAAAATAAATTGTTATGGAGAAAATTGAAAAAATTTAGGAATTATACTCTTTGGAGTAGATCGCAATCCTAATTTCAGTATTTTTGCCCCAAAAATTATTACGCTTGTTTTCAACTTAAAAAATCAAAAAGTCATGATATCGCGACAAAAGTTCACATCGTGTCTGAAAATTTCAACGTGGTACATGCACAAAAAATAAATTGTTATGGAAAAATTGAAAAAAATTAGGAATTATTCTCTTTGGAGTAGATCACAATCCTAATTTCAGTATTTTGCCCCAAAATGATTACGCTTGTTTTCAACTTAAAAAACAAAAGTCATGATATCGCGACAAAAGTTCGCATCATGTCTGAAAATTTCAACGTGGTACATGCACAAAATAAATTGTTATGGAGAAAATTGAAAATTTTGGAATTATACTCTTTGGAGAATCGCAATCCTAATTTCAGTATTTTTGCCCCAAAAATGATTACGCTTGTTTTCAACTTAAAAAACAAAAGTCATGATATCGCGACAAAAGTTCACATCGTGTCTGAAAATTTCAACGTGGTACATGCACAAAATAAATTGTTATGGAGAAAATTGAAAAAATTTAGGAATTATACTCTTTGGAGTAGATCGCAATCCTAATTTCAGTATTTTTGCCCCAAAAATTATTACGCTTGTTTTCAACTTAAAAAATCAAAAAGTCATGATATCGCGACAAAAGTTCACATCATGTCTGAAAATTTCAAGGTGGTACATGCACAAAATAAATTGTTATGGAGAAAATTGAAACAAAATTAGGAATTATACTCTTTGGAGTAGATCGCAATCCTAATTTCAGTATTTTTGCCCCAAAAATTATTACGCTTGTTTTCAACTTAAAAAACAAAAAGTCATGATATCGCGACAAAAGTTCACATCATGTCTGAAAATTTCAAGGTACATGCACAAAATAAATTGTTATGGAGAAAATTGAAAAAAAATTTGGAATTATACTCTTTGGAGTAGATCGCAATCCTAATTTCAGTATTTTGCCCCAAAAATTATTACGCTTGTTTTCAACTTAAAAACAAAAGTCATGATATCGCGACAAAAGTTCACATCATGTCTGAAAATTTCAACGTGGTACATGCACAAAATAAATTGTTATGGAGAAAATTGAAAAATTTTAGGAATTATACTCTTTGGAGTAGATCGCAATCCTAATTTCAGTATTTTTGCCCCAAAAATGATTACGCTTGTTTTCAACTTAAAAAAACAAAAAGTCATGATATCGCGACAAAAGTTCACATCGTGTCTGAAAATTTCAACGTGGTACATGCACAAAATAAATTGTTATGGAGAAAATTGAAAAA
This sequence comes from Zoroaster sp. YZ-2022, assembly GCA_029582265.1. Lineage (NCBI taxonomy): Eukaryota > Metazoa > Echinodermata > Asteroidea > Forcipulatida > Zoroasteridae > Zoroaster > Zoroaster sp. YZ-2022. The sequence continues at coordinate 14,595,771 of CM055823.1, forward strand.
ATTTAGGAATTATACTCTTTGGAGTAGATCGCAATCCTAATTTCAGTATTTTTGCCCCAAAAATTATTACGCTTGTTTTCAACTTAAAAAATCAAAAAGTCATGATATCGCGACAAAAGTTCACATCATGTCTGAAAATTTCAAGGTGGTACATGCACAAAATAAATTGTTATGGAGAAAATTGAAACAAAATTAGGAATTATACTCTTTGGAGTAGATCGCAATCCTAATTTCAGTATTTTTGCCCCAAAAATTATTACGCTTGTTTTCAACAAAAATCAAAAGTCATGATATCGCGACAAAGTTCACATCATGTCTGAAAATTTCAAGGTGGTACATGCACAAAATAAATTGTTATGGAGAAAATTGAAACAAAATTAGGAATTATACTCTTTGGAGTAGATCGCAATCCTAATTTCAGTATTTTTCCCCAAAAATTATTACGCTTATTTTCAACAAAAAACAAAAGTCATGATATCGCGACAAAAGTTCACATCATGTCTGAAAATTTCAACGTGGTACATGCACAAAATAAATTGTTATGGAGAAAATTGAAAAATTTTAGGAATTATACTCTTTGGAGTAGATCGCAATCCTAATTTCAGTATTTTTGCCCCAAAAATTATTACGCTTGTTTTCAACTTAAAAAAATTTAACGTCGCTATATCGGGACAGAAGTTCACATCATGTCTGTAAATTTCAAGGTGGTACATGCACAAAATAAATTGTTATGGAGAAAAAAAGGTACGAAGACTTGCACAACTACGAGTTTGAGTGAATCACGCGCATCGCCAGTGTGCCGACAAGGCAAGCTTTTTAACCGGGGCCAACTCGGGCTGATAGTGCAGTCAACTCGTTCGTCACACTGGCACCCGACTAATGTAAGTACGTGTATAATGTACATGTACATGTACATGTACATGTACACATACATGTACACATGTTCATGTACACACAACTCGTGTGTACAGATACAATGTACATGTACATGTACACTGTATACATTGTACACTGTATACAATCGTTCTGGCTGGGTTTACGCTTGTTTTCAATCTTAAAACAAAAGGTTATTGTGAATGCCGGGTGTGAAAATCAACGTGGTACATGCCGTGTGGTCTATCTCTTTCAATACTCTTGGCCTTGGTTTACGCTTGTTTTCAACTTAAAAACAAAAGTCATGCTATTGTGATAGGAGTTCGCATCATGTCTGAAAATTTCAACGTGGTACATGCACAAAATAAATTGTTATGGAAAATTGAAAAAACTTAGGAATTATACTCTTTGGAGTAGATCACAATCCTAATTTCAGTATTTTTGCCCCCAAAATGATTACGCTTGTTTTCAACTTAAAAAACAAAAAGTCATGATATCGCGACAAAAGTTCGCATCATGTCTGAAAATTTCAACGTGGTACATGCACAAAATAAATTGTTATGGAGAAAATTGAAAAAATTTAGGAATTATACTCTTTGGAGTAGATCGCAATCCTAATTTCAGTATTTTTGCCCCCAAAATGATTACGCTTGTTTTCAACTTAAAAAAACAAAAAGTCATGATATCGCGACAAAAGTTCACATCATGTCTGAAAATTTTAACGTGGTACATGCACAAAATAAATTGTTATGGAGAAAATTGAAAAATGTTAGGAATTATACTCTTTGGAGTAGATCGCAATCCTAATTTCAGTATTTTTGCCCCAAAAATTATTACGTTTGTTTTCAACTTAAAAAAATTTAACGTCGCTATATCGGGACAGAAGTTCACATCATGTCTGAAAATTTCAAGGTGGTACATGCACAAAATAAATTGTTATGGAGAAAAAAAGGTACGAAGACTTGCACAACTACGAGTTTGAGTGAATCACGCGCATCGCCAGTGTACCGACAAGGCAAGCTTTTTAACCGGGGCCAACTCGGGCTGATAGTGCAGTCGCGCGGCACCCGCTAGGTGTGGGTGATGTGTGAGTATTAAATGTTGCGGGTTTTGTGCCGACTTCTTTGCTGGTTTATGTAATGTAATATGGGGTAACGGGGTCTAATTTGCAGGGGGCACTCAAGGGTCATCATGTTATAGATTGAGGGTGGTGATTGGTTAATTTTTGAGCGGGGGGCATGTAAAAGTCAAAGTGACATAACACAACAGCGCCCTCGGGTTTTTAACATGGTAGGACAGTGAATATTGAATAAATAAATGTACTGAAAAGAAATACATGTACACAGAAAACGGGTATCCTAGTATTTTCGTACAGTTCAGACACAGATATGTGCACAAAATGTCTCTTTGGAAATTGATTGCATGGCCCTTCAAGTCATGAAAAAAAGGGAAATAAATATGAATAACATTAAATTTGCAGATGTAATCTGCACTGTTTCTAAGGCCCCACCCCACCCCCATAATATAAAATAGGACGCAGTTTGAGTTTAAATTGTTGCCATGGCGCTGTAGGTTTTTAAAACCTTTTTAAAATATTCAAAATTGGGAGAAAAGATTCCCAAAATTGTTTTGTGTGAGAAATGTCCTGAAACCTAAGTGCATAAGCTGTTGTGATTGTCAGATCTGAAATCGTTTTATATTACCTCAAAGTTGAAAGACTGATGGTATCTACACTGGCAATTGTGAAATCATTTTGGGCTTTTCTAACAGTTCAAGTTCTACTTCTATGTATGTAAAATCAAAGGTCAGAGTCCCTATTTCATCGGTTGAAAATTGTTTTCACAAATCAGCAAGCTGAGGAATACAGAACTGCTATAAAAATATATATTATAACATAGGGCCTATATTATTATAATATATCTTATAATATATATTATATGAATCTGGGACTGAGAAATAATTTAAATTGTGTTAAACTTTACTTTGAAAATGCAGTGAACTCTCCAAAAAGACATGAATCTGGGACTGAGAAATAATTCACATTGTGTTAAGAAATTATTTGAAAGTGCACTGAACTCTCCATAGACTTTGTACACAATCGAGGACATGGCGTCTGGATACTACAGGCTTTCAAAAGTATTACATGGGTACTGAGGTTAATTGATGTTTGGTATTTATTATCAAATATCAAACAACAAAAAAGGAGTTTTGTAAATGTTGATCATGTTGATTAAAATTGTTTATTGATGTTTGGAGATAGCTGTGATAATCGTAGCTCTTGGTCACGTCCCTAAGACCTAGGACTAAAAGAGCTACGCGAAATAAATGCATCAACAAAGAGTCGAGTCGACGCACCGACGTCATTACCGACCAATCAGGAGGTCCGTCTGAAACAGAGAATCAGACATTTCGCAACGCGGCAGTTCGGTACTGTTCGTGGTATGTGGCACCCGGCCTCCTCGACCAACGCTCACCGAAAGCCGCGGAGTAACCCAACCAATGTTGCTCATGTTGATTAAAAATGTTTACGGATGTTGGGTATTTTATTGATTTATTATCAAACAACAAAAACAACAAACATTCCAAACGTGTGTTGTAAATGTTGATGAAAATTGTCTTTTTGAGCACAAGGTCACGTGTAGGTACGGGTTCATTGATGAAAAATAAGACCAATCAGGGGTCCGTCTGAAACAGCCAACCAGACATCTCGAACCACAGCAGTCAGGGAGTGTTCGCCTCATCTGGCACCCGCCCGACCCCTCGATCACCGAGGATAGCCGCGAAGTCACCGACCAAGCTTAACGATCATTGCGGGTGTCCGGCTGCCGTTGCACGCAATCCACGCAATCGCGGGTAGACGTCGGAACACCAACAACGCAGACCCCAACCCACGGGTACCCCGAAATTGACCCCAGGACGCATCAATTCAGCAGGGTGCGGGCGCCAGTTGACGCGAAACATGGCGGCGCCCTGAAAAAAACATGGCGGCGCCCTGAAACAAAGATGGCGGCGCCCCGTGTTTGCACTAACAAAGATGGCGACTTAACGATCATTATAGTATGGACTAGCGGGATGCCGCGCTTCGCGCGGCACCCGCTAAGTATGGTGATGTGTGAGTATTAAATGTTGCGGGTTTTTGTGCCGACTTCTTTGCTGGTTTATATAATGTAATATGGGGTAACGGGTCTAATTTGGGGGCACTCAAGGGTCATCTTTTTCTAGAATTAGCTTGGTGTTGGTTTAATTTTTGCGCGGGGGGGGGGGCATGTAAAAAGTCAAAGTGACATAACACAACAGCGCCCTCGGGTTTTTAACATGGTAGGACAGTGAATATTGAATAAATAAATGTACTGAAAAGAAATACATGTAGACAGAAAACAGGGTATCCTAGTATTTTCGTACAGTTCAGACACAGATATGCACAAAATGTCTCTTTTGAAATTGATTGCATGGCCCCTTCAAGTCATGAAAAAAGGAAATAAATATGAGATAACATTAAATTTACAGATGAAATCTGCACTGTTTCCCTAGGCCCCCCCCTTTAATATAAAATAGGACGCAGTTTGAGGTTAAATTGTTGCCATGGCGCTGTAGGTTTTAAAACCTTTTAAAATATTCAAAATTGGGAGAAAAAGATTCCCAAAAAAATTGTTTTGTGTGAGAAATGTCCTGAAACCTAAGTGCATAAGCTGTTGTGATTGTCAGATCTGAAATCGTTTATATTACCTCAAAGTTGAAAGACTGATGGTATCTACACTGGCAATTGTGAAATCATTTTGGGCTTTTCTAACAGTTCAAGTTCTACTTCTATGTATGTAAAATCAAGGTCAAGTCCCTATTTCATCGGTTGAAAATGTTTTCACAAATCAACCAAGCTGAGGAATACAGAACTGCTATAAAAATATATATTATAACATAGGGCCTATATTATAATATATCTTATAATATATATATGAATCTGGGACGAGAATAATTTAAATTGTGTTAAACTTTACTTTGAAAATGCAGTGAACTCTCCAAAAAGACATGAATCTGGGACTGAAATAATTCACATTGTGTTAAGAAATTATTTGAAAGTGCACTGAACTCTCCATAGACTTTGTAGACAATCGAGGACATGGCGTCTGGATACTACAGAGCTTTCAAAAGTATTACATGGGTACTGAGGTTAATTGATGTTTGGTATTTATTATCAAATATCAAACAACAAAGGTTTTGTAAATGTTGATCATGTTGATTAAAATTGTTTATTGATGTTTGGAGATGCTGCGATAATCGTAGCTCTTGGTCACTCCTAAGACCTAGGACTAAAGAGCTACGCGAAATAAATGCATCAACAAAGAGTCGAGGTCGACACACCGACGTCATTACCGACCAATCAGGAGGTCCGTCTGAAACAGAAGAATCAGACATTTCGCAACGCAGGCAGTTCGGTACTGTTCGTGGTATGTGGCACCGGCCTCCTCGACCAACGCTCACCGAAAGCCGCGGAGTAACCCAACCAATGTTGCTCATGTTGAGTAAAAAATGTTTACGGATGTTTGGTATTTATTGTTTTTATTATCAAACAACAAAAACAACAAACATTCCAAACGTGTGTTGTAAATGTGGATGAAAATTGTCTTTTGAGCACAAAGGTCACGTGTAGGTACGGAGTTCATTGATGAAAATAAGACCAATCAGGGGGTCCGTCTGAAACAGCCAACCAGACATCTCGAACCACAGCAGTCAGGGGTGTTCGCCTCATCTGGCACCCCGCCCGACCCTCGATCACCGAGGACAGCCGCGAAGTCACCGACAAAGCTTAACGATCATTGCGGGTGTCCGGCTGCCGTTGCACGCAATCACGCAATCGCGGGTAGAACGTCGAACACCAACAACGCAGACCCCAACCCACGGGTACCCCGAAATTGACCCCAGGGACGCATCAATTCAGCGGGGTGCGGGCGCCAGTTGACGCAAGAAACATGGCGGCGCCCTGAAAGAAACATGGCGGCGCCCTGAAAAAACATGGCGGCGCCCGGGCAAAGATGGCGGCGACCCGTGTTTGCACTAACAAAGATGGCGACTTAACGATCATTATAGTATAGATATAGACTAGCGGGATGCCCGCGCTTCGCGCAGCACCGCTAAATAATGGTGATGTGGTATTAAATGTTGCCGGGGGTTTTTGTGCCGACTTCTTTGCTGGTTTATGTAATGTAATATGGGGTAACAGGGTCTAATTTGCAGGGGCACTCAAAAGGGTCATCATTTTCAGAATGAGCTTGGTGATTGGTTAATTTTTGAGCGGGGGGCATGTAAAAGTCAAAGTGACATAACACAACAGCGCCTCGGGTTTTTTAACATGGTAGGACAGTGAATATTGAATAAATAAATGTACTGAAAAGAAATACATGTAGACAGAAAACGGGTATCCTAGTATTTTCGTACAGTTCAGACACAGATATATGCACAAAATGTCTCTTTTGAAATTGATTGCATGGCCCCTTCAAGTCATGAAAAAGGAAATAAATATGATAACATAAAATTTGCAAATGAAATCTGCACTGTTTCTTACCCCCTTAATATAAAATAGGACGCATAGTTTGAGTTTAAATTGTTGCCATGGCGCTGTAGGTTTTAAAAACCTATGTTTAAAATATGCAAAATTGGGAGAAAAGATTCCCAAATTGTTGTGTGTAAGAAATGTCCACTGAAACCCCTATAAACTGTTATGATTGTCAGATCTGAATATATTACCTCAAAGTTGAAAAGACTGATGGTATCTACACTGTATTGTGAAATCATTTTGGGCTTTTCTAACAGTTCAAACTTCTATTAAAAATCAAGGTCAAGTCCCTATTTCATCGGTTGAAAATTGTTTTCACAAATCAAGCAAGCTGAGAATGAAAACTGGTATAAAATATACTTATAACGGGTATATTATTATCAAATATCAAACAACAAAAAATTTTTTGTAAATGTATTTGGGAATTCATGTTGATTAAAATTGTTACATGAGTACTGAGGTTTGGAGATAGCTGCGATAACTCTCCATAGCTCTTTGTCCCCAAGACCCAAAAGGTTTGTAAATGGTCTGTTGATTAAAACATTTGACTGATGATGTTTTGGAGATAGCTGCGATAATCGTGGCTCGTTAAATCTCGGGCTGGGACTAAAAGGCTACATGAAATAAATTCTCAACAAAGAGTCAGGTCATTCCACCCGACGTCATGCCGACCAATCAGGGTCAGACATTTCGCAACGCAGTTCAGTACTGTTCGTGGTATGTGGCACCCGGCCTCCTCGAAAACGCTCACCGAAAGCCGCGGGTAATAACCAATGTTGCTCATGATTAAAATGTTTACGGATGTTTGGTATTTTATTGTTTTATTATCAAACAACAAAAACAACAAACATTAAACGATATGTTTGTAAATGTTGATGAAAATTGTCTTTTGAGCACAAAGGTCACGTGTAGGTACGGGTTCATTGATGAAAAATAAGACCAATCAGGGGTCCGTCTGAAACAACCAACCAGACATCTCGAACCACAGCAGTCAGGGTGATGTTCGCCTCATCTGGCACCCGCCCGACCCCTCGATCACCGAGGACAGCCGCGAAAATCACCCGACCAAGCAACGATCATTGCGGTGTCCGGCTGCCGTTGCACGCAATCCGCGCAATCGCGGGTAGACGTAAGGAACAACGCAGACCCCAACCACGGGTACCCAGGGAAATTTACCCCCAGGACGCATCAATTCAGCAGGGTGCGGGCGCCGGGTTGACGCTGAAACATGGCGGGCCCTGGAAGAAACATGGCGGCGCCCTGAAAAAACATGGCGGCGCCCCGAAACAAAGATGGCGGCGCCCCGTGTTTTTACTAACAAAGATGGCGACTTAACGGTCATTATAGTATAGATGTACATGTACACATACTGTGCACATGTTCATCTTACACAACTCGTGTGGATACAATACATGTGCATGTACACTGTATACGTGTACAGTGCAATCGTTCTGGCTGGGTGGATGCCGGGTGTGAATCAAGATTGCTTAAATCATATGGTCTATCTCTTCAATACTCCATAGCCTTGGTTTACGCTTGTTTTCAACTTAAAAAAAAAAGTCAGCACTATTGTGATAGGAGTTCGCATCATGTCTGAAAATTTCAACGTGGTACATGCACAAAATAAATTGTTATGGAGAAAATTGAAAAATTTAGGAATTATACTCTTTGGGTGAATCCCATAATCCTAATTTCAGTATTTTGCCCAAAAATTGTACGCTTGTTTTCAACAAAAACAAAAAAGTCATGATATCGCGACAAAGTTCATCATGTCTGAAAATTTCAACGTGGTACATGCACAAAATAAATTGTTATGGAAAATTGAAAAAAATTAGAATTATACTCTTTGGAGTAGATCACAATCCTAATTTCAGTGTATTTTGCCCAAAAAATGATTACGCTTGTTTTCAAAAAAACAAAAGTCATGATATCGCGACAAAAGTTCGCATCATGTTGAAAA
>CM055823.1:14604654-14630523 GCA_029582265.1 Zoroaster sp. YZ-2022
TTGCGAATGCACTCCCTGCAGCGTTGCTGCATGCTTCTGATGAGTCTACGAATGACATCTTGGCCAATATCTTGCCAGGCCCTACGGAGTGCTTCAGTGAGTTCCTGTACTGTCTGAGGAGGACGTACGTGGCTGCCTTCGAACAGTGCGCTGAAGCAGGTCCCACAAATGTTGGCCAGTCCATTCGCTGAATCCCTTCCTCTTCAAGGAAGTTGTTCACCACCCTAGCTCTGTGCGGACGGGCATTGTCATCCATTAACACAAAGTTTTCACCTACTACACCAGCATATGGCATAACAATTGGGATAATGATCTCATTGAGGTAGCGCTGTGCATTAATCCCACCCCTAGGGACGACCCCCAATGCTGATTCCTCCCCAGACCATTACTGAACCACCTCCAAAATGATCGTGTTCCACCATGTTGTCCACTTGAAAACGATGTCCTCTCTCTCTCCAGACTCGGACACATCTATCGTTAGTCGAAACACAAAACCTGGATTCATTGGTAAAGAGAACAGGACCGGAGTCCAGTGTCTGAGCTCCCAGTCCACATGAGCGTTGGCAAAGTTGCATCTGGTTCTGCGATGTGCTACAGTCAGAGCAGGTACCACATTTGGTCTTCTGGCAACCCAGCAAACATTACACAATCGGCCCAATGCTGGCCCAATTACGGCTGGACAATTGGCCCAATGCTGGCTGCCAGTACTGGGCCAGTACCGTTTTGCACATTGGCGTTGAATTGGCCCAGTTCCGTTTGCCTTAATTGGTCCAATACCGAGCCATACCGGCCAGTATTGGCCCAATGGTTATTACCTGTACTGGGCCAATGCCGTTAGCCGATATCGGCGCAGTATGCCAACTGTGCAAGCCGATATCGGCCCATTAATGGGCCTGGTGTTATACATTTTTGTATGTTTATTTTATATTTTATATTTATTATTATTATTTTTTTTTTTTGAGGGGGCTTGTGCAATAAGAATAGTACAATTGTGCAATAAGAATGATGATTTCCTGCTTCAAGCAGTCAAGAGTACAATCAAGCTTTTGTTTTTGGGCATTGGGCATATTGGGCATCAGACTCAGATAATCAGTATTTTGTTCAGATGGTCCAGCTGAGACATGGTGACAGTATAGACCTAGATTTGTGCCGGCAGTTTCAGCACTGTCCGAAATAGGTGCGCTTCGCTTCGGTATCGTGCATGACTACAGCCACCTGTAACGTTAGGCATAGGCCTCGGTGTTTCGACGAAAAAAAATTCACGAAGTTTAAAAGTGTACTGAAATGCACTTATATCAGCTGAAATGATCTACAAAGTACAAAAAAATCACCAGTTGACTTTCAAAACGTACTGAACCCTTCCACACCAGCTTCCTGGCAAGTCAAATAAAGCTGTAAATTTCGAGAAAACGTGACCACTTCTCAGAACACCAGCACTTTCACGAGACAACTGGTCAAGAAAAGATGGCGATCGCGTGCGTGATCGATCGCGTGCGTGATCGATCGCGACGTGCGCGCGTGTCGGCGCGATCCCACAATCCCTTGCGTGCTATCCCACAAGTCCATGCGCGCGATGTCATACCGCGCGCCGGAATCGGCCCAATATCGGCCCAATTTAGACTGTGCAAATGCTGGCGGGGTGGCGGCCGCCAGAATAAACCAACATTGGCACACTTCTGGCCGTTTACCGTCAGCCGTAAACGGTACTGCCTTTACAAGCCAGTACACTGCCAGCATTAGACCAATTGTGTAATGTTTGCTGGGAAGACCATCACCGTGAAGACGATTGCGTATGGTTTGGTCACAAACTTGCACTCCTGTTGCATTGTGCTGACCAGTCTCTCTGTACCTCTGTACACCTCTACTAATGACACTCTGAGACACTCCAAGTCTATCAGCCACTTGCCTCTGAGTCATCCATCTTCAATCATTTGAACTGCTCTGGCAACTTCATCTTCAGTAAGTTGTCTCCGAACAGCACCACAAGTGACTACCACCAGAATTAATGTGCAAAGACAGTGAAAGATGGCCATCTTGAAATTGTGCAATACCTGACCAACGCACATCACCAAATGCTTTTTGATCCTTCCAGTCAACTGGACTCACATGACTGAGCAATTGCATCATGTGACATTCTCTGGTGCTTAACCAAGCATGAACATGTGCTGCAGTGTACACACCTGGCTGAAATTTCCAAAGGCAAATGTTTGATCCTTTAATGTTTTTGAGTAGTGTATGACAAGGGCATCAAAGGCATGATTAATTTTGGATGAGCTAAAACAAATTCTTTACCTGGCATACAAATGATGTACTTGTAAGAGGGTCCTCATCAGTGTGTATTCCTGATGTAGATGCTGCTGCAACCTAACATTAAGAAATCAAAGATAGAAGACACATTATTAAGTAAAAGAATGCCTTCAATGAGGATTTCAGACTAAAGGGTGGCATTAACTGTTATTCATAAATGCCCAAGACAGTTGAGACAATCTGATCGGTTGGACAAAACGTAATCACTTTGGGTGTATTAATGGATGATAAAGACATGGCTTATGACTGAGGGTTTACAATAATTAAGCATTGACAATCCCATGGGGGCGTTATACTATACATGACTATATGAAGATCAAACTATATAAGTCTGGACGTGCAAGAAACAATTCAAGACTCTAGTTCACGGTTCATGTAAATTTCAGAACCCTTTGTTTCCGTATTTTAGCCATTAAGGATAAAGAATCAACAAGATGTACGTGTATTATAAATATATAAAAAGAAATTTGACATAGAGGGTGAGAATAAGAATTCTAACCTGAACACCCACTGGAGGCAGGCCGTGTGTAGAAGCTTATTTTCCTCTCTAGAGTTTCATTCAATATGACTGTGGCAGGTCCAAGATGTTCTGTCTTGTGTTTGTAAACCTGAAATGAGAAATGTATTGTATCAGTAATTCTAATAAGGCTAAACAGCTCAGGTTCCAAACCCAATACTTAATACTTAATATCATGACTTTCAAAAAGCCTCATCCTTGTGATCCGCAGACAGCGGCTTCCATGGGGTGTGATCCCTGGCCAACGAAGTGTAAACGTATAAAAATTGAATGGCTTTTTATGCTTTTGATACTCAGTGCAATATATTCATCATGATAATTTTTCCCTGACACATCCAGCATTTTCTGACTTACTTATGAATGCTTTGATTGAACATAAATTGCCAGAACTCATTCTCTGCAAATAACTTCAAATGTATGAATATCTTCAAAAATGTCTGAATCTACGGAGTGTTTTCTATGCATGTACTCTCTCCTATTGTAGCATTTTGTATTGCTCCTGCTCATGGAGCTTATCTAAGCACAATTTTCATTATGATAAGATTCCTTATTTGTTTGATCATCGTCCACGTTAACCCTTTCATTACCAGCCAGTTATGTAAGAGAGTACCCTTCTTTACCACAGTAATTAGGAGCCCAATGTCACTTCAGCACCAGTGGGTTTTTCACAATTTCATTGAAGTGCGCCCTCACTCTGCAGTAATAGGCACTTTTTTTTACATGTGTACTGTACATTGTACATACCAAATGGCTCAAATATATTTGTATGTTAAACTGATGGTAAAAATGAGTATACAAAGGGAGGAAAATATTGTGCAGATTTTTAAGTGTAAAAGCAAAACAATGAAATATTTAGATCAGTATTTACACTTAAGAAAAGTAATACAAATGGGTGATATTTCATGCAAATACGGTACATGTATAAGATTTCTTTTCCATGTGAAAAACAATAACTTGGATGAGATTTTGGGGATTTTTGTTTGTTTTCTACTTGGAAATGAACCATTCAGTTTACATACACCACAATCCATGCAAACAACCCCTCCCCCCCCCCCCCCCCCAATTCAATGTTGGTTTGGACTGTAATCTGCGGCTTGTCCGACCATTCCAACATTGAATTGGGGAAGAGGTTGAACAAATAGTACAGATTTACAATCAATTGATGTGGTATTTCTCAAAGCAAGGAACTATGCACATGGGTTGTGTACATTGTTTACAGATCATCTTCGTTTGTTTTCGCCTGCCTAATTTGCGGTTACTGCAAACAATGCAGTCGCGTTTCTTTCCATTGGGGTTTTTGCCAGGATAGTGCTGTTGCCCTGTTAACTCGATAGGAATATGGTATCTCAACTGACTTGTTGCGTTACGTTCCCAACCCAACAGCAAGCCCTGTACAATCCCTATAGATACGAAAATCAAGGTTACTGACATTTTTGTTCCCTGCTATGCTGGTGAATATTACTCTGCTATTGACAATACAGATATTCAGCATATGGAAAAAAAACTCTTTTCCACCATTTCAAGCTTCTGTGTGTATGATTGTAGTACTGAAAACATTGGTCGGCAAGATCAGTTCCACCCATGTTTTTGTTGTAATCATCAATACAATTGGGCTTCATAACATCACAAAATCCACTTGTGCTCTTATTACAACGAATTTGCTTTTTGGACAAATCGGTGTTGCCTACATTAGTTAAAAGTGTTACAGATTTTTGTCTTGCCAAACGATACACAATTGCCCACCTTTCACCCCAAAATGGGTCATCTCCTTTCTTCATTTTATGTTTTTGGGTTTGCTGCCTGGGGTATTCCCGTGTGGTGTAACGAACAGTTCCACAACATCTGAATCCTAGTTTAGTAAGTTTAGCTAAAAGAGCTGGGCTAGTATAGTGAGTATCACAATATATTACACGTCCCTTATTTCTCAAGTCCATGGACCAGTTCAATGACGACTTTTCCTGCAACTGTTAGGTTTGGTGGATGGCAGTCTGACTTGGTATCTATATGTACGTCTGCATCATAAACAGTTTGGGTGTCGTCGGCTCCTGTGTACAGTTTCCAAGCACACGTGTATCCTGTTTTGGACTCGTTCAGGGAGAATGCTTTAATACCCCGTTTGATAGGTTTTTAGGCATGTACTGAACAAAACAACCGTCCCTTGAATTTCAACATACTCTCATTTGGAGACAGATTCTGCGCAGGGTTATACAGGTTGAGAAACTTCGGGACGAGGACTTCTATCAAGGGCCGAACTTTGGAAAGTTTGTCCCGTTTAGCCAAGAGCTCTACGAGGAATTTGGTTATTTGAGATGTGGAGAAACCGAAGAATTGAACTGAACCGATTTCGGGACATGATCGACAGGTAGAATGGGATGCGAAGAACTTTCAGATGTTGACCAGTACATCTTGTATTGAGAGGATTTGTTTATGCCCATAGCAATGAGAAGTGCCACAAATGCCATCATTTCTGGAATGTTGGTTGGGTGCCAGGAGAATTGTTGACCAGGATTTGAGTCTATTGTTTGCTGCGCATAGGCGATTAGTCTCATCGACGAGCATATCCCATACGAGTTGACAAAAATACAGCTTGAAGATCTCCACTGCCGACAGTGGCAAAGTCGCCGGTGGGGCCAGAATTTCCATTGAACTGCACAGTCCCACACTCGTAATGGTCTCGTCGTTCCCAACCGGATCGGAAATCTAACTTTCCTGTCGTCCTCCTTGATCTCGGTCGGCTGTCACCTTGGTAGGTAGGCTGCAACAGAAAAACAAGGCAAAGGAGGATTAATCTCGGTCCTTTGTAAATACAATATCTCAATGCTGCATGTGCACAGGCCACAGGGGGTCATGCGCAAAATGAATATTGTGCTGAGAAAAAAAATATGGCAGATTCCATCCACTCTCCAAACTCGTTGTCGATAAATTTTCGTTTTAATGTGGGATTGTGAATGTGAATTCCCCAACTTTTGCATAATACGACTTATGAGGGCCTTTCGAATACAAGGCTATTCTTTTGGAAGCTTGAGACCAAGAGTGCATTTTCAGCCTGTTAACGCTAAACAGCACGACCGGCTATGGGTGAATGTTAAAATTTCTATGCTATAGACCTTATGCATGTGACGTCACACACCAGTAGTAACTGAAGTGCGCCCTCGCTCAGAGGGCAAAGCTATACCGTAATACCGACGGTAACCGACCGCTACTAAAAAAATTAAGTCCTGGATCATGGAGTGGCTAGCTGAACTGTACTGAACGTTCGTTGCACTACTAATAGTCGTCAGTGTTCCGTAAGATAATGGTTAATTTCTGCTGCATTGTTGGTTGCTCTAATCGCAGCAATCGAGACAAGGAAGTTTCATTTTATTGCATACCCGCAATATTGGAACATCAAGGTCAGCATGCAGCCAACTTGTCCAAACAACGGCGAAAAAAATGGCTCAGTAACATCAAACGCAAAGGATGGCAACCGTCGAAGTCATCGCGTGTGTGTTCGGCGCATTTCATTCGGGGTAGGCTACGTAGTTATACTTCATTCTACATCATGAGTACATGTCACAATTTACTTTTTAGTGCTTTACCATTCCTTTAAACTAAATGAAATGTCTATGAATATGAGTAGCATGTCATATGGTATGTTCAATGAGAGTGTTAATGTTAACTCAAATGTGTGAACTGCGTAGGCAGGGCATGCGGCATAGGACTAACGTTAGCAAAAATAGCATGGTTTTCCCTTATTACAATACAATACAATACAATACAATGAAGGCATTTATATAGCGCTCTTACACAAACGGTATCACAGCGCTTTACAGTGAGATGCAAGTACAATTTAAAAATACACAGTGCCTAAAATAAATGAGAGATGTTAAATTGACTCAATGAAGAAGCATGACGGATACCAGATGGTAGTTCATTCCAAAGTAGCCTCCTAAAGTACTAGTCTATTCATAACAGTTAATCATAACAAATTTGGCATAAAAAAATTGAAAGACTTAGTGTCGGTGAAAAATCATAGCTGCTTCAAATTTCAATCCAGACTTTTTAGATGCCACGTGACTGGCTTATTTTTTCAAAAAGACAAAAATGCATGGTAAAATATCATCTTATTCTTGTATAAAATGTGATAAGATCTGCTATATTTCTCTTCCTTTGTTTTCAGGAAAGCCATCATTTTTTCATGAAGTTGATAATCCAGACTGGGCACCTACGCAGAAAATGGGCTATACCAGTAGTCATCTCGCAACTCCTGCAGCATCTCAGCGTTTTGAACGGTTAAAACGGCGCAAAAGGAAGGCAGAGGATGTAGTGACTGCATCAGTTCTTCTGGACTTACATCATGAACACCGTTCAGTGCAAGACAACCTGGATTCACCTACGGCTATGTTACCCCAAGGAACACAAGTTCAGACAGAACTCTCGTCAAACGACATTGATTCGATTGAACAAAAACTTAACAATCTACAGGAGGACAACATTGCCTTGAGATCACAATTTCGAGATGTTGAAAATAGGATTAGGTCATCTGGTCTCCAAGAACAGGACTTTAAGGATGATGATGCGAAAATAAAATTTTACACTGGACTTCCATCATGGGCAGTATTTTTGTCACTGTTCACGCTCATTGCAGCTGCGCTCCCAACCTGTAAGAAACTTAAAACATTTGACCAAGTGCTAATGTTCCTCATGAAACTGCGTTTGAATGTTTTCGATGAAGACTTAGCGTACCGATTTGGTGTTAGCCAGTCGACTGTTTCCAGAAATTTTCATCGTGTTTTAGATGTATTATTCATTAAGACCCAGTCTCTCATACATTGGCCAAGTCGCGAAGCTCTTCGCTTGAGCATGCCAACATCATTTAGAATTTTTTTTCACAAATGTGCTGTTATAATTGATTGTACTGAAGTGTTTATAGAGCAACCGTCAGATTTGTTGGCAAGGGCCCAGGTTTGGAGCAATTATAAACATCACTCCACGGTCAAGTTTTTAATAGGAATTACACCACAGGGGTCAGTGTGTTTTCTTAGTAAATGTTGGGGAGGCCGGGCGACAGACACAGAGATAACAGAAAACAGCAATCTTATTGACAAACTCATGCCTGGGGATCTCATTCTTGCTGACAGAGGGTTTTTCGTTAATGATTACTGTGGCATGGCTATAGCAGAAGTTAAAGCCCCTCCATTTACGAGAGGAAAAAAGCAGTTAGAAAAGATTGATGTAGATTGGAGCAGGGAACTGTCGTGCGTAAGGATTCATGTTGAAAGGGTTATAGGTATGGTCAAGCAAAAGTACACTATTCTCCAAAATAGGATACCCATCACCCTCATTAAAGATGGAACATCACCGGAGGCGACTGTGAATAAAATTGTAAGAGTTGCATGTGCTCTTGTGAATCTTTGTCCAGGCATAGTTCCCATTGACTAACTCACCTTGCCTATACTTATTGCTCATTCTTTTGCAACTCGGAAATTATTTGTTTATCCCTAATTATATTATATTATATACCAGTAGCTCATAGTCAAACATTGGCAACATTTTTAAATATGAACTTTTTTTGGTAATTTAATTCATTGTGTTAATTTTCATACTATAAACACAAATTTAATTTAGCAGGTAAAGTTCTACATGTATCTAATTTGTGAAATATACAATGAAAAGTCATGAACACATCATCAATTAAATTGTTTTCCATCATTTAATCCTAAAATTTATTGAGAGATTGTTGTAAAATGATTAAGATTAAGGGTTATTGTGCTATCTTTACTAAATTTTGGGGTATCCATGTACCATTCTTGTGTACAGTATGCAATATTTTAAGGCATGCATAGAAAAAGCATTGTGTAATTAGCAGTTTTTGTTTTTGTGGCATTTTGGAGACTGCATGTATACAAGGGTTAATTTTATTTAAGTTTTGACACAATGTTCACTCATCACTATTCATAAAGATGTTGCTTGCATGTCATGTTAGAAATACATTTGTGACCTTTGGTTACCAAAAACGTTTATACATTCGCTTGCAGTACCTTATTTCGAGTTTACATGTCCTGAATCTGATATAACTTCATTCATACATGTTGGGGTCTACTTTAGAATTACACCATTTTGCTAAAGGACGTGTGCATCGCAATATTTTGATATTTTCAAAACCATAACCGATTTAGCCGATATTTTTTTGAATATGGTGCTATTGTTAAAACCATCATTCAGTCAAATGATGTTCACACAATTGGAATGTTAATGTAAGCACCACAAGAGTTCATTGTTCATTTTTCATTATTTTCTTCTTCCCTCCTACAAATTTGGGCAGTTTCCTGCAATGAGGGCAATACCATTTCCCTTTAGGGGGAACGCGAATAAGTAAACATTCCATATGAAACCAATTAATCATGCAGTTCTTGCTATCACATGCAATCATCTGACCAAATGATGGTTTTTCACAATAGCACCACAGCTTGTCTGCATCCTCCTCATCATTCTGGCTTGTTGTGTCCATTGGCTGCAAAACCTGCACATTTCCACCTGATGACTGAACTGGCTTTCTTGACAGCCATTTCCCCACAAGTTCTGGTAAAACTCCAGTTACAAAAAAATGTCGGACACTGTCCACTGCTCCTTCAAAAAAGTCTCTGTCCCTGGCAATGCTTTCACTAACAAATTCCTTATT
This sequence comes from Zoroaster sp. YZ-2022, assembly GCA_029582265.1. Taxonomy (NCBI): domain Eukaryota; kingdom Metazoa; phylum Echinodermata; class Asteroidea; order Forcipulatida; family Zoroasteridae; genus Zoroaster; species Zoroaster sp. YZ-2022. The sequence continues at coordinate 14,614,140 of CM055823.1, forward strand.
TGTCCAAAGAATGAAAACTCCCTTTTCGATGTCCCACACATTCAATTGTGCTTGTACTTGATAATAATATTGGTGATCCTTCTTTAAGTGCCAGTTCTCCCCATTGTAGTCCATGCAAAATTTCTTTGCAGTCTCTCCAGAGATACCGGGAGGTAAACCATCTTTCACACAGAAGGGACACTTAATCTCTACCAATTGTGTGCCACAGCAGTCACAGTGAAGAATGGCATCTGGTGATGCTCCGATGAAGGGGTATTTCGTGCTGATCAGCAGACCGCAATCCTTTACTTTGAGGTTTTGATGCTTTGTGCCCTCCTGTTGCAGATATGCATCTCTGGCTGTCCTTTCATGGTCACAGCCCCATCTATGTAAGAAAGAAAAAACATACAAAGAGATGTGATACACAGTCCACACTAAGCAATTAAAAGAAAAAGGGAAAAATAAATTTTAAAAATGCTTGTTTCTAACCAAAGTTAGAAAGTTGATCAATAGTGCAGTTTCAGATTTAATGAAGGTGGAGATTCTATACTAAATATAGCAACTTCCATTAGGGCTTAGTAGTAGTAGAATTGACAGTAAATCCATTTATTACCTTGTTGCTTCTGTGGAGAAACGAAAGGCCTCTGGATAGCAGACTCGTTTGATCAGACTTGCAGATGGCATGGCAAGATTTGTTCTGGCTGCACTCTTGAAAATAGAAGCCGTGATCCGTCCTGCTCTCTGTGAAAACCAAAGCTTGTTCAAGGCCTGTTCCCTTGTAGCCACTTCTACAACTCGACACTGGTCTGAAGTTATCTGCCAAGAAATAAATTCAATAAACAAACTCTGAGTGAAGAGGATGATTTCATAATATTCGAAAAAAGCTTGCTACAAATTGCACATGTTTGGTTTCTTACTTAATAATCAAATTTTAAGACTACTCTCATTTCTGTGAAAATATGTCATAACCTATGACTCTACAATGTCAGACTTCTTGCCTAGTCTGCACCACTGCAAATATTTTCAAGTGTGTGATAATTACTGGGAATTTTATTTTTGGTTTTGGCTTCTTATGACACTACTTGTAGTGAAATATCAATGTATACATGTAGTTTCTGCTCACAACACAAAACATGACTCAGCTTCTGTTCAGAAGTAAATATACTTGACACTGTATGTGTGTGGTAATGGTACTAAATTACTTACTTCTAATGAATCAGCAAGTCCAGCACACTTGGCGAGAAGTTCTGTATAATAGTCCCAAGCTGTCAGGGTCATACAGTGATGACATCAATGGTGGATACTTGTTGGTGCTGGATAGAGGGACGAATTCATGGGCATACTCATCCATTACACGATGTACCACAGGTCTTGCTGGTGATTGTGCAAGGGAAGTATGGAATGCTGCCAGTTCTGCTTCTGTTGGTGGAGTGATGACATTCTTCACTGTAGACTCTGTCCTCTGCCTCTTGTTGCAGCTTGATGATGGTTTGGCAAAATTGATCATCTCCACTTGGGCAGCAAAAACCTTCAATAACAAGAGAAATCATGTGAAAAAATAAAGTTTAATGTTCACTGTCTTTCACTTCATTTCTATTTATTTAATTTATTCATGGTCTACATGAAGAAATATTCATGCTAATATACTGCAAAGTTCAATGTCCAAAAACCAGTAGCAGGTATTCTCATACTGTCAAGAAGAACATGAATAATGAGTCTTGTAGGTGATTTACATTTCTATTTGCTGGTAACCATGTGCAACTTTTAGAAGTACATGCATCCTCTCCTGGGATCTTCCTGAGTTGGTTAGCCTTCATGACACTGGACACCAGGGCGGCAATATGAGAACAAGCCTCCCCCAACCTGTACAATGTACATGTAAGTAAAAAGGATGTTGTCAGGTAATGAAAAAAACATTATTTCTGCAAGCTATTACTTGTAGTGTTTTTAAGTATTTTTTTTTTTAGTGCAATAACGTTATATTGACTTTTGGTACTTTGGGGGGGGGGGGGATTATGATTAAGTGTATCTCACTATGTTTCAGCCACACGTAAAGAGAAGGAAACCAAATTGTGTACATTCACACTGAAAGTCTGTGTACAACACAGAGCAGAGGCAATATAAAACTTATGTTTGAAAGAGGGATTTTTTGTTTAATTTTAAATAAACAGATATAATAATTAGCCGTTGGATGGAAACATTTTAGAAATAGGCTAATAAGTAAAGAATTTGGCGACAATAGTTAACTTTTCACTGGTAGGCATAATTATAAACAACAAGAAGGAAGAAACATTGTCTTACCCTGCCATACATGTGCAATGAGCAGCAAGAATCTCCCCACATTTCTCAACAGCAAACCAAGGAAGAAGTCATATGGCCGACATTCTCTGGCTGTGCTTAACTTTCCCAATCACGATGTACCTGGTTACCCCTGCTTCCGTTTTGTAGGTGTATAACCTCATGTCGTGAACCCATCCCGCCTTGACAAAACTGTCTGATCCGACCATCGATTTCCATGCCTACATGAGAGAGAGAGAAAAAAATATTGAATCCATGTGATGCTCCAAAGTTGAGAGATGCTCTGCTAGAGCTGCTCAACATACTATAGCCTACATCATGATAAAGATATAAGATAAATATGACTGATGTCTACAGAAAACACAAATGCAATCATGTATTAATTATAAGGGAAGAAAGCTGATCACTGAAAAGAGGACGTAAGTTAGGACTAACAATAAATTTTGAAGGAGATTTAGTTTTGATCACTCAGATTTTTTTCCACAAACAATGTAAATGAAGTCAGGCTGAAAAAAAACTTACTCTGATCTCTTCCCGCGTATGCTGGCTTGGAGTTGATATCATGTAAATATAGGCCTACATGTCACTCCACTGTACTTCAGGGATATCCTCCGGTGAGGCATCAAGATATTTATCGTCGATGACGTACGGATCCGTTTTCAACTCACATGCTGATAATTTTTCCAAGTACCGAGCTTTCGAAGTACCGATCAACTCTTCCGCATATGCAGAGAGTTTTGTGGACATAATGCCGCACTTAAACTAGATCTATCTGTATGAATAACGTTAGTCTGAATTAGTCTAAACGCTCAAAATGAATATAAAAATGAATATAATAATCCAAATAACACGAGAAATGTCATGTAAACACAAAACAGCTGATCGACTTGACACCGGGCGACCCGGACGTAAATAGAGCACCGGCATAGAAAAAGGAAACTGTATCATTTCTTTATAAATTTGATCGCACGCGGTGCATGCAGTCGCGACGAGCCCTTTGGTTGACCTCTAACATGGCGTCGTGACTGGTCGTTAGGGGCCTGGTGACGTCAATGCATAAGGTCTATATCTATACATCAACTTGCTGTTTCAATGAATACAAATATTACCCCAACATTCCCAACAAACTACTAATAATTGTACATTTTCACTTGACTTTTTTGACCCAGTCCAGGGGGTGGGGATTTGGTCAATCCTATTAAAGGGATCCATTTTCTAAATTTACATTACTCAACTCCAACAGTTGTAACGCTATTTACGCTATAGCCTAGGAAAATAAGTGAATTACATTAATTTGCATTGGGCCAGGAAGAGTAACGTTAACTGTTATTACTAGTTATTCATTTTTACTGTGATTTTGGCCTACCTCTTCAAGTTCAACGAATTCCGCTGGAATTTGTTCTTCTATAGTGCTGTCGTCATCCGTTACTTCGTCATCTGATTCTGAGCCACTGTCTGCCAAAATCTCAGCCAAAATGCCATCATTTATGTCCGTTTCCATCATGATTGCAACTAAATTAAACTGACCGTTGTGGAAGCGAGTGGACGCTAGCACCGGGAACCGCAAAGTGACGCACTTTTCTTTTCATAAACTTGTATACACTTCATTCCTGTCAATAGAGGGCGCCAACCCCCAAAACCACTCAAGCATTTTCAGATGGTGATTTAAGTCGCCGTGGTCGTCAAGGGCATGCCGATTCCCGGCACCTTTTAGAGCCCACGGGAAGGAAGCGTATCACAACAAAGGCTCTTTTTAGAGCCCGTGGGATCGAAAGGGTTAACTGCTCAGCCGTTTCTTAATTGATAAATCATATAATAAATATGAATGTGCCATTACAAAGTTTTGCAAATGAGGGGTCAGGGGCACTTGGTAGGGGTGGGTGAAAGAGTTTAAGGGAGATACTTGTGTGTTCCCATGGTTACATCTAACAAGAATCCTGCAAAAGCTGTGCGAGGACTATTCCATAAAATACCAGCTTTGGTGGTCATACATATACAGCCACTTATAAACTTGTTTTACCAATATGAAAGATGACCTGTAATATTTCAGTAATTCTCCCCTTGCCTTCACCAAAACCAAGACTGCTGAAAATCGGTTAGGTTTGAATTTTGCTGCGCAGCTTGCCAAAAATAACATTTATAATTACCTGTCTGACACATCTGGTTCAATTCCCCTTTGGACTTGTCCAAAAAAATCACTGATGTATTCCCCATCAATGATGAGTCCTGAAGTTGAAAATAACATTCATTGTAAATTGATTTTCACTGAAACACATTTAACTTTGTACAGTTCAGTGAGGAAATAAATAAACTCACCACTATATACTTACCGAGCAATTGCTTTGTTTCAAAAGAGATAAAGATTTTGTTCAAGAACAGCTATAACTTTAATCTTTTAAACATTTATAGGGGAAGACGATCAGAGCATACTGATCGCAACGTCAAGTTGTAACCAACCGGTTCTTTTCAGAACTGTTTACATCACTATGGTGTGCTATGGTCAAGCGGTTTTTGTGCATCGGATTTGTATTCTGATGGCTGAGTCGTCAGAATGTGGGTTCGAATCCCAACCGTGACCGGGGTACTTGTGTCCTTGAGCAAGACACTTTATGATAATTGCTTCTCTCCACCCAGGGGTAAATGGGTACCTGTTAGCTGTGAGGGCAGAGTTGGTTGTTGTGTTTGATTAGGCATATGCGCTGAAATGGCAGCAATTGAGCTGTACTTTATACTCCTGAGGGAGCTGAGATGGTTTCAGGAATGATTTATGAGCCCGATGAGCAGGGGTAATGCGCCTTGGGCACCAGTTTGGTGGATACGTGCGCCATATAAGTCCACATTATTATTATTATTATTCAAAAGAGAATTTCTACATGGTGTCACCGCAAACAGTCATGATCAATGCATACTCAACTGCATGCATATACATCCATCATGGGAACAATTCCTGGTAAAAAAAAAACAGGTGTTGCTAAACTTGGGTAGAAATAGAAACTAGAATGTCGTATCTGGCCGCCACTATTTTTCATTAAATATAACCAATAATGTAATCTTACCTACCTGGTAAGGTGGAGAACATATGGATGATGATGGACATATACTTCAAATTATTCCAGGATATTTATTTCATGAAAAATCAGTCATTTTTGGTATACGATGACTTCCTCAGTCATGTCAGTCTGATCTTGTAAACTCCACAATTAGTGACCAACACAGTCATTGTGCAAGCGTAGTGGCAACTATAATAGGATCCTTCTATTTTCTGAAGGGGAGGATTTAGAAGGGAAATCAAGTCCGAAAACCATCATAAAAGTGGATTTTAAAGATAGTTTTCGCTTTCTGTACCACCAAAAATCGATAGAATGATTTTTAACTGGTTTAGTGGTTGCAAAATAAATCCAAAAAAGCCCTTAAAAAGTGGCGGCCGGATACGACATTCTTTCCGTAAAACAAAACCAAATTGTTGTGTCACAGTCAAGGTAGATTTTGCTAAAAACCTAGCTTAAAACCGGTACGAGTAATAGCGGTTGTACAGAGTGATCAAAGCATTTATGCTCAGTGTAACGTTAATCTTAAAATTATTCAGTACTCACAAATGAATGGTTCAAACAAGTCTGTATTCCAGATCCGGATATCCAAACTAAACTATGAAATCGAATATTGATCATTGTTGATGTTTGTTTACCGGTGGTACACATGAAGCGCCCTCTTTCGTCAGCTTAGGACTGCATGCAATGTATGTAGTACATGCAGTACATAACTTAAAGGGACAGTATCGTCACGATCAACAGGGCATGGAATCAGAGTACTTGTTTTAGATTAACTTAGCGACTGAAAATAATACCCGAAATAAGGTCGTGACCGTTGCTGCTGAATAAATGAGTCAGTAATGTTCTAGCCTTGATCAAGGCGCGTCAGAACGGTTTGGTCTCATAATATTATTTTGCCCCGCAATTTAGCTATCCAAACTCCAGCGCGCATATTCACACAATACATACATATACATGTACATGGATCCATGCATACTGTATACAAGTCATGTATGTGTACATGTACATGTATGTATACATGTACATGTATATATTGTAACGATTCGGGTAGCTATGAGATAAATAAACTAACTAAAACCCTCGTCGTCATCCAGGAAATCTCAGGGGAAGGTGTTTAATAATTGGTTTCTATAGACAAGCAGACATGATAAAACGGACACTTTCAGTCGAAAGGTTGACTTTAACCGTTAAGGAAATTCACGAACTGTGTATTTTATTTACCAATCTCAATAATCACAAAATATACATAGCGCCCTCTCTTGATTAGACAATTAATTATATATAAACTCCAATCAGCTTACTGCACGCACGCACTGCTCTGCTGTATGGAACGCTACAGCTGCCTTCGGTGCCCATATCGCTTCATTCGGCCGATTCACCATTTCATTCGGCCGATTCACCATTTCATTCTGCTATATCACCATTTCATTCGGCTACTCATCATTTCATTTGCCCAATCATCATTTCATTCGGCTAGTCTTCATTTCGTTCGCCTTTTCGTCATTTCATTCGGCTAGTCGTCATTTCATTCGGCCATTCACCATTTCATTTGCCCAATCATCATTTCATTCGGCTAGTCATCATTTCATTCGGCTATTCACCATTTCATTTGCCCAATCATCATTTCATTCGGCTAGTCTTCATTTCGTTCGGCTTTTCATCATTCATTCGGCTAGTCATCATTTCATTCGACTATTCACCATTTCATTTGCACCAGATCAAGCTAGCCGCGGATTCAACCGCGGATTCAGCTGCAGGTTTTCTCACGTCGGGTCAGTTTAAAAACTGGATAGGTGTAAATTTAAAACCCACGATCAGGTTGGTCCAGTGCGTGTGAATACTGCACTCAATACGGTACGTTTCCACACGGCCGGGCGCAGGCGAAATGAAATGATGATTGCGCCCAGCCTCTGTTGTTAAAAGCGTAATCTTATAACGCCAAAACCACGATATGCCCTAAGGTGAAATGTCATCTCCATAATTCGTTAACAAAAATTAACAAAAATTAACATTATAGGGGGCACAAATTGTTTTAACTTTTGATGAGTTGGTCACAAATACTCTGCATTGTGTAACTATACACGGCATACCGGCGATAATGGTACATATTCTAGCGTCACTTTAATTATGACCAACTCGTCAAAAGTTAAAACAATTTGTGCCCCCTTTAATGTTAATTTTTGTTAATTTTTGTTAATGAATTATAAAGATGACATTTCAACTTAGGGCATATCGTGGTTTAGGCGTTATAAGATTACGCTTTTAACGACAGAGGCTGGGCGCAATCATCATTTCATTTCGCCTGCGCCCGGCCGTGTGGAAACGTACCGTATTGAGTGCAGTATTCACACGCACTGGACCAACCTGATCGTGGGTTTTAAATTTACATCTATCCAGTTTTTAAACTGACCCGACGTGAGAAAACCTGCAGCTGAATCCGCGGTTGAATCCGCGGCTAGCTTGATCTTGGTGGCAAATGAAATGGTGAATAGCCGAATGAAATGATGACTAGCCGAATGAAATGATGAAAAGCCGAACAAAATGAAGACTAGCCGAATGAAATGATGATTGGGCAAATGAAATGGTGAATAGCCGAATGAAATGAAGACTAGCCGAATGAAATGATGATTGGGCAAATGAAATGGTGAATGGCCGAATGAAATGACGACTAGCCGAATGAAATGACGAAAAGGCGAACGAAATGATGATTGGGCAAATGAAATGGTGAATGGCCGAATGAAATGACGACTAGCCGAATGAAATGACGAAAAGGCGAACGAAATGAAGACTAGCCGAATGAAATGATGATTGGGCAAATGAAATGATGAGTAGCCGAATGAAATGGTGATATAGCAGAATGAAATGGTGAATCGGCCGAATGAAATGGTGAATCGGCCGAATGAAATGGTGAATCGGCCGAATGAAGCGATATGGGCACCGAAGGCAGCTGTAGCGTTCCATACTGCTGTACTACTACAAGCGGTTGGTAGCCGTGGTCGCTATAATAAGCACAATCTGTGCGTTTAATAAAGTGTAAGAAACGCTATAGAATGCATTATTTGTGTGTCTGTGTGTTTCTTTATCTCTCTGCTGCGCTGAGAATCTTGGAATAAAGTATTTCGTGTAGTCATCGGTGACAGGCTCTGTTGGAAATGAGCCAGCATCTTGGAGTCTTTAAATCTTTAGGTCTTGAAACAGCGAGCTCCGTTGGGAAAAACCGAGCCCAGAACTCACTCTTCAACGCTTTATATAGTCTGGTTGCGTATGTGCTGCACGCAGATTACCTAAAACAGCAAGCTGATTGGTTCTACATTAAAACAATAAACCAATTAGCGTTAACTTCTACGGTAGCTTGCGCGTTTTGACAATGTGCGCGCACGCTAATCCACTGTTACATTGCATGCAGAATCGATCGGAATAAACTTTATACATGTAGGCCTACATACATCGCTGTTTATTAAATTTATATAAAATAGAGGCAAAGTGAACGATTTTATGATTGGCGGCTGTAAAAAAAAAGTAATCATTGTGAATCAACAGTACAATTATAATTTGGAAACTGCCTAAGAAAAATTGGCACAGGTTTTAAGCAGAAAGGCGGTTTTCGTCACACTATTGTACACTGTATAATACTATACGTGTATTATGTACATACAGTGACCATTCGTCGTCGCGCCTTGATGTTTCTACACGTCATATGCCAACATTTAAGGCGGAGCTCATTAATGCTAATATAGCTAATATTAGTTCATTCAAAAACTAAAGACGTATTCTCATTGATTACTGGTTGGCCGAGCAACTGTTGCCATGCTTGCTGTTCGCGATACATGATTGTACTGTACATGTACAACTAGCTAGTGTACATATCCGCCCATGGCATGCCCAGTGCACATTGTATAACAGTGTCTTGATGATAGCCACTTTTGCGTCGTGTGAGTGTTGTGCGTATGTGCGTACATTATGGTACTAAGCGCGCGTGTACTTCTATCAGCCAATGATCGCTGGAGATATTCCGCGCGTACACACATCAACTGCAAAAATCCGCCTCAGAACGCGACGCACTATCGCTGCCCTTTCGCACACAGAGGTCTAACAACATGTGCCCTCAACAGCTCATGCACGGTGCGAATACTAGAGACAGAGTCCATTGGGCTACGTGTGTTTGTGCAGTGCATTGTGTTGTGCTGTGTGTGTGTGTGGGATCAAATGGGGGTCAAAGCTAAGGAAATGAACCGCCCACATCTTGCATAAGCTGTACAGTGTACATGTACGTGTCTGGGCACGGGAGACAGCGCATCGTGTTGGGCTAGCAATATAGGTACGGGCCGGGGTGTGAATACCGTGGTGGTAAGTGCGCACTACGACAACAGCCTTGATCAAGGCTAGTAATGTTCAGTCACTGTGTTCATCTTAAACTAGGACTCCGATTCCATGCACTGTTGAAAGTCTGCTCTGATGGTGACGATATTGTCCCTTTAACGTGCATGTTTGATGGGCTGACACACAGTGTGCCAGGGTGAAACCAATGTATGCCAAAAGGAGTTATTTGTGCATGTGCCAGATTTTAATTATTTTACATTTTTTTAAGGTTGCTAAGACCCCTACGACTATTTTATAAACAAATTAAACTCCAATTAATATTTAATAACTGTAGAAGCGCCTTACAATCTCAAAAAGAAAAAAAAACTTTTCAAATTGCCATTGTGTTTTTTTTATACAGAATCTATCGTCGTGTCAATTGAAGTAACCTCAGTGTATGGTCTATATTTTATCACAATTATTGTATAAAAAGATACTTGCACTAAGAAGTCAAGCACCCCATCAGGTCATGATATTGGGCCATTTTTATACACTCCTTCAAATGTATATACTTATATGGACCTCAAGTCTTACTTTTCCATAAACATTTCGGGCATGCAAAATAAGCATAATGACCTCGGCATGCTGAGGTCATTCGCCGGCAAATAAATTTGGTCACTATTTTATTTTGTGCATGGGTGCACCATTATACCAGGCAAGTGTAATATAAATTATACCAACGCTTCAGTTGACTGAACCTCGTCACATTTACGTAATTAACCTTCTGTATAATTTGTATTCTACATCTACAGTTTTAACACATAGTTATAGTATTAAATTAAATATACCTTCATCGTTATTTACGTCATGTGTCAATACGGTAATTTTATGTTTTTTATTTTATTTTATTTTATTTTTTTGGGGGCCTATTTACCCATGAAACAAAAACATTAATGAACCGACAAAATTTGTGCAGTCATTAAAAGGCAATTATATGCATATCACACACAAATGAAATGAGAGTGGGCCTCTAAAATCTCTCACTTATAATACCCAAAGTTGAACACCTCAGTCCACAACATTCAACGAGGGGAGGGGTGTACTTATTTTGTTGGCATTGTTTGGTTTGATCAGGAAGTTCTTATACATTATTTGTTTTTGTGTTTGATGGATTGTATGATGCCATTCGTCATCCATAATTTTAATCTTCTATTAAGACTGATATTTTAATCTGGGAAATCATAAAGGTGATTTCAAAATTCACCCACAGTAAAACAAAAATCACACGTCCAAAAGTTCACGCCCTCTGTCGCTGTAGCGATCCAAAACTTGGCCACAGGACAGAATACTTATGCCAACGTGGGTGAAACCATATACAGAATACAGGAAAGATTTATCCAAAACAAATAATACGATCTAGTCTAAAATAGTCATTGCTTAATTAAATTGATTTCAGCATATTTTGTGAAGTGTTTGAAGTCCATCTCTTTTAAAATACAAAATTACTGAGACTTCAAATCAGTATGTTTCTTTAGGTCTATACAAAATAATGTCATGGTTCAGACTTTCAAATAAAGTTCAAATTACCCGGGGTTATTAAAATTCGGCCATTTCTATTCAATTTACTAAGGTTGCAAATTGTTTTCAAAGTTTCAAGTACAACAAATTACAGAATTCAAACTTTCGGTTTTCGAATACATCTCTTGTCCTGGTTGCAGCTCTTATATAAGTCGCCGCTTTTTTCCAACCAATTTGCTGTTTGGGGGAAAATATAGCCTAAAAAAGGCCTAATGAGCTGCAGGCGGAAAGATTTTTCACAGTTTTTGACCAATCACTAATATTTCACCAAACAATGCTTTCAGGAAAATCTAAGAACATTGAAATAAATAACCATATTAGTTGGCTTTAATGATTTTTGTTTTAACTCTATACTTTGTTTTCCCATCTTAGATATCTTCTGGTCTATAGGATCTCCCCCAGGATTTTTCATGTGTTACCAAACAATATTTGAGCGACGTTTGAGATCAGATCCAGTACTTAGTTGTACATTACCACAGCCAGCAGCTGTCATGTCCCCATGTGTTAAATAAATTGTTATTGCGTCACCATTTAAAGTTTACAATAGTAGCTTTACTGAGTTTCGATCCAGGGTTATTTGCAGTGAAACTATCGACTTAATTAACTACTAAACTATTCGACTACGCTATCAAACCGTGTTGGTATTAGGAGTTGAATTTTAAACTACTTAAATTATTGCGCTTGCCGAATTATATCCCGTTTCAATGTGCCTGTAACGAAACCAGACGCTCATAATTATACATTTTGCTATAGGCTCCGGTCATGGCCTAAAGAGGGCGCTACTAATGTAACGGTAATACCACTTTAACAGTGGCGTAGCCAGAATTTTTGGATTTGGGGGAAAACATGTGGAAGACAGCCCTGGGTCTGCATAAGACATGGCAGTCATTGAGTTATAGCATTCTTTGGCAAGATTTTTTTTCAGTATTTTACCCATATTCTTTTTAATAAAATATTTTCTGAAAAATGAGTGAAAAGGACTATTTCACTATTTGCACTATTTCTTCTCTTGAAAAAGTATTATGCATTTGAATATTTTTTTATTTTTAGGACATGCACATTTTTAAAAACAGCAAGGGGTATCCCTTGTCTCACGCAGTGTTTATGGGTACCCCCTCGTTGAGTGACGTTTGAGATCCAGTACATTATGCAAACAAAATGTCAATCAGTGGCGCACCCAAGGGGGGGGGCTCCGGGGGCTCGAGCCCCCCCACCCCAAGGGCCCGCTGATGTTTTATTATTATTTTTTTAAAGAAGGGGCCGGGAAAGAGAGCAAAATCTGAGCCCAAGTCTTGTCTACAGAGGAGTTCGGCAAGGAGTAGGGCAGTGGTACAAGTGATGGGGACTCAGGAGACTCAAGCTCCCCTCCAAAAGTTTTCCATTTATTCCACTCACTATTATATTTTACGGCGTTGCGTATGCATGTGCATGTAAGCTTGAAGGGCCACCAGTATATATAACAAGCATTTTTAGACATTCTCCCCCCCCCCTGCCATGGTGCACCCTGATCAGGAGCAGCTTTACTTAATTTTATTTTCATTTTCTGTTGTCCGTTTCTCTTGTTGAGGTCGTCGACTGTCGTTGAGGTTACTCGTAAATGTTTTTAAAAATTTAAACACGCCCGCATTATAATCAACTCCTTTCCAGTTTGTACACACAATGGCCCAGGATCGGGTTTTAATTTGCAAAGATTATGCGACACTGTTTTAGCAAACACCGATTGGATAATATTGGGATTTGGTTTTGCCGCCAAATTCGTGTTTGAGAAAATTTAGCTCCGCCCGGAATGATCACAAACTTTACGTCCGCGCAATAAAAAAATATTTAAATATAGAAATCTTGCAGACGAAACAATTAGCTCAAGTTCTTTACATCAAGAGGAGGAAATTATATGGAAGGTAAAACCCTACGAGTCTGAATCATGTCATAATGTCTTCTTTTTATGACTAGAAACCACCAGGAAACATTTAACATGTGCCGTAGGTTCACTGACGAGCACGATTAGGGACATGGCTACAGCCGTGCCAGCGGTTATGGTTTGGGTCCGCCATGTCTCTCCCCCATATTGGATTTCCAAAAAAAAAAAAATTTTTTGCCCCCCCCCCCCCCCCCCCAATAAAATCCTGGGTGCGCCACTGATGTCAATATTACCCCAAACTTTTCATCACGGATTTACGGCACTGGTTTAATGATTGTGTTCTTAATGTTGATGCACTCAGGTGTTGTGCGTTGAAATTCATTTCTCACTTTCATTTCTCTGAGTATATTAACGTCTGACGACAAAACAAAATTAGTACGTAGGAGCATACGTAGATCCTGTTTGCCGATCGAAACATGCACTTGCATGTTCACCATGGACATTATTGCGCTATATATTTAACAAATCAATTGTTTTATGTATAACTGAATATATTGAATGGCTGTTCAACAACAATATCGGTTCATTGATCAAGGAACATTTGATGGTCTAAAAAAGCTCACTTTGTGTTAGTTTCCATGCCATGAATTGCAATCACGTAGCATCAGGAAAACGATTCTCTTCAAATGAAATTACGATTGACGACAAAATAAATTTGAAAAAGTGTGATGTTCATATTTGCCGATCGAAAAATATGTATGCATTTTCACTATTGTCTCGGTGTGACACAACATTATCAGCAACATTTAAACAAATCGGTTGTTAAATTTATATAGGCATATCTGGATTAAATCAATATCTTGCAACAAATTGCTGTATTTAATGAAAACATTTGGATAATTTGCTTTAAAATGTGGTCAATAGAGGGTAGTATGTCACCACAGCTTTTTATGTCGATGCACTTAAATAATTTGTGTTGATATTCAGTGAACCTCGGGCAGGATCATTTATCAGATTGTTTGATACCATGGCAGCTTTTCACAACCATATGCATTCTTGAAAATCTGAGAAAATTGATAATTATTACCAATGTATTTTTGTTTAAATACAATTTTTTTTATCAACCATACTTCGTTTTTATTCCATCTTCCATATCTGGAAACCAAAAACAACTTTCACCCAGAGCATAGTTGTCATAATTTTCAATCAAGCAAGAATTAATTTTAAATTAAGTTACACCCGACAACGAAACAAAGTTTGTGTTTCCTGCCATTCCAAAAATTAGAATGCATTTTGTTTTCTTTAACAAAATACATTAATGAGCTACATTTTACACGGATCAGTCGTTAGGCTACATGTATATCTTGAATCGTTAAACATACTCATATAATAAATTTTCTTTATGAGGAAGTTTGCATTGTTCGTTTCAAACTAATTCACAAATCGTCACAGCATATCATGCACACTTATTAATTAGAGCTAAATAAAGAACAACGAACTTATATTTTTGTTTTATATTTCGATTCACTCAAATGTTGTCTATCGAGATTCATTTGTAAATTTAGTTTTCTAATGAGTGAACCTCGGGCAAGACAAATGTTCAACTTTGATACCATGACAACGTTTCACAAAGTTACGATTTCAGGAAAATCTGAGAACATTGATGAATATATACCGATGTAGGCTATCTACTTTAACAAGTTGTTTTTAACCCTACTTTATAATGACTTTATTTTCTATATTGGCCTAATGAGCTGCAGGCGGAAATATTTTTCATATTTTTTGACCGATCACTAATACTGTCAGGGTCAAGATCAAAATTACCTGCATACTTTTCATTTTGAAGCTGTGGGAGGAGTAGTGTTCAAGATTCAGAGTAGCTTCTTCAAGATGGTCTACTTTGGAGGGAAAGCTGTTGATACAATGGGATCTGACCTCTTTTTCTCTTTTTTTTTTGGCGGCATTTCAATGCGTCATAAATCCGAGATCAGCAGATTTGAAGTTGTATTGCAGATTCTCCTGTTTTTTATTTTTTTATTTTTATTTTATTTTATTTTATTTTATTTTTTTATTCTGGAACACCGATCTGATAACGTATGCAATGACACTTCATGGTTACATATTGCCACATTATGTCACACTTTTAAATAGAGGACTGTACTCCAAGGATGTTGGTTCTTAATTTTGATGCACTCAAGTATTGTGTATTGAAAATCATTTCTCACTTTGTGAGTAGTTCTTTAACGACATACCGTAACTATCACAACTAATCAATTGTGATTAATTCTCACGGAAAGACTTATGCAACATTGTAATGAATAACCACAGTGAAATCAGAAGTAATATTGACAATAATTAGAAAGAAGTTGATGGTGTCACTGTTAACTTAATTTCATTGTATGCGCCAAATGGTGCTTCTATGCGGAAGCAATTTTTTTGTTGAATTTGAGAACTCCCTTTTGGATAACATATCCTAAATATAATTACATTATTGGAGGTAATCTTAACTGTCAGTTAGATTCAAGAAATATGTACGATCAAAGCAAAACTTCTCTTTGTAAAATTATTCAGGAAAATGAACTCATTGATACTTGGCGATATATAGAGAATAAACCAGGATAGACATTTTACCACAAAGTAATTAAAAGACCGAGTTAAATTGATTATGTTCTAATTTCAGAAACACTCGGATAACAACTAAAAAGAAATTTCTGTTGATTCTTCCGGTCTGTCAGATCACAGTACAGTAATTGTCCGTTTTGATTATCAAACCATTCCCACAGGAAAGGGAAGATGGGTTTGTAATAATGAACTTCATAAAGACGACAAATGTAAAACTTGAGTTGAATAGTTTTGGAAATTTTGGATTACCCCAAAAGACTGTTATGACTGTTATTTGTTTGCTGGATATTGGAAAAATTGTCAAAACAATTATTAAATATTATTAAGGCGAGAAAAGATACAAAGAAAAAACAGGAATAAGAAGATTATGTCATTAGTAATCCTTCAAACAATACAATAACTGAGCTAGAATTAAAGGAGAAAAATATTAAACTTTACACTCAGATTGCATACATAATGTGGGCAGAGAAAACTGAGTAAATCTACTTTTTTCTGCCAAAAGCATCAACGGAAAAACAATGTTGAATAAATGTGGGTACAAGGAGAGCAGGAGTTTATGACTGAAAGAAGAAAAAATAAGGATGAGTGAAAATGAAGAAAAAGTCAGACAGGGAGACATTCCCTTCCTGTAAGTTGAAACCATGGGGTGAATGGTGGATACGCCAGATGCACATCTTTTCTGCTGAGATGGATTATTAAC
>CM055823.1:14631023-14715742 GCA_029582265.1 Zoroaster sp. YZ-2022
GACTGATGGTATCTACACTGGCAATTGTGAAATCATTTTGGCTTTTCTAACAGTTCAAGTTCTACTTCTATGTATGTAAAATCAAAGGTCAGAGTCCCTATTTCATCGGTTGAAAATTGTTTTACAAATCAGCAAGCTGAGGAATACAGAACTGGTATAAAATATATATTATAACATAGGGCCTATATTATAATATATCTTATAATATATATTATATGAATCTGGGACTGAGAAATAATTTAAATTGTGTTAAACTTTACTTTGAAAATGCAGTGAACTCTCCAAAAGACATGAATCTGGGACTGAGAAATAATTCACATTGTGTTAAGAAATTATTTGAAAGTGCACTGAACTCTCCATAGACTTTGTACACAATCGAGACATGGCGTCTGGATACTACAGGCTTTCAAAAAGTATTACATGGGTACTGAGGTTAATTGATGTTTGGTATTTATTATCAAATATCAAACAACAAAAGGTTTTGTAAATGTTGATCATGTTGATTAAAATTGTTTATTGATGTTTGGAGATAGCTGCGATAATCGTAGCTCTTGGTCACGTCCCTAAGACCTAGGATCTAAAGAGCTACGCGAAATAAATGCATCAACAAAGAGTCGAGTCGACACACCGACGTCATTACCGACCAATCAGGAGGTCCGTCTGAAACAGAGAATCAGACATTTCGCAACGCGGCAGTTCGGTACTGTTCGTGGTATGTGGCACCCGGCCTCCTCGACCAACGCTCACCGAAAGCCGCGGAGTAACCCAACCAATGTTGCTCATGTTGATTAAAAATGTTTACGGATGTTTGGTATTTTATTGTTTTATTATCAAACAACAAAACAACAAACATTCCAAACGTGTGTTGTAAATGTTGATGAAAATTGTCTTTTGAGCACAAAGGTCACGTGGTACGGAGTTCATTGATGAAAATAAGACCAATCAGGGGGTCCGTCTGAAACAGCCAACCAGACATCTCGAACCACAGCAGTCAGGGGAGTGTACGCATCATCTGGCACACCGCCCGACCCCTCGATCACCGAGGACAGCCGCGAAGTCACCCGACCAAGCTTAACGATCATTGCGGGTGTCCGGCTGCCGTTGCACGCAATCCACGCAATCGCGGGTAGACGTCGGAACACCAACAACGCAGACCCCAACCCACGGGTACCCCGAAATTGACCCCAGGACGCATCAATTCAGCAGGGTGCGGGCGCCAGTTGACGCGAAACATGGCGGCGCCCTGAAAGAAACATGGCGGCGCCCTGAAAAAAACATGGCGGCGCCCCGAAACAAAGATGGCGGCGCCCCGTGTTTGCACTAACAAAGATGGCGACTTAACGATCATTATAGTATAGATGTACATGTACACATACATGTACACATGTTCATGTACACACAACTCGTGTGTACAGATACAATGTACATGTACATGTACACTGTATACATTGTACAGTGCAATCGTTCTGGCTGGGTGGATGCCGGGTGTGAATCAAGATTGCTTAAATCCTTGTGGTCTATCTCTTTCAATACTCCCATAGCCTTGGTTTACGCTGTTTTCAACTTAAAAACAAAAGTCATGCTATTGTGATAGGAGTTCGCATCATGTCTGAAAATTTCAACGTGGTACATGCACAAAATAAATTGTTATGGAGAAAATTGAAAAAATTTAGGAATTATACTCTTTGGAGTAGATCGCAATCCTAATTTCAGTATTTTTGCCCCAAAAATTATTACGCTTGTTTTCAACTTAAAAAAACAAAAAGTCATGATATCGCGACAAAAGTTCACATCATGTCTGAAAATTTCAACGTGGTACATGCACAAAATAAATTGTTATGGAGAAAATTGAAAAAAATTAGGAATTATACTCTTTGGAGTAGATCACAATCCTAATTTCAGTATTTTTGCCCAAAAATGATTACGCTTGTTTTCAACTTAAAAAAACAAAAAGTCATGATATCGCGACAAAAGTTCGCATCATGTCTGAAAATTTCAACGTGGTACATGCACAAAATAAATTGTTATGGAGAAAATTGAAAAATTTTAGGAATTATACTCTTTGGAGTAGATCGCAATCCTAATTTCAGTATTTTTGCCCCAAAAATTATTACGCTTGTTTTCAACTTAAAAAAACAAAAAGTCATGATATCGCGACAAAAGTTCACATCGTGTCTGAAAATTTCAACGTGGTACATGCACAAAATAAATTGTTATGGAGAAAATTGAAAAAATTTAGGAATGATACTCTTTGGAGTAGATCGCAATCCTAATTTCAGTATTTTTGCCCCAAAAATTATTACGCTTGTTTTCAACTTAAAAAATCAAAAAGTCATGATATCGCGACAAAAGTTCACATCGTGTCTGAAAATTTCAACGTGGTACATGCACAAAATAAATTGTTATGGAGAAAATTGAAACAATTTAGGAATTATACTCTTTGGAGTAGATCGCAATCCTAATTTCAGTATTTTTGCTCCAAAAATTATTACGCTTGTTTTCAACTTAAAAAAATTAAACGTCGCTATATCGGGACAGAAGTTCACATCATGTCTGTAAATTTCAAGGTGGTACATGCACAAAATAAATTGTTATAGAGAAAAAAAGGTACGAAGACTTGCACAACTACGAGTTTGAGTGAATCACGCGCATCGCCAGTGTGCCGACAAGGCAAGCTTTTTAACCGGGGCCAACTCGGGCTGATAGTGCAGTCAACTCGTTCGTCACACTGGCACCCGACTAATGTCAGTATGTGTATAATGTACATGTACACATGTTCATGTACACATGTTCATGTTCATGTACATGTACATGTACATGTACACACAATGCGCGTGTACAGACACAATGTACATGTACACTGTATACATTGTACAGTGCAATCGTTCTGGCTGATATCGCGACAAAAGTTCACATCATGTCTGAAAATTTCAACGTGGTGACGCAAGAATTCCACCAATCTATATATATCGCGGAACCCGCTGCTATATAGGATTCTAGCCGGCCAGTCGTTATTGGGCAAGCTCGGTGGTCGAGAGGTTAAGACGTATGCACTAGTAAGTAGGAGGTCGTGGGTTCGAATCCCGCCCGAGTCGCCTGTGTAGTTTTTTCACAGACACTCGGAAAGCACTGAGCAGACAGTGTTATACACACGTAAGGCAAAATTAAATCAATTCTTTTTGTATTTGTTGATGATTGTATATTGTTATAATTGAGTATATAAAATAAAAGCAGCCTACAACACGGGAAATGTGCCACTAAATGATGCAACATTAACAAACTTTCCTTTGTATTTGAAATGTAGTTGACCGTTTCTAACCCCCTCGCCCGGCATTTTAAAGTGTAACATTTCCCCTCAGAATGATGATCTTTTCAAACTTAATTACACTTGGGAAAATAGGGTTTTTGTTTTTAAAAAGGGGGAGTAAATGCTACAAATCTGCATTTCCTATCATGGATGGAGGTCAACACGAATTTGACCGTTTTTCCCGATGGTTTGCTCAATAAATGGAATGTCAAAGCAGATTGCGTAACGTTACAGATTTACCTAGCTCGAACGGCAGAAGAATCCGTAGAAAATTTTCTTTCCATTCATGTAACAAGGATTTTGATTAGCCAAGGGGAGAGAGGGGCCTTTTCATTTCCAATCATTGAACGTCTCTCTTCTTCGAGTAGTGACCTTGTAATTTTATGCAAGGATCTCCATAGTCTGGTTTCACATGCACTCACTTATGCACGTAAAGTGTGATGGTTGCAGTGGGTACTAGATTGTGCCACAAGAAACGTAGGAGACTCGTTTCTCTGAAGTCAACAATCATTAGATTTTGACAACGATTTCGCACATCAAAGGAAAAATTGTTGTAGAATATATTTATAGGTAGGTTTTCTTAAGTCCATATTAAAATCCCCTCTTTTAAAGAAAATTGAGCCAACTTCGATTTAAAAAAAACAAGTTTGATGTACTTGCTGATCGGCTCACACCATTACTTTTTTGGGCCATCTTTACTTTGATTTTGTGGAAGAATGTGAATAACTAAAGTTACTGAAGTTGAACATTTTAAAACTCTGAAATATTGAGTTGTATTTTGTATTGATGTGCATGTACATGTACTTATTAATTATATTGTGCGTACCAATACTTTCTCACATCCACCACCATCCCCATTATATAAAATGATCTAGTCCACTGCAATAAACATCCGTGCTACATGTACATGTACAAATGTATGTATGTGCACTCATTAGTATATGGTCATGTGCGTCCTTCTGGCCGTTCCACAGAGCAGTCCTATCTTTTCTGTGCGAAATTCGGTCAAAGTTCTTCATATACTAGCCATCATTCCATTACAAAGGTCAATAACGTAACCAAATATTTATATTAATTAAGCAACTTTCGCACAATGTATGCGACATTGTAGGGAAAAAATTAAAAAGTTCTTGTTCATGTATAATTATTTTCAAAAGGTTTTCGGCGGTGTTTCTCAAAGCAATATGGCCCTATGAAATGCAAGACGCACACTGCCTCTTTGTTTGTAGAAAACATTGTGCCTCACGCAATCTTATTATGGCCTAATTATTTATTTTATAAGATTGTATCCCACTAAATTCTTCACAAGCTCAAAGTTGGCGTTTCATCTAGGATTTGAAAACTGCCCGTCCAAAACATGCGCGAACTATTAATGTGTTATGGCGTGGGGCGGGCCCCGATTTTGTTGCAATATGAGGCTAAAATGTTTCGTTATTGGAGATTCAACTGAGCCTATTTAAACACATAAATGTTTTCAGAAATAAAGAATAGATCCTGCCTTTGCAGTTTAATTTTGTCTATCTTTCCGGCGTCGCCGCCTAACGTAATGTTACGTTGCAGCACACAGGCGGACAGTCTACTCGACAGCCTCGTCCCCGTAAGAAAATCCCTGAGCCGGGGCCAACAATGTGCTGCAAGATCTTAACCATCGGGAACGTATAAGATCCATAGCGGGCGGCGGGCTGGCTGGCTAACGTTACACAAATCACATCAGTGTGTAGTCGGCAACCAGACATCGTTGTTTCTATTTAATTTCCCGCATACTTTGGGTATACACGAGTCCTCGGTGTGAGTGGGTATCGTACAATGTAGGCCTACATGCAAGCGAGCACATGGACTCGGAGCTTCCATGGGCGGCTGGCTCCACGTGCAGTTCGCTTGGAATACGTTACGTGTTAGAATTAATCCCGATGTGTTGGGGAAGAATTTTTTTTATTTTAGACTCTGAACATAGAAAATAAAGTCAGGTAACTTACTGCCACCCTAACGTTAATCCAATTAGAACGTCAAAATAACGGTTACCGCGTTTAGCTAATGTGAACAGTTAAATCTCCGTTCAATAAGTATCCATTCATGGGGATTACGGATGGATACAAAAGGGTCAACAATGGAACAGAGGATTAACTCGGCTAGCAGAGTTAATGAGCTGGCCAAACTTACAGCATGGAGATGAGTACGGTGATTTCACAGTCTTTTCACGGCGAATGAAATTCACAATTTTTTCACGGCACTTACACGATTATCATTTCCGTGTAAATACCGTGAATTTGCCCTTAGCAAAAATTTTCACGGCAAAATGACCTTTCATGTCGTTTTCACGGTAAAGATAGTCATAGTGGCACCCCATGCACAAAATAAAATAGTGACCAAATTCATTTGCCGGCGAATGACCTCGAGGTCATTATGCTTATTTTGCATGCCCGAAATGTTTATGGAAAAGTAAGACTTGAGGTCCATATAAGTATATACATTTGAAGGAGTGTATAAAAATGGCCCAATATCATGACCTGATGGGGTGCTTGACTTCTTAGTGCAAGTATCTTTTTATACAATAATTGTGATAAAATATAGACCATAGGCTACACTGAGGTTACTTCAATTGACACGACGATAGATTCTGTAAAAAAACAAAAACAATGGCAATTTGAAAAGTTTTTTTTTCTTTTTGAGATTGTAAGGCGCTTCTACAGTTATTAAATATTAATTGGAGTTTAATTTGTTTATAAAATAGTCGTAGGGGTCTTAGCAACCTTAAAAAAATGTAAAATAATTAAAATCTGGCACATGCACAAATAACTCCTTTTGGCATACATTGGTTTCACCCTGGCACACTGTGTGTCAGCCCATCAAACATGCACGTTAAAGGGACAATATCGTCACCATCAGAGCAGACTTTCAACAGTGCATGGAATCGGAGTCCTAGTTTAAGATGAACACAGTGACTGAACACTATTGCTAGCCCAACACGATGCGCTGTCTCCCGTCCGTGCGCCCAGACACGTACACTGTACAGCTTATGCAAGATGTGGGCGGTTCATTTCCTTAGCTTTGACCCCATTCGATCCCACACACACACACAGCACAACACAGTGCACTGCACAAACACACGTAGCCCAATGGACTCTGTCTCTAGTATTCGCACCGTGCATATGAGCTGTTGAGGGCACATGTTGTTAGCATATGGAATCGTTTGTCTCATTTATTGCTTTGATAAGTCGATAGACGGCGCTGTTCATGGATAAGCGCTCACTATGGAAACACAGATTGAGCCAATCACGAATGAGCCCTACCTACACCGCTCGTCCCGTGTATGCCTACGTGTGCATGCATTGCCAGTGGGATCTGTCCGTACGACCAAATATGGTAATGACCTTCCGACTGCTCGGCCCGTTTTAGTGTGAAGAATGAAACTGTGAACTCTTTTTCAACGATACATGTACTAAAGGGGAATTTCCATGATGACCTTTTATTTAAGTTTACTATGAATATTCATGACTTTAACTTGCTTTTACCGCGTGCGTTACGGGAATGCGACGTGTATGAAAGTGTCATTGCTCAACGCACGTTTTGGTCTGTAGCTCGATGTTTGACTTTAGGGATATATGTACTAACACAAAATTCTCACAAATAGTAACAATTTTCAGATATATGTATCTTTAATAATCAGAGATTATGGTTCCGAGTGTACAACTTGTAAATTATATTCCTACGTTGCACACAATCACTTTTAAAATAGGGAACAACGTAGTTCTCCATGAGTTTGTGCATGGTTGTCTCTGCTTCACCGTTGGCGGCGCCATAAATGAGACGTTTCAACTCAATATGACCACTGTTGGCGATCCGAAAGGGCAGCGATAGTGCGTCGCGTTTGGCGGATTTTGCAGTTGATGTGTGTACGCGCGGAATATCTCCAGCGATCATTGGCTGATAGAAGTACACGCGCGCTTAGTACCATAATGTACGCACATACACACAACGCTCACACGACGCAAAAGTGGCTATCATCAAGACACTGCTAGAGGGCTATTATACAATGTGCACTGAGCGGATATGTACACTAACAATCATGTATCGCGAACAGCAAGAATGGCAACAGTTGCTGGGCCAACCAGTAACCAATGAGAATACGTCTTTAGTTTTTGAACTAATATTAGCTATTAGCATTAGTGAGCTCCGCATGTGACGTGTAGAAACATCAAGGCGCGACGACGAATGGTCACTCGTATAGTAATATACAGTGTACAATAGTGTGACGAAAACCGCCTTTCTGCTTAAAACCTGTGGCAATTTTTCTTAGGCAGTTTCCGTCTCCAAATTATAATTGTACTGTTGATTCACAATGATTACTTATTTTTTTTTTTACAGCCGCCAATCATAAAATCAATTCACTTTGCCTCTATTATAAACAGCGATGTATGTACATTGTATAAAGTTTATTCCGATTCTGCATGCAATGTAACAGTGGATTAGCGTGCGCGTACGTACGCGCACATTGGCAAAACGCGCAAGCTACCGTAGAAGTTAACACTTATTGGTTTATTGTTTTAATGTAGCCAATCAGCTTGCTGTTTTAGGTTATCTGCGTGCAGCACATAAGCAACCAGACTATATAAAGCGTTGAAGAGTGAGTTCTGGGCTCGGTTTTTCCCAACGGAGCTCGCCGTTGATCAAGACCTAAAAATTGAAAAAGACCTAAAGATTTAAAGACCCCAAGATTCTGGCTTTGTTTTCCAACAGAGCCTGTCACCGATGACTACACGAAATACTTTATTCCAAGATTCTCAGCGCAGCAGAGATATACTGAAGAAACACACAGACACACAAATAATGCATTCTATAGCGTTTCTTACACTTTATTAAACGCACAGATTGCGCTTAGTATTATAGCGACCACGGCTACCAACCGCTAGTAGTAGTACAGCAGAGCAGTGCGTGCGTGCAGTAAGTTGATTGGAGTTTATACATAATTAATTGTCTAATCAAGAGAGGGCGCTATGTATATTTTGTGATTATTGAGATTGGTAAATAAAATACACAGTTCGTGAATTTCCCTAACGGTTAAAGTCAACCTTTCGACTGAAAGTGTCCGTTTTATCATGTCTGCTTGTCTGTCTATAAATAGAAACCAATTATTAAACACCTTCCCCTGAGATTTCCTGGATGACGACGAGGGTTTTATTTAGTTTATTCATCTCATAGCTACCCCGAATCGTTACAATAAAATGTATACATACATGTACATGACTTGTATGCATGGATCCGTGTATACGTTTGTGACCATCCACCACAACGGGGCTGTAAAGTTGAAAATTTCACATTATGTATTGTGTGAATATGCGCGCTGGAGTTTGGATAGCTAAATTGCGGGGCAAAATAATATTATGAGACCAAACCGTTCTGACGCGCCTTGATCAAGGCTAGAACATTACTGGCTCATTTATTCAGCAGCAACGGTCATGACCATAATTATTATTTCGGGTATTATTTTCAGTCACTAAGTTAATCTAAAACAAGTACTCTGATTCCATGCCCTGTTGATCGTGACGATACTGTCCCTTTAAGTTATGTACTGCATGGACACATTGCATGTAGTCCTAAGCTGACGAAAGAGGGCGCTTCATGTGTATACCACCGGTATTACAAACATAATCAAGATTCATAGTTTAGTTTGGATATCTGGAATACAGACTTGTGTGAACCATTCATTTGTGAGTACTGAATAATTTTAAGATTAACGTTCCTTCCTCCATGGTTACACTGAGCATAAATGGGAAAGAATGTCGTATCCGGCCGCCACTTTTTAAGGGCTTTTTTGGATTTATTTTGCAACTACTAGTACTAAACCAGTTAAAAATCATTCTATCGATTTTTGGTGGTACAGAAAGCGAAAACTATCTTTAAAATCCACTTTTATGATGGTTTTCGGACTTGATTTCCCTTCTAAAATTAAAAAAATCCTCCCCTTCAGAAAATAGAAGGATCCTATTAT
This sequence comes from Zoroaster sp. YZ-2022, assembly GCA_029582265.1. Taxonomy (NCBI): domain Eukaryota; kingdom Metazoa; phylum Echinodermata; class Asteroidea; order Forcipulatida; family Zoroasteridae; genus Zoroaster; species Zoroaster sp. YZ-2022. Next base: position 14,640,320 of record CM055823.1, read on the forward strand.
AGTTGCCACTACGCATGCACAATGACTGTGTTGGTCACTAATTGTGGAGTTTACAAGATCAGACTGACATGACTGATGAGGAAGTCATCGTATACCAAAAATGACTGATTTTTCATGAAATAAATATCCTGGAATAATTTGAAGTATATGTCCATCATCATCCATATGTTCTCCACCTTACCAGGTAGGTAAGATTACATTATTGGTTATATTTAATGAAAAATAGTGGCAGCCAGATACGACATTCTACCCTCTGCAAAATCTACCTTGACTGTGCAGTATAGAAGAGGATGGGGAGGCGGGAAACAAATTATGAAATTAAGTTTTGCAACACCTGGTTTTTTTTACCAGGAATTGTTCCCATGATGGATGTATATGCATGCAGTTGAGTATGCAGTTGAGTATGCATTGATCATGACTGTTTGCGGTGACTGTAGAAATTCTCTTTTGAATAATAATAATAATAATATTAATAATAATAATGTGGACTTATATGGCGCACGTATCCACCAAACTGGTGCTCAAGGCGCATTACCCCTGCTCATCGGGCTCATAAATCATTCCTGAAACCATCTCAGCTCCCTGAGGAGTATAAAGTACAGCTCAATTGCTGCCATTTCAGCGCATATGGACTAATCAAACACAACAACCAACTCTGCCCTCACAGCTAACAGGTACCCATTTACCCCTGGGTGGAGAGAAGCAATTATCATAAAGTGTCTTGCTCAAGGACACAAGTACCCCGGTCACGGTTGGGATTCGAACCCACATTCTGACGACTCAGCCATCAGAATACAAATCCGATGCACAAAAACCGCTTGACCATAGCACACCATAGTGATGTAAACAGTTCTGAAAAGAACCGGTTGGTTACAACTTGACGTTGCGATCAGTATGCTCTGATCGTCTTCCCCTATAAATGTTTAAAAGATTAAAGTTATAGCTGTTCTTGAACAAAATCTTTATCTCTTTTGAAACAAAGCAATTGCTCGGTAAGTATATAGTGGTGAGTTTATTTATTTCCTCACTGAACTGTACAAAGTTAAATGTGTTTCAGTGAAAATCAATTTACAATGAATGTTATTTTCAACTTCAGGACTCATCATTGATGGGGAATACAGTGATTTTTTTGGACAAGTCCAAAGGGGAATTGAACCAGATGTGTCAGACAGGTAATTATAAATGTTATTTTTGGCAAGCTGCGCAGCAAAATTCAAACCTAACCGATTTTCAGCAGTCTTGGTTTTGGTGAAGGCAAGGGGAGAATTAGTGAAATATTACAGGTCATCTTTCATATTGGTAAAACAAGTTTATAAGTTATATCATAGATGCTGGTGGCTGTATATGTATGACCACCAAAGCTGGTATTTTATGGAATAGTCCTCGCACAGCTTTTGCAGGATTCTTGTTAGATGTAACCATAGGAACACACAAGTATCTCCCTTAAACCATTTCACCCACCCCTACCAAGTGCCCCTGACCCCTCATTTGCAAAACTTTATAATGGCACATTCATATTTATTATATGATTTATCAATTAAGAAATGGCTGAGCAGTTAACGTGGACGATGATCAAACAGATAAGGAATCTTATCATAATGAAAATTGTGCTTAGATAAGCTCCACGAGCAGGAGTAATACAAAATGCTACAATAGGAGAGAGTACATGCATAGAAAACACTCCGTAGATCCAGACATTTAAGCATTACACTAACTCTAACTGGTTTAAGCATAAAAGGGGTTTGGATACATCCCTTCATTACCATTGCAATATCCAACATACTTTTATACATACAAATTCAAGTTGCAGGATGTCAGTGTATGATGTTATCCAAAATATTCTTGTTGGTCGTGGATCAGTTCCACTCAACAGGGCGATTGCTGTGTTCTGTTCCCATGTTAAAACATGTAATAAATTTATTTGTTTACAGGTGTAAAACATTTCTTTCCATCAAATCTGATGAGGAGATTGATTCTGTAGTTGCCATATTTGCCAAATTAATATTTGTTCTGGTGATCATTGCAGTTGCAAGCCTTCCAAATTCATGTTTTGAGGACACACGAAACACTTTCAGTGTACGTGAATTAGGCACGTGATGCAAAACAATCTTTGGCTTCACACAAAACAGTTGGCAAACAGCTAGCACATATGCACTGCTGTGATTTTCATAAGCCATGTCTTTATCATCCATTAATACACCCAAAGTGATTACGTTTTGTCCAATCGATCAGATTGTCTCAACTGTCTTGGGCATTTATGAATAACAGTTAATGCTGCCCTTTAGTCTGAAATCCTCATTGAAGGCATTCTTTTACTTAACAATGTGTCATCTATCCTTGATTTCTTAATGTTAGGTTGCAGCAGCATCTACATCAGGAATACACACTGATGAGGACCCTCTTGCAAGTACATCATTTGTATGCCAGGTAAAGAATTTGTTTTGGCTCATCCAAAATTAATCATGCCTTTGATGCCCTTGTCATAAACTACTCAAACAAATCATAAAGGATCAAACATTTGCCTTTGGAAATTTCAGCCAGGTGTATACCTCATTGATTTTACTTATTGTACACTGCAGCACATGTTCATGCTTGGTTAAGCACCAGAGAATGTCACATGATGCAATTGCTCAGTCATGTGTTTCAGAGTCCAGTTGACTGGAAGAATCAAAAAGCATTTGGTGATGTGCATTGGTCAGGTATTGCACAATTTCAAGATGGCCATCTTTCACTGTCTTTGCACATTAATTCTGGTGGTAGTCACTTGTGGTGCTGTTCGGAGACAACTTACTGAAGATGAAGTTGCCAGAGCAGTTCAAATGATTGAAGATGGGATGACTCAGAGGCAAGTGACTGATAGACTTGGAGAGTCTAAGAGTGTCATTAGTAGAGGTGTACAGAGGTACAGAGAGACTGGTTAGTACCATAGGAGACCTGGACAAGGTCGGCCAAGGGCCACAACCCCTGCCCAAGACTGCTACCTGAGAATTCTGACCACTAGGAACCGGTTCCATACAGCTGTCCAACTGCGTGGTGCCTTCCACAATGCAACAGGAGTGCAAGTTTTGTGAACCAGACGCAACTTTGCCAACACTCATGTGGACTGGCAGCTCAGACACTGGACTCTTGTTCTCTTTACCAATGAATCCAGGTTTTGTGTTTCGACTAACGATAGACGTGTCTCACGATGTGCAAAAACATTCATTCTATCACCGTGGACAAATGGATTAAAACTATAATATTCCAAGAAGTGCGTAGAATGAGAATGATGACTGATTATAAAGATTCAGTGTCAAACTCGGCACGAAAGCAAGAAAAATATACTTAAAAAATACAGAGAGTTTTGGACGTGAATATTTTATATTAGATGTGAAAAACACTTAACACAGTAAACCTGACTTAAACCATAACTTAAACCATAGAGCCTGTGGTTCCTAGATCAAATATAGAAAAAAGAGAAAAAAGGAATGTGAATGACTTTAAAACACAAAACCTGACTTTGAAGGGCAAAATGGAGAGGTGTATAACATTTTTAAAACATAAAAACCTGACTTAAAACAGTATAACTTAAACCATATAACCTGTGGTCCCTAGGTCCAATATAGAAAAAAGAAAAAAGGAATCTGACTTAGATGGGCAAAATTTAAAAGAGTAAATCTGTCGTAAAATTAGAGAGCTTAATTTAAACCGAAGAACTAATGGATGTGTATAAAGGCACAACTATGATGAAGTTTATTTGAAAACTGAAAAGGAAAAGGAATTAGGGTAAAACAGATTTTAAACTAAAAGCAAGATTTAATTAAGTAGCATGGATTAGATTATGAATAAAATGAATAAAAAGCTTGACATTGGGTCACAATAGGAGTGATGTTTACGCTTTGGTAAAAAGAACGAAAACTTAAAGTGAAATTGATACAATGAGTGTAAAGAGTGTAAGTATTAATACAAAATCTGATGAAGGTGGCATGAAAATAGAAGAGTGCAAAAACGGGTACCAGTAAACGTTGGTAACTATAAACAAAACAAAAATTGAAGGTTTAATATGAGAGTGGACCAGCAAGAGGGGAGGGGGGGGGGGTGCAGTAACTATTGAAAACATCAAAAGGATAACAACTGTGTGTAAGATACACAACGTGCGGTGCGTGGACTTAGTGTATATGACATGCAATGCAAGATGTGGCAGCTGAAGCTGGCCATCAATGGACAAAAAATAAAATAAAAAAAACTGTGAAGACAAGTGATTAAAAACCAATTGAATGAAGCCGATAGAAAAAGGACACCTTACTGCAACTAAAAAGGATAGCCATAAATGATAATGTAATCACACGACGATGGTGAAAAGCAAGAACTGTGAAACGCAGAGACAATTGAATTACCAATACGGAAGGATAAAAGGGTAAAATGGTTGACGGTGAAAAAAATAAAAAATACCTGGATAAATGAGACACGTGGAAGCCATGCACCATAGCACATGAAGGGTAAACGAAGGATATTAAGATGTAAGGGAAAAGGTTGACAAAAAAGTTTAAAATAAATTACTAAAAGACAATTAAAAAAAATCAAAATGAGTAGACGTTGAAATGCATTTGTACAGACAAACGTAAAACAAAATTTTATTTAGCCAAAGTGACTAACAAAGTAAGGACAAAACTAGGGATTAACGTCAATCTTTTAAATCCCAGAATGTAAAAAAATAATAATAATAAGAAATTAACTCTCTTACTTTTAGACGTACAATTTTGCTTACTAGTGTGTGTATATACACTCAATGAATCCATACGTATGACAGTTTTATGAAAAGTGGGAAAACTGTGTAGAACATATTACTTATGCAATTGAACAGTGTAGATGTATTTCCACATAAAACCTTACGACTGACAGTTTCTTTAAAAAGGTGAAATAACTGTGTAGTATACAAATATTGATTGCTACGAGTGGTACAGAAAAACTAGCCTCCCAAGGTGATCCCTGGACCGTTCTATTTTACTGAGGTGAAGCCAAGGGAAAATAGAACGCTCCAGGGATCACTTAGGGAGACTAGTTTTACTTAGTCCAAATGCTCCCTCCTCCGTTCACAGTGTCCTATTTTTAGAATAATTATGTAATTTGTCGCTGTGACAAATTGCATAGGAGACTGTGAATGGAAGAAGCATTCGACCAAGTTTTACTGTACCACGAGTGAAAACAGTCAACATTTGTTTTATAACACCTCATACATAGATTCTGCACAATTTATTAAGAGACCTGCTACAATAAATCAAACCAATACATGACTTTCATTAACTTGACAACACTCAAAATTAATTGAAATTCTGTAACAATTATGTAAAACATATTAATTCATGTTGTAACAACAGCATTGACGCATTTAGACCAATTTCACCGGTTGCCATGGGCTAGTTCATTGGTTGCCATGGGCTAGTCTTTCCTTGTTTGCTTGGCATTACAGTAAAAAATAGCGAATATCATAAGATCATGTGACACGTTCTCAACCAATTATAAGGCACAATCTATGTATGAGGTGTTATAAAATAAAATACTATAGGCTATATACGGAAGAAAAATTTCTAGACAAAACCACTAGCTAATAACGTACAATAAACATGTTAAAACCTTTCAAAGTGTTTAGAAAGATTAAACTAATTAAGGGTTAAAATAAGAATAAGCCCAAAATGATTATTTGGAAAATAAATAAAAATATGAAAATAAATAATATTACATGAAAGTGACTAATAAAACTAATTGTGATTAATGAATACACAGATGGAGTATGGACATATGGACAATAGGATGAGAAACAACGTCAAAAAAGGCTGAATAACCAATAAGTACCGTAAGCATGGTGACGGACAAATGCATGGTACACGATAGGAAACGTGCCATGGTCAATGTTTAAGATGAACACACTGAACATTACTGGCTCATTTATTCAGCAGCAACGTACGGTCATAACTTTATAATTTTGGGTATTATTTTCAGTCATTAAGTTAATCTAAAACAAGTACTCTGATTCCATGCCCTGTTGATCGTGACGATACTGTCCCTTTAAGTTATGTACTGCGTGGATACATTGCATGCAGTCCTTAAAAGCTGACGAAAGAGGGCGCTTTATCAACATGATCAAGATTTCATAGTTTAGTTTGGATATCTGGAATACAGACTTGTGTGAACCATTCATTTGTGAGTACTGAATAATTTTAAGATTAACGTTACACTGAGCATAAATGCTTTGATCACTCTGTGCAACCGCTATTACTAATACCGGTATTTAGAACCAAGTATAAGCTAGGTTTTCTGCAAAATCTACCTTGATTGTGACACAACAATTTGGTTTTGTTTGATCATTGAATCTGAGGATTCAACATTTCAATTGTATATGCACCGCTGTTTGCAACATGACTGCCCCTGAGGTGCATCACTCCCATCAGTTGTGATTATCATAACTCAACATTATCATGTAGAGTTACATGTATGAGCGATTGTATATAATATTTCCGAACAATTCATAAACATCAAACAAATTAAATAGAAAATGACTTCAGGTCCCTTTTAAGTACGTATCCAGAATACTCACTGAACATTCATAACCAGTATTTTCAAAAAATGAATCAAAAATTTGCCACAACATTTCAAATTTTCAGTGAATATTTTTCGTCAAATTCGTGAGTATACTCCTGTCATAAAATATGATTTTTTATTTATTTTTTAATTTGGTTTTATTATTTGAGTAGACTGATTATGTTCAATAAGGATTCAGGATTATGCTGTGTACTTTAAAGGGACCGTCCATCTTTCTTAGACCGCATAATGTTGTTGGCTTGTACATCTATGGAAAATAGCATAGCCCAATGTGACTTACTTTGGGCTACATTGTATGTTACCAGAGCTACCCCATCATAACCCCTCCCCAACCACTATACTTCAACCACACCCACAAAATTACACTGAGAGTACAGACCACTAAACCCTGAGAGTGTAAGAGTAAATCTGTTTAAAGTGTACTACCGGTGTCAATACAATAATTTGCCCCAATCTGTTATTAAGGCAGATCTTTGTCTGAAGTCAAAATTATATTGTTAGGACATAATGTTCTGTCCTGCTCAAGTGGTTGTAACTGTGAAACTGTGTAACTGTGAAATGAAACCCAGGAAAACTAAGCAGGTTTGTATTAAATAATATATTTTGCAATAATAATAATATTTAATTATTATATGGTGCAGTTCACATAATGTCCCAATGTGCTTTACTGTTACCCCTGATCATTGAGCCAATCATTCCTGTAGTCTTTCTCAGCTCCCTGTGGAGTATGCAGCCCCAACCAATCGTATAGCACTTTGGAGGTTTTTTCATACACAATATCAACCTCTACCCTCACATGTACAGGTTCACAATGCAATGTATTGTAGTTTATCTAATGAAACTTCTCTAAAATTTATTAAAATAAAAAAAATTCCTCTGCAATTATTGTGAAATGCGTTTTTGTTTATAAGTTTTAAGAAAGTTTAGTTATTCATAGTATGAATTTTTAGGTATTTTGTAACGTTTGGAGAATTATTCACAAATTTTGTTGAATTTTTGGAAATTTTGTAAACTTGCGATATTTTTATGGCAATAAGGTCTATACGTTAAAGGGGCAGTATCAACAGGACATGGATTCAGAGTGCTTGTTTTAGATTAAGTCAGTGTTGAAAATACTTTCCCACATGATAAGGTCATTGCTGCATAAATGAGCTAGTAATTTACAGTCGCTGTGTTCATCTTAAACTAGGACATCGATTTCATGCCCTGTTGAAAGTCTGCTCTAATCGTGACGATACTGTTCCTTTATGTTGGATTTGAGGCTTTTCATTGTGGAGATAGATACTTGAGTTCCTTTAATTCATAAAGGTAATATAAAGTGCAGGGAATATTCCAAAACAGTCTACACTTTTAAAGCAAGTGTAACAGTGGTAATTACTGGATTATCAAATGTATCATCCTCAAGAAACATGATCATCTACATGTACATGTATACCAAATAACATTCACTGAGTACATTTATGATATATTTCTTATATTTAGAGGACTGAAATGGCCATTTGTCTACAAACTTCCCTTTAAAGATGTGAGGCACACAGAAGTGATTTCATCTTTAAAAGAGAAAAAAAGATTGTATTGTTAATTAAAATCACTTCTTCAAAGTATTGTGAATAAATGGAAATGATACTTTTGGAAATAAACATTCTAAGGAAAAACACCTCACATCTTTAAAGAAAAGTTTGTAGACAAATGTCCATTTTAAGCCTGAATGTTTTAAGAAATATATCATAAATCTACCATGTGAATTTTTGTAAAGATAATCATGTTTTTGTTATGTTTAGAAAAAAAGTTTCCTGGACAGCAATTCTTTTTAAATTCAAATTTTTAATGTTAATTTTTAAACAGTTCATCATATCAGATGAATGCACTTCCCAAAATGAATAATTTCTTTACAATAAGTAAATTTGGACCAGGGTTATTAATACTATTATATAGGTAGGCCCTACTCCTTTTTAATTAGAGAAATGTTAAGCACATGTGGATTGAATATATGCTTCTGTTTTAATGGACACTTGGTTAAGAAATGGTTCAGATCACATTTATTGACTATTCCCTAAAGTTATATTTATAAATATTGATTTATTTTCCTTTACAGTGCATACATAGCCATATGGTGCTACCACCAGAGAGAAAAATGCTACAAGATCTTGAAGCCTCTATAAAGTCATACAATGAAGAGCATCCACTGCCGACAAGAAATATCAGGTGGATGGAGATGGCAATGTGCACATGCTATGTTGGGTTCAACGCGGCACCTTGTAAGAATCAATATGTACATTGTGAAGCACTACAGGATTCATTCTTTCAATTTCATCAGTAATGAGAAAATGTGCCTGAAGCTACTCTACCTGGCTACTGGACGGGAGAATGTACCAGAGGGTTGGTTTATCCCACTGTCTGCTGGTCCTAGCAAACCACCCCAGATAGATTGAGGAAAGAAATGTCTGTAGAGGTGCATACACAAGGAGAACATATAATTCACATGCAAAAGCAAGGAGAAGAACATGACGTTGAACATTCCAACAAAGAGTGGAACTTTGAAGACTTGGAAGCCAAATGTCATGAAAGTGACTCAAGACTTCCTTGCACGGATGAGGGCCAATCCTCAGGAATTAGTGTCTGTAGTAGAAGCATTCATAAAACAGAATAAGAAATTGAAAACTGACTCAGCCACTGCATCTGCTCTGATGATGTTCAGTAAATATGCCGAGGATGCCCGTTCCTTCGCTTCAAGACATCAACATAGACATCCAGGCCAGATCAAGGTAAAATGTTGTAACTTGTAAATAACACTGTTCAGTTCTGCATGTAACCATTGTTATAGTGCTATAGGTGACATTATTTGACCAGAGCTGAATTTATCAGACTGTTTCATCAATTTACACACAGCCCTTGTTTTATTTAAAGCCAGTGTATATACACAATTGTAATTAACCAAAATTAACTTTGAATTATTATGGAAAAACTTGGTTGTAAGATTATGTTTCCAAGCATAATGTGAAATTATTCTGTCTGAAATGTTGTCATTTATGAGAAAACATGAGAAAGCATTGAGATCTGAATGTTTATACATGTATACTTTATAGATATCTTACCAATGGTGTATGTATACTGCTTTAAAACATGCATGATTATTTCAGTTTTACATAAAACTGACTTGTTTCAAACATTCCTTGCTGAGATGCTATTAATATTAGATAGGTCGATCAATCACCAAACTTTTAATTTGTATGATGATTCCCAATGTTGAGTAGTGGAGGTATAAACAAAAATCCAACTGAAGTTTAATCACCAAGACACTGATTTTGAAGCTCAGCTCTGACCAGAAGAAATTACTTTGAGGCCAATTTTAACCAATACACATATTATAGCCTGTCTATGGAGTAACTGATGTAGGCATACATTTAATTGACTTGAAAAGACCTGTGTTTCTATTACAAAGTATTTTGAAGAGTGATTATTAATACAGTGTATTTTTTCAGATGTTGATTGATATATCATGGATCCGGGGTGCTTATACAATGTATGTTTTAGGGATGCTTTTATTTGCGAAACTGTCAAATCGTCTCCCGTTGAACTCAACTGCTTGCTGTTGGGAGTCAGTAGTAATGATGTTGGCAAAGTCACTCATCATCTTCACTCCTCGCTCCGCTATATGTCATTCACCAACTTAACCGTCTTTACAAATCTGTCTGCAACCATGAAATCTGGGTCAAGAGACCACAGTAGAGGATAGCCAATTAGAACTTATATGAGAGCATTGAATGTGAAGCGTGACTCTGGCCCAGTAAGATCAACAAGTGTGGTGTCCTTTGCGAGGGTTTGGAAAACAGGTTTCCCCTTTCTGAGTTCATCTGGTGTTTCTGTGTTGATCATGAGCATCTTGGTTGCCATCAGGTGAATATGACCACTTCTTGAGTTGGGTACCATCCATGTTTTATCATCTTGCCTAGGGCTGCATCAGCCACCTCCTTATCTGTCATCTGGAACTTCATCATGTCATGTCCTATCAGCTGCAGGTCATTAATTGAAGCATCAGCAACACTGGTGGCTGTCATACAATGTAATGAGTAGAAGAGTGCACATTTTTTTGATTACATGTAATTTTGTGTATGTGTATGTTTGAGAATGTTGGAGTACATGTAATTAAAGTGATTTAAAACACGTTCAGGTCCCTTTTAAGCACGTACAGCACATGTCCAGAATACTTTAATGTTACCATGCAGTCTACTCAAAAGACCAAACAAAATAGAACATTCATACAATATCAAATTATATGCCCAGCTACTCATCAAACAACCGTTTCATTTTTAAATCCTGCAAGCACAGGTGACATCACACTGACAAGGGTGCCTTCATTTCCATGAATTGAATAAGCAATTATAGATCAAGCTACTTACTGGGACTTAGGTGAATGTATTTTTAAAGGGCCCTGCTGTCACTAAAGTGTGCACGTGTCACTCAGAATTAAAGTCACAGATCAGTAGTGAGTAAACCTTGTTAGTATTTCTATGATCGTCTTCCTCTATAAATATATTGAAAAGATTAAAGTTATAGCTGTTCTTGAACAAAATCTTTATCTCTTTTGATTGCTCGGTAAAACACTGAAGTATATAGTGGTGAGTTTAATTATTTCCTCACTCAACTGTACAAAGTTAAATGTAATGTGTTTCAGTGAAAATCAATTTACAGTGAATGTTATTTTCATTTTCAGGACTCATCATTGATGGGGAATACATCAGCGATTTTGACAAGTCTTATTTTTGGCAAGCTATGCAGCAAAATTCAAGCCTAACCGATTTTCAGCAGTCTTGGTTTTGGTGAAGGCAAGGGGAGAATTAGTAAAATATTATAGGACATCTTTCATATTGAAAAGAAATAGTTTATAAATTATATCATACATGTAGATGCTGGTGGCTGTTTATGTAAGTCCTCACACAGCTTTAGAAATCTTATAATGAAAGTTATGCTTGGATAAGCTCCACGAGCAGGAGTAATACAAAATGCTACAATAGGAGAGTACATGTATAGAAAATGCTCCATAGATCCAGACGTATTCAAAGATCTTCATTCATAGGCCTACATTTGAAATATGTTGCAGAGAATAAGTTCTGCCAATTTATGTTCTATCAAAGCTTTCATAAATATTTAAAAAGTAACTAAGGAAAAAAAATTATCATGATGAATATATTGCAATGAGTGGCTGAATCTGTCTATTAAAATGAATTACTGAATTGACAAGAGCGGGGTTTGAACCTGCAACATCTGGGTTACCGTACCGGTATCTAGAGCTATCTAGCTCTGTGTTGGTTCTCCCTATTTTGTCAATATCTTTGTTCTGGGGGCGCTAAGCATCAAAAGCTATTCAATTTCCATAAATGTTGTTGGCCATGGATCACACCCCCATGGAAGATACTGTCTAGGGATCACAAGGATGAGGCTTTTTGAAAGTAATGATATTAAGTATTAAGTATTGGGTTTGGAACCTGAGCTGTTTAGCCTTATTAGCATTACTGATACAATACATTTCTCATTTCAGGTTTACAAACACAAGACAGAACATCTTGGACCTGTCACAGTCATATTAAATGAAACTCTGGAGAGGCAACTGAGCTTCTACATAAAATACACACGGCCTGCCTCCAGTGAGTGTTCAGGTTAGAATTCTTATTCTCACCCTCTATATCAAATTTCTTTTTATATATTTATCACACACATCTTGTTGATTCTTTATCCTTAATGGCTTCTGAAATTTACATGAACCGTGAACTAGAGTCTTGAATTGTTTCTTGCACGTCCAGACACATATATAGTTTGATCCTCATATAGTCATGTATAGTATAACGCCCCCATGGGATTGTCAATGGTTAATTAGGCCACACCAAAAAAGATGTTGAGTTGCCCTCCACCGACCGACCCAAAAGTGCTGAAATCTTGGGTCGGGTTTTTTAAATTGTATTAATGAAACCAATTTTCTTTGTATAAAACATAATACGTTTGATTTGTGAAATGTTCCACTTTTTTTACCGGTAAATTTACCGGTACCCAATACTCAATCTACATGTTTCAAATCGAGTGGCCCCGGCCCTCACATGGTGCACTGCCTTCGCACACACTGTGTGCCAACGATTGCCACTCAAATCTTCACGTTTTCAAATCAAATGGCCCTCACACGTTGTTCACTGGCTCCCCGCACTGTACGTGTGTCAATGATTGCGACTCGATCTACACGTTTTCAAATCGAATGGCCACTCACATGTTGCATGTTGAGCATTGCACGCAATATGGATGAATTTGCTGTGTCAATCACAGCAAAAAGTACAACAAAAATGCTTGGGATACTTTTATTCTGAAGCAAAATTCCTTGCTGATAGGTATACAAATGAAAAACATGGTATGTGGTTTCAGTTCCAATGCATTTCAATCTTAAAATGACAGTCAAGGAGAGAAGAATTTTTTTTTTTTAAATCCCGACCGACCGACCGACCGACCGACCCCCTTCAAATATTTTCACTGGAGGGCAACTCAACAATTTTTTTTGTTTGGCCTTATTGTAAGTCCTCAGTCAGACATGATCAGTTTACTTTATTCTCAGAGGAAGAAATTTAACTATAAATATATATATATCGATGGAAATAATGCTAAGCATATGTTAAAATAGAATGAAATTCAAGTAGTTCAATTATTTGTATGTATTATTCAATACTGACCTCAGGCCTTAGTCATTGCCCTCCCTTGTTTCCAGCTACTCGTATATTATTAGTAATCACACAAACAGCTGGGCACTAATTGCCTTGAAGGCCATGTACTTGGTAGAAATAATATTGTTTTGAAAGTTCAGTATATTATCCAATTCATGTTTAAAGTGGGTAGATATTGTTACAAATGGGCTGACAGTAATTGTGATTCCTTTTCTTGTGGGACTCATGTGGATTGCAGTTTAAGTTTTAAACAAACTGCATTCCTTTCCTAATAGCTATCCTGCATACACTAAAAATGTTATAATTGAGATTAATCTAGAAAAAAAAATTCTTGACATTCCTCAGCAGGTGCTATGAGTTCAGAACATTCACCCTTGTTTGTTGGGACAGGAGGCAAACCATTGTTATAATCAATCATATGTAAAACAGCTGCAACAAATTAAGGTAGGTGAGTATATCTACATGTATCTATATCCATATAATATTCAATGGGTTCATCTGAGTTCATCTAGAACTATCAGTGCAGGATTCAGTGTCAAGCCGCAAGCCTGCTCTGATTGTGACGATATACCCCCTTTAAGAAAGCATCCTCATGAAAGCATTACACTAACTCTAACTGGTTTAAGCATAAAAGGGGTTTGGATACATCCCTTCATTACCATTGCAATATCCAACATACTTTTATACATACAAATTCAAGTTGCAGGATGTCAGTGTATGATGTTATCCGGAATATTTTCAGAGCGGGAATGAAAGGGTAATTTTTTGTCCTAATTATTTCAGGGAGTAACTGAGTGAATTATACTTGTAATGTAATATGTTAATGGTACCGAAATACTGAACACTCTGAGAAGTTATTCCACTTGACAATGTATGAATGAAATACTCAAATTTTAAATGGATCATTGGACATTGAAACATTTCCACATTTTAACAAATACAAACAAATACAAACAACATATTTTCTACAGTTTGGCTTCTATACATCTCTTGATTCTATAAGTATATGGATGTATTCACATTCATTTATTAACCATTGGTGTATATACACTCCCTTTTAATTATAAGATGGTGAGAATTGCTTCTTTCAATAAGTTGGATCATGTAAATGTACACTGCTATGGGTGGATCAGTTCCACTCAACAGGGCGATTACTGTGTTCTGTTCCCAAGTTAAAATATGTAATAAATTGATTTGTTTACAGGTGTGAAACATTTCTTTCTATCAAATCTGATGAGGGGATTGATTCTGTAGTTGCCATATCTGCCAAATTAATATTTGTTTTGGTGATCATTGCAGTTGCAAGCCTTCCAAAAATGATGATCAAAAATGATGATCAAAAATGATTTGTTTCAGGCTGTTGACACTCTAAGCCAGAGAGAGGCTCATCAAGTTACCCAACTAATGTCTCATAAGACAGAAACTCAGAATGCCTACTATGCAGCTGCACAGGAAAACAGAGAAAAAATATGGACATGCAACATGCTTTCATCTCTTCTGTGTAAGGTATGTTGGACATAAACTATCAACAATAAAGATTTACATGTACATATTTAAGAACAAAAAGCATTGTGGACAATGTGTGAAAATTGTTTTAAAAAAATGATTTTTGTTGTCTTTTTAAATGAACTTTGTATTTTTAAACAAAGAATGATGGCCTTCTATTTGTTTGAAAGATTGCTTTTTGAACACGGTTTCAAGAAAAAAAATTCATTTATTATTATTAACAATTAATTAACTCTAATCTGAGTAGTTGAAATAACACTGAATATTTGATGTCAATAAACACCAGTTAAAACTGTATAATTTGTCAGTGAAGACAAAATTATGTTAATTAATATTAAATTAGCACTAATTATGTCAATTGTAAATGACAAATATTAGAATAGTGTCTATACACAATTTGAAAGCAGTCTTTCTGCTCTGTTCAGTTAAATCAAAAATCAAAATTTTAGATTCTTAGCAAATTTTGTGATGCCACGTCTCAATTAAAGCCCCTACACTGTATTGGCAATCTCAAACGACAACAATTATTAATGTTCCTCCAGAGACAGAAATTCAACATTACAACCTTATTCGTATAACGTTACAACGTTATTCAATGTCTGAGGACGATCAGAGCATACTGATCGAAACGTCGAGTTGTACCTCCAGTTCTTTTCAGAACCTAATTACTACCAATTGAGATTCCACACGGTGTCACCGCTATTATTAGTCTTACTTATCATCCTCACCATGCAAAGCTACAAGTTTTACAATAAATCCAAAAAATATTAAAGATGTTAATTTTTGTTTTCATTGGAACATTGATAATTTTGTTGTTTTGGTCCAAAGAACTGAATCAGCAAAACGTATGAAGTACTCAGTAAGTTTAAAAGCACAGTGACTGCAGTCTAGTTTGGTATTAAGGGAAATTACTGCATGCTGAATGATGAGTGCAGTGCAGCCTTTCAAGTTTAGCATGAATGCTACCATACATTGTTTACAAGGAACTCCAGAAAGGTCTTCAAATAATTTTTTTGTATGCGTTCTTGCAGATATAGATTGATGCAAGTATAGCTGTGTAAAAAGTATGTCAACTTTAGTATGATTTAAGACCGCAGAGACTGTGTTTGTTTCTTGCCATGTAAGCTCATTTAATAAGGGAATTACAGTTTGTTGCTTGGTCATTACCACCCACATCAATTTCATTTTCAAAATGAAATCCTCATTGAAGGCATTCTTTTACTTAATAATGTGTCTTCTATCTTTGATTTCTTAATGTTAGGTTGCAGCAGCATCTACATCAGGAATACACACTGATGAGGACCCTCTTACAAGTACATCATTTGTATGCCAGGTAAAGAATTTGTTTTGACTCATCCAAAATTAATCATGCCTTAAATGCCCTTGTCATACATTAAAGGCACACTATATCACGATCAGAACAGACTTTCTGGCTCATTTATGCAGCAGCAACAGTAATTAGGGTTGTGCGTTTTCAAATAATTTGGTAACTGGATATTCGGATTTTGATTTCAGCCGTTGATTGTAAATTGCGCCACATGATAAAACGAGCACGTCTGATATAGTGAAGACAAAAAATGTACTAAACATAATGTCACCCGGATTATAATAGGATGGACTTGCTATAGGTGTTGACCAAATGTACACAAAAGGAT
Source organism: Zoroaster sp. YZ-2022 (assembly GCA_029582265.1). Classification (NCBI taxonomy): domain Eukaryota; kingdom Metazoa; phylum Echinodermata; class Asteroidea; order Forcipulatida; family Zoroasteridae; genus Zoroaster; species Zoroaster sp. YZ-2022. The sequence continues at coordinate 14,656,761 of CM055823.1, forward strand.
TATTGGGAGGGGGGTGTTAATGATGGAAGCGCCAATAAAATAAAATCAACAAAAAGTTATTTGTTTTTTCTTCAAATGTTTGAACCGGAAAAACCAACCAGATATTTGAACCATTGATTGAATATTTGATTATTCAACACAGCCCTAACAGTAATAGGACCTTATCAAGTGGGGTATTATTTTCAGTCATTGAGTTAATCTAAAACTAGCACTCCGATTCCATGCCCTGTTGATCGTGATGATATTGTCCCTGGCTCATAATTTATGAAAATTCACAGAATTATTTGTTGCAAATTGCATGTAGGCATTTTGGACAAGGTCGAGTAGCATGTCAATTAATAGTGCAAATTACAATTTCATTAATTGTGTACATTTGTGTTCTTTTATTATTTGTTTTGGTAGGAAGAAGATTCTCAAGTCCAAATAATTGAATCAGCAAAACGTACGAAGCACTCGGTAAGTTTATCACATGATGCTAATAGTGAAAAAAAAACTGTGGTCAGTTTTGGTACTAAGGGAAATTACTGCATGCTCATCATACACATATATACTACTATAGCTGAGTGAGCTGCAGTCCTTTCAAATTCAGCATTTGTACAGGGGTTCTACATTGGTTAGGAACTCAAAATAATTATGTTAATGTAATGAGAAATTTGTAAAGGGCAAATAATTGCTTCTTATGAAAAATAGTAAAAGATAACACTATGAATAACTTTACCCTAAAATGCCCTGAAAATCTGTTTTACCGTGAACAAATAGTTCACAGCAATTTTATGACGACACAACACCGTGAAAACGCCATGAAATACTCTTGGAATTTCTTCGCAGTGAAAACGACACAAACTTCTTGTGGCAGTTTTGGGGCAGCTCATTAATTCTGAAGATCCCTGTGAATTTGCCGTAAAATCACAAGGATGTTCTGCCTCAACAATAGCACCAAGGTAATAAGTTTGCTTATGTTTGCTGTAAGAAAAAATTCTCATTCTCTTCTGCTTTTTTTTAAATCATGCTTTGATCCATATATCAGTGCAATTGCTATTCCAATTAAAAGATATATATATAAGTAACTTATTAGTTTATTTACCAATGCCTGTCTCTGCCATTTCAAATTAATTAATCTACTATCAGAGTTTATTTGAAAGGGACCACATTTTTTTTATTCAGGCAAGCCACTGCAACCCCAAAATACTTGGAGGTAATTTATTTTATTGCCCTTGGGTTTTCTATGAGAATGAAATTAAAGGCCTGCACTGCAGTGTCAATGAAGAAAATTGAGAAGATTTGTTGACATCTTAGTGTAGGAGTGAGGTGTTTATAGTCGCAACAAGGCTTAATGTTGGTATCAGTTACGGCCTTAAAAGGACACCATAATAATGCTTATGTATACAAATGGGCAAAAGATTTGGACTATTCCAACATTTTAAGATACATGAGACTCCATGAGATGATGTAAGATGAATGTTGTTTTATTCACGGTATCTTTAAGATTGAACATATTGTAAATATATATATTTCATTAGAGCTGCTTAGGAGAAAATATTGCTTAGTAAATGTATCTGCTCAGCAAATGTAGCCAAGAACCTACTAGAAGCGGTATACATTACGTAACAGTTTGGCCGCTAACCTTTCCTGTGATTCAGTCAAAATTTTATTTGATGAACTGATAAACAAATGACCCAGCCTTCATTGAACACTTCAAAGAAGGATGTGTCATTTTTATTTGTTGTAGTTTTTGGTGGGTGTGTTTGAGGATGATGGGGTTGGGAAGGGGGTTGGGGGTGTTTACTTCACTTGCCTATATTGAAAAATTCAAACTTTTAAAGATGTATTGCCTGTGTTTTACCATCAATTTCTAGAAAAGAAAACCATCAAAATGTATTTATGGGAAATCACAGTCTCCCACTGGATTGACTTTTAACATTTGAAGTTGTGACTGATTCCAAGATCGAATTGTACATGATATTTGGATCTTTATGTACTTTGTAATTCACCCCCTTGAGACCATGTTTGTGGTTTTTATTGTACTGTACAAGTAAGTCTGACTCAACCAGAGTCAAACATTTAACAACTGAAGGGAGTGTGCACCATTTTTCATTACCTGAAAAGCAACAAAGTTACATTATTATCAAAACGCTTACATGTACTAACCTTGTAGGATGTGAAATGTTTGAGGGAAACTTTTCAAATTTAAAATGAATCACCATCTGACGGTGATCCATTTCTAAAAAGAAAATAATAATAATAATAAACACTGTCTTCAGATGTTGGACATTTTAAAGCTGATAATTCTTGGATTGAATTTAAATGTTTCACATGTCAGTGACCAACTTCAGTTTTGAAATGAACTTACTTAAGAATATTCATTCATCAGGTCCCACGTATTGTGCATTGTATTTTTATTTCTCCTTCTGGAAAAGGTGTGTGTATGTGGGGGGGGGGGGGGGGGGGTATTCCTAAAAAAAAGTTTGTGAAGCCCCCAATAACACCCCGCCCCCGTGTGTTTCAGGACACAAAGAACATTTTCTGGTTTCCTAAAATAAGCACTCAAACGTAAGCGACTGACTAAAAAGTATTGTAGCACATTGAAATTTCAGGAGTTACGCACTTGATCTGTTACATGTCCTCTTGTTTGTGTTGTTTCCATGACGGAAGTGCAATTTTAGGAAGTTATAATTAACTTGACTGGACATAAATAAATGTTGTGATTAATTTTATGAATTAACACTTTGATGTTAAAATTTTGAAATTGATAAATTCAATAAAATGTACTGCAAAGCCATTGAGAAAAGAATGTTGTTAATGTTGTGTTTATTTTGTAGTTACTGTTTTAGCTGATCAAAATGTATTAGGTTCTTTAGGTTACAGAGAATTGTTGGGGACATCCTGATTGAGAAAAATAGGATGGGGCTTCTATTTTTGTGGTCCACACTTAGGGTAGGGTTCATTTTGTAGAATTAATTGTTTTAGATGGGGCTCTACATTATCAAGACAAAACACTTACTGAGATGAATCCCACCCAAAAAGTATGTGTACATTGACTTGTATCGATTTTACACACATCATGATCACTTTATTGACCCAGCTCGATAATGCCGAACTTGGCAATATAATTTGTACTACTCTATCTAAGTTGTATAGAACAGTACTCCGTATGTGGCTGACAATGATCAGGTTAATAGTCAATAAAGAGGGTACTTGAACAAGGGCCTAATAATTTGAAACCTACCGAAAAAGTCCTGTCTTACAAAGTATTCACATATTTTATTTATTTATTTTTTATTTATTTATTTAAAAAAATTATTTATTGAAATTACAAATATGAAACCTTTTTTATAATTAAGTATGCTCAAAAGTTTGATTTAGGCACACAATGTGTTTGATACCCTTCTTTATTGACTACTGCTGACTTCCCATTTTGTAGATTGTCTTTTCAGTAACTCATTCTCACCAACTATCCACAAACATACCCGTATCACTGACTCCACAGCTACGTTAATAAATAACATCCTTACTAATAGTTGTGATTTACCATCCAAATCTAGAATCTTGTTTTGCGATGTTTCCGATCATCTACCCATTTTCTCATGATTCAATTAAATGATTCACATCTCAATAAAGAGAAAGGCACTCAATCCTTCAGATTGTATCAACCAAGAAAACATTCAGTTACAACAACACTGTTTATTGGATGTTGACTAGAGGGAAATGTACTCGTGTGAAAACCCCGATACTGCTTATAATACCTTCATCATTATGTTTACTCATCTTTATGATTCTCATTTCCCAGTTCAAAATATCAGTCATAATAGAAGATTTAAACCATAGATGACCAATGGCATCATACCGTCCATCAAACACAAAAACAAATTGTATGAAGAACTTCCTGATCAAACCAAACAACGCCAACAAAATGAAGTACAAGAAATTCCGTAACAAGCTTAATGGTCTGATCAAAGTTGTCAAAGTCAGGTACTATGCAGAGAAGTTTTCTGATGCAAAATCCAATATCAAACAAACCTGGAACATTATAAATTATATTCTTAAGAAAAACTCCCACTCAATACTCGGTGTGATTTTAACTCCAATGGACAAATGCTTACAAACAAGGCCCAAACGAATAGACAATCAATATTTAAACAAACCAAATTCGCCCTTTTTTGCACGAATTATTCGCTTATTAATATTTTAACACATGAACAATTCTGGAGATTATCCTTTGGCCACCCAGCTTTAATTAAATCTCAATACTCAAACTGAGTATTTTTGCTCCCATCAGTTTAGGATTGTTAAAGACAAAATAACCAAGATTTTAATCATTTGGATCCAAAAATCAAATAAATATTTCCATTTTCCTTGAGTTTTGGTATATTTTTGCAGACAGTTTAATGTTAACGCATCTATTTTGCATGTGATGATGATTAATCCAGTTGCACCTATAATTCTGGAGATCCCCTTATAGTATCTGTTTTGATTTTGTCTGGTTTCGATGACCAATAAAATTGCATGATAACTTTATCAATTTCTTAGTCATTTAGTAATATTTCTATTCAAAATAGTCTTCACTATGTTTATTCTCTCTGCCCAATTGTCTTCCGGCTTGATCTCATTTTCGAAATGTAGGCCAAGAATTTAAATGTTTGATTGTTACTGTTTTTCTGTCTTTCCATGCTCCCAACTATAAGCCTTGGGTTTTCTGATTGTTGATTTTTGAACCGGATCCTTCAACATTGAGAAGACTGATAGGTCTCCATTTTTTTTAAGTCACCTCTTTCGCCTCTATTTCTTTTTTTCTTTTTTTCAATTTCAAAGTAATTTTTTAATAAAAATTAATTAATAATATTGTTGAAATTGCATTTCGATATTCAATCGAAACAGCAGACATATTTCGATCGGCAAACATAAACTACGCGCTTCAACTAATTTGCTTGTAGTGAGACGTAACTTCAGTCAACAGAAATCGGTGGCACAATGCTGCGTGATTGAAATTAATGACATAAATACTTACAAGGATCGCAGATTCATTAGACCATCAAATGTTCCGGGTTCAATTTCACTGATTTTGTTGTCATAGAGATACCTAAGATGGAAAACAAAGAAGGGTTAATAATCCATCTCAGCAGAGAAAAGATGTGCATCTGGCGTATCCACACCATTCACCCCCATGGTTTCAACTTACAGGAAGGGAAAGTCTCCCTGTCTGATTTTTTTTTTCATTTTCACTCATTCTTATTTTCTTCTTTCAGTCATAAACTCCTGCTCTCCTTGTACCCACATTTATTCAACATTGTTTTTCCGTTGATGCTTTTTGGCAGAAAAAAAAAGTAGATTTACTCAGTTTTTCTCTGCCCACATTATGTATTCAATCTGAGTGTAAAGTTTAATATTTTTCTACTTTAATTCTAGCTCAGTTATTGTATTGTTTGAAGGATTACTAATGACATAATCTTCTTATTCCTGTTTTTCTTTGTATCTTTTCTCGTCTTAATAATATTTAATAATTGTTTTGACTATTTTTTCCAATATCCCAGCAAACAAATAACAGTCATAACAGTCTTTTTGGGGTAGTCCAAAATTTCCAAAACTATTCAACTCAAGTTTTACATTTGTCGTCTTTATGAAGTTCATTATTACAAACCCATCTTCCCTTTCCTGTGGGAATGGTTTGATAATCAAAACGGACAATTACTGTACTGTGATCTGACAGACCGGAAGAATCAACAGAAATTTCTTTTAGTTGTTATCCGAGTGTTTCTGAAATTAGAACATAATCAATTTAACTCGGTCTTTTAATTACTTTGTTGTAAAATGTCTATCCTGGTTTATTCTCTCTATATCGCCAAGTATCAATGAGTTCATTTTCCTGAATAATTTTACAAGGAGAAGTTTTGCTTTGATCGTACATATTTCTTGAATCTAACTGACAGTTAAGATTACCTCCAATAATGTAATTATATTTAGGATATGTTATCCAAAAGGGAGTTCTCAAATTCAACAAAAAAATTGTTTCCGCATAGAAGCGCCATTTGGCGCATACAATGAAATTAAGTTAACAGTGACACCATCAACTTCTTTCTAATTATTGTCAATATTACTTCTGATTTCACTGTGGTTATTCATTACAATGTTGCATAAGTCTTTCCGTGAGAATTAATCACAATTGATTAGTTGTGATAGTTACGGTATGTCGTTAAAGAACTACTCACAAAGTGAGAAATGATTTTCAATACACAACACTTGAGTGCATCAAAATTGAGAACCAACATCCTGGGAGTACAGTCCTCTATTTAAAAGTGTGACATAATGTGGCAATATGTAACCATGAAGTGTCATCGCATACGTTATCAGATCGGTGTTCCAGAATAAAAAATAAAATAAAATAAAATAAAAATTAAAAAATTAAAAACTGAAGAATCTGCAATACAACTTCAAATCTGCTGATCTCGGATTTATGACGCATTGAAATGCCGCCAAAAAAAAAGAGAAAAAGAGGTCAGATCCCATTGTATCAACAGCTTTCCCTCCAAAGTAGACCATCTTGAAGAAGCTACTCTGAATCTTGAACACTACTCCTCCCACAGCTTCAAAATGAAAAGTATGCAGGTAATTTTGATCTTGACCCTGACAGTATTAGTGATCGGTCAAAAAATATGAAAAATATTTCCGACTGCAGCTCATTAGGCCAATATAGAAAATAAAGTCATTATAAAGTAGGGTTAAAAACAACTTGTTAAAGTAGATAGCCTACATCGGTATATATTCATCAATGTTCTCAGATTTTCCTGAAATCGTAACTTTGTGAAACGTTGTCATGGTATCAAAGTTGAACATTTGTCTTGCCCGAGGTTCACTCATTAGAAAACTAAATTTACAAATGAATCTCGATAGACAACATTTGAGTGAATCGAAATATAAAACAAAAATATAAGTTCGTTGTTCTTTATTTAGCTCTAATTAATAAGTGTGCATGATATGCTGTGACGATTTGTGAATTAGTTTGAAACGAACAATGCAAACTTCCTCATAAAGAAAATGTATTATATGAGTATGTTTAACGATTCAAGATATACATGTAGCCTAACAACTGATCCGTGTAAAATGTAGCTCATAAATGTCTCATAAATTTTTCGAATGGCAGGAAACACAAACTTTGTTTCGTTGTCGGGTGTAACTTAATTTAAAATTAATTCTTGCTTGATTGAAAATTATGACAACTATGCTCTGGGTGAAAGTTGTTTTTGGTTTCCAGATATGGAAGATGGAATAAAAACGAAGTATGGTTGACAAACAAAATTGTATTTAAACAAAAATACATTGGTAATAATTATCAATTTTCTCAGATTTTCAAGAATGCATATGGTTGTGAAAAGCTGCCATGGTATCAAACAATCTGATAAATGATCCTGCCCGAGGTTCACTGAATATCAACACAAATTATTTAAGTGCATCGACATAAAAAGCTGTGGTGACATACTACCCTCTATTGACCACATTTTAAAGCAAATTATCCAAATGTTTTCATTAAATACAGCAATTTGTTGCAAGATATTGATTTAATCCAGATATGCCTATATAAATTTAACAACCGATTTGTTTAAATGTTGCTGATAATGTTGTGTCGCACCGAGACAATAGTGAAAATGCATACATATTTTTCGATCGGCAAATATGAACATCACACTTTTTCAAATTTATTTTGTCGTCAATCGTAATTTCATTTGAAGTGAATCGTTTTCCTGATTTTGTTTTGTCGTCAGACGTTAATATACTCAGAGAAATGAAAGTGAGAAATGAATTTCAACGCACAACACCTGAGTGCATCAACATTAAGAACACAATCATTAAACCAGTGCCGTAAATCCGTGATGAAAAGTTTGGGGTAATATTGACATTTTGTTTGCATAATGTACTGGATCTCAAACGTCACTCAACGATGGGGTACCCCCAAACACTGCGTGAGACAAGGGATACCCCTTGCTGTTTTTAAAAATGTGCATGTCCTAAAAATAAAAAAATATTCAAATGCATAATACTTTTTCAAGAGAAGAAATAGTGCAAATAGTGAAATAGTCCTTTTCACTCATTTTTCAGAAAATATTTTATTAAAAAGAATATGGGTAAAATACTGAAAAAAAATATTGCCAAAGAATGCTATAACTCAATGACTGCCATGTCTTATGCAGACCCAGGGCTGTCTTCCACATGTTTTCCCCCAAATACAAAAATTCTGGCTACGCCACTGTTAAGTGGTATTACCGTTACATTAGTAGCGCCCTCTTTAGGCCATGACCGGAGCCTATAGCGAAATGTATAATTATGAGCGTCTGGTTTCGTTACAGGAACATTGAAACGGGATATGATTCGGCAAGCGCAATAATTTAAGTAGTTTAAAATTCAACTCCTAATACCAACACGGCTTGATAGCGTAGTCGAATAGTTTAGTAGTTAATTAAGTCGATAGTTTCAGTGCAAATAACCCTGGATCGAAACTCAGTAGAGCTACTATTGTAAACTTTAAATGGTGACGCAATAACAATTTATTTAACACATGGGGACATGACAGCTGCTGGCTGTGGTAATGTACAACTAAGTACTGGATCTGATCTCAAACGTCGCTCAACCCCTGAACAATTTTTTTGGTAACACATGAAAAATCCTGGGGGAGATCCTATAGACCAGAAGATATCTAAGATGGGAAAACAAAGTATAGAGTTAAAACAAAAATCATTAAAGCCAACTAATATGGTTATTTATTTCAATGTTCTTAGATTTTCCTGAAAGCATTGTTTGGTGAAATATTAGTGATTGGTCAAAAACTGTGAAAAATCTTTCCGCCTGCAGCTCATTAGGCCTTTTTAGGCTATATTTTCCTCCAAACAGCAAATTGGTTGGAAAAAAGCGGCGACTTATATGAGAGCTGCAACCACGACAAGAGATGTATTCGAAAACCGAAAGTTTGAATTCTGTAATTTGTTGTACTTGAAACTTTGAAAACAATTTGCAACCTTAGTAAATTGAATAGAAATGGCCGAATTTTAATAACCCCGGGTAATTTGAACTTTATTTGAAAGTCTGAACCATGACATTATTTTGTATAGACCTAAAGAAACAGACTGATTTGAAGTCTCAGTAATTTTGTATTTTAAAAGAGATGGACTTCAAACACTTCACAAAATATGCTGAAATCACTTTAAGCAATGACTATTTTAGACTAGATCGTATTATTTGTTTTGAATAAATCTTTCCTGTATTCTGTAGATGGTTTCACCCACGTTGGCATAAGTATTCTGTCCTGTGGCCAAGTTTTTGGATCGCTACAGCGACAGAGGGCGTACGGAACTTTTGGACGTGTGATTTTTGTTTTACTGTGGGTGAATTTTGAAATCACCTTTATGATTTCCCAGATTAAAATATCAGTCTTAATAGAAGATTAAAATCATGGATGACGAATGGCATCATACAATCCATCAAACACAAAAACAAATAATGTATAAGAACTTCCTGATCAAACCAAACAATGCCAACAAAATAAGTACAAGAAATTCTGTAACAAACTTAATTTCTCAGGCCAACCCCACCCCCTCAACATTTCTCCCACTCACCCATCCCCTCGTTGAATGTTGTGGACTGAGGTGTTCAACTTTGGGTATTATAAGTGAGAGATTTTTGTGTATGCTATGCATATAATTGCCTTTTAATGACTGCACAAATTTTATCGGTTGTTTTGTTTCATGGGTAAATAGGCCCCCCCAAACAAAATAAAATAAATAAATAAATAAATAAAATAACATCAAAAACATAAAATTACTGTATTGACACATGACGTAAATAACGATGAAGGTATATTAAATTTAATACTATAACTATGTGTTAAAACTGTAGATGTAGAATACCATGTGGCGAGGTTCAGTCAACTGAAGCGTTGGTATAATTTATATTACACTTGCCTGGTATATATTATGGGTGCACCCCATGCACAAAATAAAATAGTGACCAGATTCATTTGCCGACAAATGACCTCGGCATGCCGAGGTCATTCTGCTTATTTTGCATGCCCAAATAAAATTCTGGAAAAGTAAGACTTGAGGTCCATATAAGTACATACATTTGAAGGAGTGTATAAAAATGGCCCAATATCATGACCTGATGGGGTGCTTGACTTCTTAGTGCAAGTATCTTTTTATACAATAATTGTGATAAAATATAGAACATACACTGAGGTTACTTCAATTGACACGACGATAGCTTCTGTAAAAAGCCCACAATGGCAATTTGAAAAGTATTTTTTATTTTCTTTTTGAGATTGTAAGGCGCTTCTACAGTTATTAAATATTAATTGGAGTTTAATTTGTTTATAAAATAGTCGTATGGGTCTTAGCAAGCTTAAAAATGTAAAATAATTAAAATCTGGCACAAACACAAATGACCCTTTTTGGCGCACATTGGTTTCACCCTGGCACACTGTGTGTCAGCCCATCAAACATGCACGTTAAAGGGACAATATCGTCACCATCAGAGCAGACTTTCAACAGTGCATGGAATCGGTGTCCTAGTTTAAGATGAACACAGTGACTGAACATTACTAGTGTAACACTTGAATTTTTGGATGTGTTACTGGAGCTGGCCGTTGATGAAGATGAAGGGATGAACACATATAAGGAGACAGGCTGAGACGATGTATCTTTGGGCTTATAACAGATTTGTTTTATTTTAACTCTGTGGCTTTAACAAAGATAATTCTTATGCTCAATACTGACTGTAGGGTCACAAAGTTATTGGACTAGCAGTACAGTAGAGAGAGCGAGAGAGAAGAGTGGTGTCAGCAAGAGAGCTAGAGACGAAGTAGTGTTTTCTAATCTAAAAAGAACATGCATGAGTATATACTAATAATGACAGCTGCAGACACCAGAACGCTCACGATGGAGTAATGCACAAAACACAAAATGTCTGACGCAGTTCATATACAACGTGAAGTTCGAAAAAATGATGACGACCTGAAGTCCGAAGACGGCAGAAGAACTTGAAGAAACAAGGTACAGAAGAAACTGAAGAACAGTGTACGGATAAGTGGAAAAAGTCCGAAGAAAGCTAGAAGTCAGAAGAAGTTGAAGAGGCGTCGAAGAGCAGGTAAAGTCCGATAAAATCAGTAGGACAGAAATGCAGTGGCTCAGCAGACTGGCAAATGACAGGAACGGGGGCGCAGAAGACAGGAACGGGGCGTAGAAGACAGGAACAGGGGACAGGAACAGTCAGTGGGAAGATGTATAGCTCGGACCGTACAGCAGGCGGGCAGACGACACAGGGTGATTGGCGTAAGAGTCCGCACAAAGTGAAAATTCGGCTGAAACTGGGCGGCACGGCAATGGCTAGAAGATGACAGAAAGTGTAGTGAAGATCGGCTGGCAATGAAAAGTTCACTGCAATGATTTTGGCGTCAATATGACGACGCTTGCTACACTTTAAGGAACAAAGTTTTTGAAGAGCATGTAGAATTGAAGAAGTAAGCTCAAAACTTGAAGGGAAATAAAAAGTTCACTTCGATGGTTTCGGGCGGGTAGACACACGCTGCTACCAAATGTAACACTTGAATTTTTGGATGTGTTTTTGGAGCTGGCCGTTGATGAAGATGAAGGGATGAACACATATAAGGAGACAGGCTGAGACGATGTATCTTTGGGCTTATAACAGATTTGTTTTATTTTAACTCTGTGGCTTTAACAAAGATAATTCTTATGCTCAATACTGACTGTAGGGTCACAAAGTTATTGGACTAGCAGTACAGTAGAGAGAGCGAGAGAGAAGAGTGGTGTCAGCAAGAGAGCTAGAGACGTACGAAGTAGTGTTTTCTAATCTAAAAAGAACATGCATGAGTATATACTAATAATGGGATCTGGTCACTAACAACTGTGGAGGTATTTTGTTTATATTATAATTAAGGGGAGGTCTAAGTGATAATTAAATGGGTCTAGGGGATGTCAGTCTGGAGGTCGAAATTATTTACGACCCACATGTGGTCAGTGGCCCTTAATGTAAAATATACAAGATGTCGGCTTACACTAGCCCTTCCTCCATGCCTTGATCAAGGCTGTTGTCGTAGTACGCTGTAGTGTCGTAGTGCGTATAGCTGTTGTGGTATTCACACCCCGGCCCGTACCTATTGCTAGCCCAACAAGGTGCACTGTCCCCCGTCCCTAGACACGTACACTGTACAGCTTATGCAAGATGTGGGCGGTTCATTTTTAATGATGGCCAGTCACAGGCCCCTAGCTTTGACCCCGTTTGATTCCACACACACAGCACAATGCAATGCACTGCGCAAACACACGTAGCCCAATGGACTCCGTCTCTAGTATTCGCACCGTGCATGAGCTGTTGAGGGCACATGTTGTTAGACCACTGTTGGCGAAAGGGCAGCGATAGTGCGTCGCGTTTGGCGTATTTTGCAGCTGATGTGCGTACGCGCGGAATATCTCCAGCGATCATTGGCTGATAGAAGTACATGCGCGCGCTTAGTACCATAATGTGCGCACATACGCACAACGCTCACACGACGCAAAAGTGGCTATCATCAAGACACTGCTAGAGGGCTATATACAATGTGCACTGGGTGGATCCGGATGTACAGGGTGTTTAAAAAAAAGGTAATCCTACTTTAAAGGGTTAATATGGCCAGACTATATGTTTACCAACAAAAAGCATGGTATCATCTTAAAGCAGAAGATTTGTGCTGTGGACAACATGCGCCGTCGATGTCAACTGTGCTTGGAGAGGGGAGGTGGACACGTGGAGGGTCTTGGCCAATGAGAGAAAATCAAAAACTTCTGCTGTTAAATGTTTTACTCATGATCATGAATAAAATCCAATGATTGAACATAAATCTGTGTCGATTTTGTTCAGCAGAAAAGTGAACCAACTGCAATTGTACGGTGCACCACAATTTCAAGACAGTGGTGCTCAATGATGCGTGACCCTAGAATGTAACCCAAGGTATCATTGGAAAGCACATAGCTTCTGCTTTAAGATGATACCATGATTTTTGCTGGTAAACATATAGTCTGGCCATATTAACCCTTTAAAGTAGGATTACCTTTTTTTTTATTAAACACCCTGTACACTGGCTAGTCAGTACAAACATGTAGTTGTACATGTACAGTACAATCATGTATCGCGAACAGCAAGAATGCAACAGTTGCTGGGCCAACCAGTAACCAATGAGAATACGTCTTTAGTTTTTGAATTTGGTAAATTAGCATTAATGAGCTCCGCCTTAAATATTGACATGTGACGTGTAGAAACATCAAGGCGCGACGATGAATGGTCACTGTATGTACATAATACACGTATTGTAATATACAGTGTACAATTATATACATGTACATGTATGTACATGTATGTACATGTACATGTATGTACATGTATGTACATGTATGTACATGTATGTACATGACTTGTATAATAATGCAGTATGCATGAGTCCGTGTCCTCTTTCGTCGGCTGCTCCCGTTAGGGGTCGCCACAGCAGATCATGATCCGCATAATTATTTGATTTGGCATAGGTTTACGCCGGATGCCCTTCCTGAAGCAACTCTCCCATTTATCCGGGCTTGGGACCGGCACTTAGCATGCACTAGCTTGTGCATCCCCAGTGGCTGGGTTCAATTCGGCCCTCACAGCAATTATGGTAAAGTGTCTTGCTCAAGGACACAACCAAGCACCATGCATGGTCGCGGCAAGGATATGCATGGATCCGTGTACATTATATGTATTGTGTGAATATGCGCGCTGGAGTTTGGATAGCTAATTGCGGGGCAAAATAATAGTACTATGAGACCAAACCGTTCTGACGCGCCTTGATCAAGGCTAGAACATTACTGGCTCATTTATTCAGCAGCAACGGTCATGACCTTATTATTTCGGGTAGTATTTTCAGTCACTAAGTTAATCTAAAACAAATACTCTGATTCCATGCCTTGTTGATCGTGACGATACTGTCTCTTTAAGTTATGTACTGCGTGGATACATTGCATGCAGTCTTAAGCTGACGAAAGAGGGCGCTTCATGTGCCACCAATATAAAACAAACATCAACATGGCCGGTCAAGATTGATAGTTTAGTTTGGATCTGGAATACAGACTTGTGTGAACCATTCATTTGTGAGTATTGAGTAATGAATAATGTTAAGATTAACGTTACACTGAGCATAATGCTTTGATCACTCTGTGCAACTGCTATTACTAGTACCGGTATTTAGAACCAAGTATAAGCTAGGTTTTCTGCAAAATCTACCTTGGCTGTGACACAACAATTTGGTTTTGTTTTAGACCCAATACATGGACATTTTGAGTAGTGCAGGTATAAACAAAAATCCAACTGAAGTTTAATCACCAAGACACTGATTTTGAAGCTCAGCTCTGACCAGAAGAAATTACTTTCAGGCCAATTTTGACCAATACACATATTACAGCCTGTCTATGGAGTAACTGATGTAGGCAGACTTGGAAAGACCTGTGTTTCTGTATTTTGAAGGATTACCGTGTATTTTTTCAGATGTTGTTTGATATCATATGGATCTGGGGTGCTTACGTTCAGGGATGCTTTTGCGAAACTGTCAAATCATCTCCCGTTGAACTCAACTGCTTGCAGAAGCTCTCTGTTGGGAGTCAGTAGTAATGATTGGCAAAGTCACTCATCATCTTCACTCCTCGCTCTGCTATGTTATTCACCAACTTAATTAACCGTCTTTACAAATCTGTCTGCAACCATGAAATCTGGGTCAAGAGACCACAGTAGAGGATAGCCAATTAGATTAGAACTTATATGAGAGCATTGAATACAAAGTGTGACTCTGGCCCAGTAAGATCAACAAGTGTGGTGTCCTTTGCGAGGGTTTGGAAAACAGGTTTCCCTTTCTGAGTTCATCTGGTGTTTCTGTGTTGAGCATCTTGGTTGCCATCAAGCCTTTCATTGTGTTGGTCGTTCTTGGATCTGTGCTGAATAAGGTGAATATGACCACTTCTTGAGTTAGGTACCATCCATGTTTTATCATCTTGCCTAGGGCTGCATCAGCCACCTCCTTATCTATCGTCTGGAACTTCATCATGTCATGTCCTATCAGCTGCAGGTCATTAATTGGAGCATCAGCAACACTGGTGGCTGTCATACAATGTAATGAGTAGAAGAGTGCAAAGTTTTTTGATTACATGTAATTTTGTGTATGTGTATGTTTGAGAATGTTGGAGTACATGTAATTAAAGTGATTTAAAACACGTTCAGGTCCCTTTTAAGCACGTACAGCACATGTCCAGAATACTTTAATGTTACCATGCAGTCTACTCAAAAGACCAAACATAATAGAACATTCATACAATATCAAATTATATGCCCAGCTACTCATCAAACAACCGTTTCATTTTTAAATCCTGCAAGCACAGGTGACATCACACTGACAAGGGTGCCTTCATTTCCATGAATTGAATAAGCAATTATAGATCAAGCTACTTACTGGGACTTAGGTGAATGTATTTTTAAAGGGCAAGTACCTGCTGTCACTAAAGTGTGCACGCGTCACTCAGAATTAAAGTCACAGATCAGTAGTGAGTAAACCTTGTTAGTATTTCTCTGATCGTCTTCCTCTATAAATATATTTAAAAGATTAAAGTTATAGCTGTTCTTGAACAAAATCTTTATCTCTTTTGATTGCTCGGTAAAACACTGAAGTATATAGTGGTGAGTTTAATTATTTCCTCACTCAACTGTACAAAGTTAAATGTAATGTGTTTCAGTGAAAATCAATTTACAGTGAATGTTATTTTCATTTTCAGGACTCATCATTGATGGGGAATACATCAGCGATTTTGACAAGGCCGAAGGGGACTTGAAACATGTGCCAGACAGGTAATTATAAGTCTTATTTTTGGCAAGCTATGCAGCAAAATTCAAGCCTAACCGATTTTCAGGAGTCTTGGTTTTGGTGAAGGCAAGGGGAGAATTAGTAAAATATTATAGGTCATCTTTCATATTGAAAAAAAATAGTTTATAAATTATATCATACATGTAGATGCAGGTGGTCCTCACACAGCTTTTGCAGGATTCTTAACAGATGTAACCATGGGAACGTACAAGTATTTACCTTAATCCTTTCTCCCACCCGTACCAAGTGCCCCTGACCTCTCAGTTAACCCGGACGATGATCAAGCAAATAAGAAATCTTATAATGAAAGTTATGCTTGGATAAGCTCCACGAGCAGGAGTAATACAAAATGACACAATAGGAGAGTACATGCATAGAAAATGCTCCATAGATCCAGACGTATTCAAAGATCTTCATTCATAGGCCTACATTTGAAATATGTTGCAGAGAATGAGTTCTGCCAATTTATGTTCTATCAAAGCTTTCATAAATATTTAAAAAGTAACTAAGGAAAAAAAATCTTCATGATGAATATATTGCAATGAGTGGCTGAATCTGTCTATTAAAATGAATTACTGAATTGACAAGAGCGGGGTTTGAACCTGCAACATCTGGGTTACCGTACCGGTATCTAGAGCTATCTAGCTCTGTGTTGGTTCTCCCTATTTTGTCAATATCTTTGTTCTGGGGGCACTAAGCATCAAAAGCTATTCAATTTCCATAAATGTCATTGGCTAGCGATCACACCCCCATGGAAGATACTGTCTAGGGATCACAAGGATGAGGCTTTTTGAAAGTCATGATATTAAGTATTAAGTATTGGGTTTGGAACCTGAGCTGTTTAGCCTTATTAGCATTACTGATACAATACATTTCTCATTTCAGGTTTACAAACACAAGACAACATCTTGGGCCTGCCACAGTCATATTGAATGAAACTCTAGAGAGGCAACTTGGCTTGTACATAAAATACACATGGCCTGCCTTCAGTGGGTGTTCAGGTTAGAATTCTTATTCTCACCCTCTATATCAAATTTATTTTTATATATTTATAACACACATCTTGTTAATTCTTTATCCTTAATTAATGGCTTCTGAAATTTACATGAACCGTGAACTAGAGTCTTGAATTGTTTCTTGTACGTCCAGACACATATATAGCTTGATCTTCATATAGTCATGTATAGTATAACGCCCCCATGAGATTGTCAATGCTTTTATTGTAAGTCCTCAGTCAGACATGATCAGTTTACTTTATTCTCAGAGGAAGAAATTTAACTATTATTATTATTATTATAAATGGTTTATTTAAAATCGACCATCGCAGCCAACAGCTGAATTGTGGCCAGATTACATAAAAAACTATCATACAAAGAAAGAATCTTTAAACAAACACAGTCAGTTGTAAACAACAAAAAACATTATAAAAAGGTAATATTAGCAAGAAAACTGTATTAACTAAAACACAAAAACATCATAAACCATTTCTTTTGACGTTTGACATTTTGACATTGAAATTTTTTTTAAAGTTATTTAAAAAGGGCGAGGTAAAAAAACGAAGTAAAAAGGACAACTGCTGGAAAGTGTCCTCTTATGATCACAAAAATTAATATTTACAATACATGTACATTATAATGTAAAATAAAAATCACAAAGAATTAGCATTTAAATTAATGAGAGAAATCATATAGGGAACTGGACTGTCTCTGAATCTGTTCGTTTTGCATTTGGGTTGAGTTATTTGATTTGCATTGCGGAGGGCACGTTGGTTCGTTTTGTGAGGTGGGATAAGGTGAGGCATGTTTTGTTTACATGCTAAGTCAGTGGCAAATTTCAAGCACAGGGAGGTTCGACGGTCATAAAGGTTTGGTAGGTTGAGGCACTCCAGTGCAGTGGAATAATCTGTATAATTAGTACCCGCAAGATCAGCTTAGTAACACGCTTCTGTATTCTTTCCAATCGGTTGATGTGATGTTTCGTCAATGCACCGTTCCAAACTGGTACAGCATACTCCAGGAGTGGACGTAAGTACCCTTTATATATGGTAACAAGGTCATCTGCTGGCAAGTGTCCCTTTAGAACTCGAAGCATATGAAAGCGACCATTTGCTCGTTGGAGTATGCTGTTAATGTGCGAGTCCCATTTCAAATCATGCTGGATATGAACTCCAAGTAATTTCACAGATTCTGATTGGTCAAGGGGATGATCGTTGATTTGTAGAGCTGGAGGTGGTGGGGGGTTTCGCATGAAGTTAAATTCCATGGTAGCACATTTTTGAGGATTGAGAGACATATTATTAGTGACTGTCCATTGTTCAAGGGATTTAAGCGACTGTTGTATCTGTGACTGGTCATGAGCAAAACGGCATTCCACAATACTCAAATCATCCACATATTTCCAATAATGATGAGTAGGAATATTGAGATCTCGACAAGCATCATCAATGACTGCTGAGAACAATATTGGTCCAAGTCGGGTACCCTGTAGCACTCCAGCATGCATTGTAGACCAGTTGGAAGTATAACACACATATAGCGAACACACTGTTGACGGTTCGTAAGGAAGTTTGCTATCCAATTAATAAGGAATGGTGCCACACCCAGCTTTATCTGCTTCGTAATGGCAATATTGTGATCAACGCGATCGAATGCTTTGCTAAAATCGGTCAGCACAAGGGTCGATGCCGCTTTACGAATTTCAGCGTGCTGATACAAGGTATGCATCAGGTCTACCAGACAGTGTGTAGTAGAAAGACCCTTTCTATTACCAAATTGTTGTTGATCTGTAACTATAAATATATATCGATGGAAATAATGCGAACACTAAAGGCCCTTTCACACGAGACCGTTTTAACAAGGGACCTTGACTAAAAATCGCATCCATGTTAAAAAATAGCAAATCCCAGTCGTGTGAAAGCTATCCTTGTTAAATAATTATGTTGTTGGTTTTGTTGGCACTTTGGCAAACTATGTGCCCTTTGTGCCATCAACAATAAAAATTAAAACTGAGCCTGAAGAAAAGTGAAGCGAAAATATTATAGAAGAAAGGAATACAAAAGGGAGGCGGCTGACTGATCCACTAAGCACAATGCAACTAAAGTTGTGATGAGCCCTGCGAGGCCGGATCGTGTACCGGCAATTTAAGTGCCCGGGCACCGCCAGCTGTTTTGCAGATCCGCAACACCTCCAGGGGGGAGAGAATTTGCAATGCCCAGTCAATCGTCAGCTTTCTCCCAAACAGATAGGCATTAATCTTGAACAATCGCAGAGATCACACTTTATGAAATTAATAGGTACATGTAATTATGAAGAAATGTTTATGAAGAATAAAAAAAGGAAAAGAAAAATAATGTAATACAAAGGTATAGAGGGCGATGTCGGTTATATATTGATGTTACTTTTTTTGATGAAATTTATTATTTCACAAGCATTTTGTTTTTCTCCCAATAATTTTTTTAAGGTCATTTGGGCGTTTGAGTATCCTAGATTTTTTTGTAATGTGTCCCTGTTTTGTTGGTATTTTTTGCAGTTAATTAGAAGATGTTTAACATTATCATAAGAGTTGCAAGTATCGCATAAACCATCTGGATGTTTCCCCATCTTATGGAGGAAACTATTTAAGTTTCTGCATACTCCAAGCCTGAGTCTGTGAAGGATAACTTCTTTCCATCGTGGAAGGCCCCATGTGTTAAAATGTAATTTTGCCTGTTGAAAAGTTTTTAAATTGGAAGATTTTGTTTCTCTCCATGTTTTTGCCATTTTTCTTCAAGATTGAATTTCAATATATGTTTAATTTCTGTATCAGAGAGAGGGATATTGACATACATTTTATTTTTGTAAGTAGCCAGTTTTGCTTGTTTGTCTGCTTCCTCATTTCCTTTAATTCCACAGTGTCCGGGGACCCATTCAAAAATAACTATATTGATTTGGTTTTGAATATTAAGTAAGATATGACGAATATCACAAATTAATTTATTTTCTGGGATAGGATCCGAGATAGCTTGGAGAGCACTTAAACAGTCACTAAGTATACAAGTGAGCATGGGTTTTACTTGTTCAATCCATTCTAATGCAAGGAAGATAGCAAAGAGCTCTGCAGTAAAAATACATGTAGATGTTTCATTATTAAGACGAACATTTTTCGTGTATTTAAGTTGGGGGATGAAGAAGCTACATCCTGTTGTGTTTAAGCTTGGGTTAACAGATCCATCAGTGTAAATTCTAAGTGAATTAATCCATCTTGTGTTTATGATTTCTGTGGCTATAGAATGTTTGATGCTATTAAGTATTATCAATTATGTGTTCCGTGTGAGTGTAGATCTCTTTTGAAATGACAGGTGAGTTGTAATGCCAAAAAGGAAAGGCCGGGGTTGTGTAAAGGAAAAAATTTTATTGGAATTTGTTCATATCTTCCTTCATAAGGAGTCCGGTACTGTGTATTAGACCATTTTGTTGCATAATATTGTTTTTGCCAATTATCTTCTTGTAAGTTTTTATTAGGATGTAAGTGGTGAGTATTGACTTTAATTCCATGTAAGTTACATAATAATTGGCGACGCAAATGTAAAGGGGGGTCACCACATTCTGTTTGAAGGTGAGTCAGTGCTGTAGAAAGAATGGCTCCTGTACATGTTTTCAGTGCTTGGTATTGAATACTATCAAGTTTCGCTTTGAGGGAGGTGGCTGCTGAATCAAAGGCTTCACATCCATATTCTAGAATCGGTTTGATCAAAGAAGTGTAAAGTTGGAAAAGTGTTTTACAGTCAGCTCCCCATTCATTTCCACTAATACACCTCAAAATGTTAAGTTTAGTTTTACATAAATCAGCTTGCAATAAATCCCGGATGTGTGTTGGTAAACAACGTCCCCATCACGTTGATCATATCAGTGAATGAAATGGTTTCATCGTAACTCTCCATGCTCCAAGAGACTTTCTTGGCCCGGACACGTTTATTTTTCTTGTTGGATAGCCTTACGTTAGAAATCTGGCTCTGTGAAACCGTCGGAATTGTTGCAAGTATACTTGATTCGATATCCATAATAAAACGAGAATAAAATTGTCGGGAAATGGGAAGGAAATGAAAACAAAATGTGGGAGAAAGTAACGTTTGACCACTGAGGAAGGAAGACATTTTGACTTCGTCCAACGCGTTTTTCTTTGCGGGAAAACCACTGGTCACGTAGAAGAAAGCGTTCAGTGAATAAGCTCTGCGCGCGGTACCAGTGAAATATTGGATTGCACAATCATGACCTTTGACCCTCCGTGGAAAACGAGGGACGTTACTTAGTTTTGGCGTGAGTGGAAGTCGTGTGAAAGTTTGTTAAAAAATCGCAAACGACCGAGGCGACAGACAACTGGCACCCATTACCAAGGACCTTTGTTATTTGTGCTCGTGTGAAAAGGGCTTTAGCATATGTTAAAATAGAATGAAATTCAAGTAGTTCAATTATTTGTATGTATTATTCAATACTGACCTCAGGCTTTGGCCATTGCCCTCCCTTGTTTCCAGCTACTCCTATATTATTAGTAATCACACAAACAGCTGGGCACTAATTGCCTTGAAGGCAATGTACTTGGCAGAAATAATATTGTTTTGAAAGTTCAGCATATTATCCAATTCATGTTGAAAGTGGGTAGATATTGTTACAAATGGGCTGAGCAGTCATTGCGATTCCATTTCTTGTGGGACTCATGTGGCTTGCAGTTTAAGTTTTAAACAAACTGCATTCCTTTCCTAATACTATCCTGCATACACTAAAAATGTTATAATTGAGATTAATCTAGACATTTTTTTTCTTGACATTCCTCAGCAGGTGCTATGAGTTCAGAACATTCACCCTTGTTTGTTGGGACAGGAGTCAAACCATTGTTATAATCAATCATATGTAAAACAGCTGCAACAAATTAAGGTACATGTAGGTGAGTATATCTACATGTATCTATATCCATATAATATTCAATGGGTTCATCTGAGTTCATCTAAAA
Organism: Zoroaster sp. YZ-2022; assembly: GCA_029582265.1. NCBI lineage: Eukaryota > Metazoa > Echinodermata > Asteroidea > Forcipulatida > Zoroasteridae > Zoroaster > Zoroaster sp. YZ-2022. Next base: position 14,678,653 of record CM055823.1, read on the forward strand.
CTATCAGTGTAGGATTCAGTGTCAAGCCGCAAGCCTGCTCTGATTGTGAGGATATACCCCCTTTAAGAAAGCATCCTCATGAAAGCATTACACTAACTCTAACTGGTTTAAGCATAAAAGGGGTTTGGATACATCCCTTCATTACCATTGCAATATCCAACATACTTTTATACATACAAATTCAAGTTGCAGGATGTCAGTGTATGATGTTATCCGGAATATTTTGAGAGCGGGAATGAAAGGGTAATTTTTTGTCCTAATTAATTTAGGGAGTAACTGAGTGAATTATACTTGTAATGTAATATGTTAATGGTACCGAAATACTGAACACTCTGAGAAGTTATTCCACTTGACAATGTGAAATGTAGGAATGAAACACTCAAATTTTAAATGGATCATTGGACATTGAAACATTTCCACATTTTAACAAATACAAACAAATGTGAACATATTTTCTACAGTTTGGCTTCTATACATCTCTTGATTCTATAAGTATATGGATGTATTCACATTCATTTATTAACCATTGTTGTATATACACTCCCTTTTAATTATAAGATGGTGAGAATTGCTTCTTTCAATAAGTTGGATCATGTAAATGCACACTGCAGAATGGGTGGATCAGTTCCACTCAACAGGGCGATTGCTGTGTTCTGTTCCCAAGTTAAAATGTGTAATAAATTGATTTGTTTACAGGTGTAAAACATTTTTTTCCATCAAATCTGATGAGGAGATTGATTCTGTAGTTGCCATATCTGCCAAATTAATATTTGTTCTGGTGATCATTGCAGTTGCAAGCCTTCCAAAAAATGATGATCAAAAATTATTTGTTTCAGGCTGTGATGACACTCTAAGCCAGAGAGAGGTTCATCAAGTTACCCAACTAATGTCTCATAAGACAGAAACTCAGAATGCCTACTATGTAGCTGCACAGGAAAATGGTTCAGATCACATTTATTGACTATTCTCTGAAGTAATATTTATAAATATTGATTTGTTTGTCCTCTTTCGGCTGCTCCCGTTAGGGGTCGCCACAGCGGATCATGATCCGCATATTTGATTTGGCATAGGTTTTACGCCGGATACCCTTCCTAACGCAACCCTCCCATTTATCCGGGCTTGGGGACTGGCACTAAGCATGCACTGGCTTGTACATCTCCAGTGGCTAGGTTCAATTCGTCCCTCGCAGCAATTATGGCAAAGTGTCTTGCTCAAGGACACAAGCACCATGGTCGCGGCAAGGCTTCGAACCCACACACTCTGACGACTCAGCCATCAGAACACAATCCGATGCACTAAACCGCTCGACCATGGCACCCCACATTTATAAGTATTGATTTATTTTCCTATTTTTCAGACTTTACAGTGCATACATAGTCATGGTGCTACCACCAGAGAGAAAAATGCTACAAGATCTTGAAGCCTCTATAAAGTCATGCAATGAAGAGCATCCACTGCCGACAAGAAATATCAGGTGGATGGAGATGGCAATGTGCACATGCTATGTTGGGTTCAACGGTGCACCTTGTAAGAATCAATATGTACATTGTGAAGCACTACAGGATTCATTCTTTGAACTTCATCAGTAATGAGAAAATGTGCCTAAAGCTACCCTACCTGGTTACTGGACAGGAGAATGTACCAGAGGGTTGGTTTATCCCACTGTCTGCTGGTCCTAGCAAACCACCCCAGATAGAGGAAAGAAATGTCTGTAGAGGTGCATACACAAGGAGAACATATAATTCACATGCAAGAGCAAGGAGAAGAACATGACGTTGAACATTCCAAAAAAGAGTGGAACTTTGAAGACTTGGAAGCCAAATGTCATGAAAGTGACTCAAGACTTCCTTGCACGGATGAGGGCCAATCCTCAGGAATTAGTGTCTGTAGTAGAAGCATTCATAAAACAGAATAAGAAATTGAAAACTGACTCAGCCACTGCATCTGCTCTGATGATGTTCAGTAAATATGCCTAGGATGCCCGTTCCTTCGCTTCAAGACATCAACATAGACACTTACAATCAAGCCAAGGCACCCATGCCAGATCAAGGTGCAACCTACTGTAGTGTGAGTGCACTGGGGGCAGACACTGTCTGCACACAGGTCACAAACTAAAGCATACTGTGTGAGGTGAAGCAGAGGAACAGCAGTGGTGTGAGCTTGCATCCAAAGAAGCGACCAAGAAGGGTTCCACACAACCTCAGCCAACGTGTGTCAGTCAAACAGAATTTGAGACAAAATCACTCATCCAAATGGTAAAATGTTGTAACTTGTAAATACCATTGTTCAGTTCTGCATGTAACCCTTATTGTAGTATTATAGGTGACATTATTTGACCAGAGGTGAATTTATCAGACTGTTTCATCAATTTATACACAAACCTTGTTGGTATTTAAAGCCAGTGTACACCATTGGTAATTAACCAAAATTAACTTTTGAATTATTATGGAAAAACTTGGTTGTAAGATTATGTTTCCAAGCACAATGTGAAATTATTCTGTCTGAAATGTTGTCATTTTTGAGAAAGCATTGAGATCTGAATGTTTATACATGTATACTTTATAGATATTTTACCAATGGTGTATGTATAATGGCTTTAAAACATGATTATTTCAGTTTTACATAAAACTGACTTGTTTTAAACATTCCTTGCTGAGATGCTATTAATATTAGATAGGTTGATCAATCACCATACTTTTAATTTGTATGATGATTCCCAATTTTGAGTAGTGCAGGTATAAACAAAAATCCAACTGAAGTTTAATCACCAAGACACTGATTTTGAAGCTTAGCTCTGACCAGAAGAAATTACCTTCAGGCTAATTTTGACCAATACACATATTATAGCCTGTCTATGGAGTAACTGATGTAGGCATACATTTAATTGACTTGAAAAGACCTGTGTTTCTATTACAAAGTATTTTGAAGAGTGATTATTAATACAGTGTATTTTTTCAGATGTTGATTGATATCATGGATCTGGGGTGCTTATTATATGTTCAGGGATGCTTTTGCGAAACTGTCAAATCGTCTCCCGTTGAATTCAACTGCTTGCAGAAGCGAAGCTCTCTGTTGGGAGTCAGTAGTAATGATGTTGGCAAAGTCACTCATCATCTTCACTCCTCGCTCTGCTATTCACCAATTTAACCGTCTTCACAAATCTGTCTGCAACCATGAAATCTGGGTCAAGAGACCACAGTAGAGGATAGCCAATTAGAACTTATATGAGAGCATTGAATACAAAGTGTGACTCTGGCCCAGTAAGATCAACAAGTGTGGTGTCCTTTGCGAGGGTTTGGAAAACAGGTTTCCCTTTCTGAGTTCATCTGGTGTTTCTGTGTTGAGCATCTTGGTTGCCATCAAGCCTTTCATTGTGTTGGTCGTTCTTGGATCTGTGCTGAATAAGGTGAATATGACCACTTCTTGAGTTAGGTACCATCCATGTTTTATCATCTTGCCTAGGGCTGCATCAGCCACCTCCTTATCTATCGTCTGGAACTTCATCATGTCATTGGAGCATCAGCAACAGTACTGGTGGCTGTCATACAATGTAATGAGTAGAAGAGTGCAAAGTTTTTTGATTACATGTAATTTTGTGTATGTTTGAGAATGTTGGAGTACATGTAATTAAAGTGATTTAAAACACGTTCAGGTGCCTTTTAAGCACGTAGAGCACATGTCCAGAATACTTTAATGTTACCATGCAGTCTACTCAAAAGACCAAACAAAATAGAACATTCATACAATATCAAATTATATGCCCAGCTACTCATCAAACAACCGTTTCATTTTTAAATCCTACAAGCACAGGTGACATCACACTGACAAGGGTGCCTTCATTTCCATGAATTGAATAAGCAATTATAGATCAAGCTACTTACTGGGACTTAGGTGAATGTATTTTTAAAGGGCAAGTACCTGCTGTCACTAAAGTATGCACGCGTCACTCAGAATTAAAGTCACAGAGATCAGTAGTGAGTAAACCTTGTTAGTATTTCTCTGATCGTCTTCCTCTATAAATATATTTAAAAGATTAAAGTTATAGCTGTTCTTGAACAAAATCTTTATCTCTTTTGATTGCTCGGTAAAACACTGAAGTATATAGTGGTGAGTTTAATTATTTCCTCACTCAACTGTACAAAGTTAAATGTAATGTGTTTCAGTGAAAATCAATTTACAGTGAATGTTATTTTCATTTTCAGGACTCATCATTGATGGGGAATACATCAGTGATTTTGACAAGGCTGAAGGGGACTTGAAACATGTGCCAGACAGGTAATAAGTCTTATTTTTGGCAAGCTATGCAGCAAAATTCAAGCCTAACCGATTTTCAGCAGTCTTGGTTTTGGTGAAGGCAAGGGGAGAATTAGTAAAATATTATAGGTCATCTTTCATATTGAAAAAAAAATAGTTTATAAATTATATCATACATGTACATGTAGATGCTGGTGGCTGTTTATGTAAGTCCTCACACAGCTTTTGCAGGATTCTTAACAGATGTAACCATGGGAACGCACAAGTATTTACCTTAACCCTTTCTCCCAAGTGCCCCTGACCTCTCAGTTAACATGGACAATGATCAAGCAAATAAGAAATATTATCGTAATGAAAATTGTGCATGGATAAGCTCCATGAGCAGCAGTAATACAAAATGCTACAATAGGAGAGTACATGCATAGAAAACGCTCCATAGATCCAGACGTATTCAAAGATCTTCATTCATAGGCCTACATTTGAAATATGTTGCAGAGAATGAGTTCTGCCAATTTATGTTCTATCAAAGCTTTCATAAATATTTAAAAAGTAACTAAGGAAAAAAAATATATCATGATGAATATATTGCACTGAGTGGCTGAATCTGTCTATTAAAATGAATTACTGAATTGACAAGAGCGGGGGTTTGAACCTGCAACATCTGGGTTACTGTACCGGTATCTAGAGCTATCTAGCTCTGTGTTGGTTCTCCCTATTTTGTCAATATCTTTGTTCTGGGGGCGCTAAGCATCAAAAGCTATTCAATTTCCATAAATGTCGTTGGCCAGGGATCACACCCCCATGGAAGCGGCTGTCAGGGGATCACAAGGATGAGGCTTTTTGAAAGTCATGATATTAAGTATTAAGTATTGGGTTTGAAACCTGAGCTGTTTAGCCTGATTAGCATTACTGATACAATACATTTCTCATTTCAGGTTTACAAACACAAGACAGAATATCTTGGACCTGCCACAGTCATATTGAATGAAACTCTAGAGAGGCAACTGAGCTTGTACATAAAATACACACGGCCTGCCTCCTGTGGGTGTTCAGGTTAGAATTCTTATTCTCACGCTCTATGTCAAATTTCTTTTCATATATTTATAACACACATCTTGTTGATTCTTTATTCTTAACGGCTAAAATACGGTAACAAAGGGTTCTGAAATTTACATGAACCGTGAACTAGAGTCTTGAATTGTTTCTTGCACGTCCAGACACATAGTTTGATCTTCATATATATAGTCATGTACAGTATAACGCCCCCATGGGATTGTCAATGCTTAATTATTGTAAGTCCACAGTCAGACATGATTAGTTTACTTTATTCTCAGAGGAAGAAATTTAACTATAAATATATATCGATGGAAATAATGCGAACACTAAGCATATGTTAAAATAGAATGAAATTCAAGTAGTTCAATTATGTGTATGTATTATTCAATACTGACCTCAGGCCTTGGTCATTACCCTCCCTTGTTTCCAGCTACTCGTATATTATTAGTAATCACACAAACAGGTGGGCACTAATTGCCTTGAAGGCCATGTACTTGGTAGAAATAATATTGTTTTGAAAGTTCAGTATATTATCCAATTCATGTTTAAAGTGTGTAGATATTGTTACAAATGGTCTGACAGTCATTGTGATTCCTTTTCTTGTGGGACTCATGTGGCTTGCAGTTTAAGTTTTAAACAAACTGCATTCCTTTCCTAATAGCTATCCTGCATACACTAAAAATGTTATAATTGAGATTAATCTAGACATTTTTTTTCTTGACATTCATCAGCAGGTGCTATGAGTTCAGAACATTCACCCTTGTTTATTGGGACAGGAGGCAAACCATTGTTATAATCAATCATATGTAAAACAGCTGCAACAAATTAAGGTAGGTGAGTATATCTACATGTATCTATATCCATATAATATTCAATGGGTTCATCTGAGTTCATCTAGAACTATCAGTGCAGGATTCAGTGTCAAGCCGCAAGCCTGCTCTGATTGTGACGATATACCCCCTTTAAGAAAGCATCCTCATGAAAGCATTACACTAACTCTAACTGGTTTAAGCATAAAAGGGGTTTGGATACATCCCTTCATTACCATTGCAATATCCAACATACTTTTATACATACAAATTCAAGTTGCAGGATGTCAGTGTATGATGTTATCCGGAATATTTTGAGAGCGGGAATGAAAGGGTAATTTTTTGTCCTAATTAATTTAGGGAGTAACTGAGTGAATTATACTTGTAATGTAATATGTTAATGGTACCGAAATACTGAACACTCTGAGAAGTTATTCCACTTGACAATGTGAAATGTAGGAATGAAACACTCAAATTTTAAATGGATCATTGGACATTGAAACATTTCCACATTTTAACAAATACAAACAAATGTGAACATATTTTCTACAGTTTGGCTTCTATACATCTCTTGATTCTATAAGTATATGGATGTATTCACATTCATTTATTAACCATTGTTGTATATACACTCCCTTTTAATTATAAGATGGTGAGAATTGCTTCTTTCAATAAGTTGGATCATGTAAATGCACACTGCAGAATGGGTAGATCAGTTCCACTCAACAGGGCGATTGCTGTGTTCTGTTCCCAAGTTAAAATGTGTAATAAATTGATTTGTTTACAGGTGTAAAACATTTTTTTCCATCAAATCTGATGAGGAGATTGATTCTGTAGTTGCCATATCTGCCAAATTAATATTTGTTCTGGTGATCATTGCAGTTGCAAGCCTTCCAAAAAATGATGATCAAAAATTATTTGTTTCAGGCTGTGATGACACTCTAAGCCAGAGAGAGGTTCATCAAGTTACCCAACTAATGTCTCATAAGACAGAAACTCAGAATGCCTACTATGTAGCTGCACAGGAAAACAGAGAAAAAGTTTTGTGCAAGATACGTTGGACATAAACTATCCACAATAAAGATTTACATATTTAAGAACAAAAAGAATTATGGACAATGTGTGAAAATTGTAAAAAACTTTTTTTGTTGTCTTTTTAAATGAACTTTGTATTTCTAAACAAAGAATGATGGCCTTCTATTTGTTTGAAAGATTGCTTTTTGAACACGGTTTCAAGAAATAATTTTCATTTATTGTTATTAACAATTAATTAACTCTAATCAGAGTAGTTGAAATAACACTGAATATTTGATGTCAATAAACAACAGTTAAAACTGTATAATTTGCCAGTGAAGACAAAATTATGTTAATTAATATTAAATTAGCACTAATTATCTCAATTGTAAATGATAAATATTAGAATCGTGTCCATACACAATTTGAAAGCAGTTTTTCTGCTCTGTTCAATGAAATCAAAAATCAATTTTTTTATAGATTTTTAGCTAATTTTGTGATGCCACGTCTCAATTAAAGCCCCTACACTGTATTGGCAATCTCAAACAAGAACAATTATTAATGTTCCTCCAGAGACAGAAATTCAACATTAGAATAAATCTGAAAAATATTAAAGATATTAATTTTTGTTTTCATTATAACATTGATATTTGTTTTGGTCCAAAGAACTGAATCAGCAAAATGTACAAAGTACTCTGTTTAAAAGCGCAGCGACTGCAGTCTAGTTTGGTATTAAGGGAAATTACTGCATGCTGAATGATGAGTGCAGTGCAGCCTTTCAAGTTTAGCATGAATGCTACCATACATTGTTTACAAGGAAATCCAGAAAGATCTTCAAATAATTTTGTTTGTATGCGTTCTTGCAGATATAGATTGATGCAAGTATAGCTGTGTAAAAAGTATGCTTATCCACATTCCCATATGTCAACCTTAATGTGATTTAAGACCTCAGAAGCTGTGTTTGTTTCTTGCCATGTAAGCTCATTTAATAAGGGAATAACAGTTTGTTGCTTGGTCTTTACCGCAGGTTAATGACCGGTTTTGTGTGTGGTCACGGGCGATAAGGACCTCGCCTTTATGCCCGCATCTATTTCGTTTTCAAAATTTAAAACATGTGCAATTTTTATTGAATAAACTCAAATAGAAATATGTAAATTCACGTTTTGAGGACACGCGAAACACTTTCAATGTACATGAGTTAGGTGCGTGATGCAAAACAATCTTCGTCATTCTGATTGATTTAAATCCGTGTTGGCTTCGCACAAACAGCTGGCGAACAGTTAGCACATATGAGCTACTGTGATTTTCAAAAGCCATGTCTTTATCATCCATTAATACACCCCAAGTGATTACGTTTTGTCCAATAAGATTGTCTCAACTGTCTTGGACATTTATGAATAACAGTTAATGCCACCCTTTAGTCTGAAATCCTCATTGAAGGCATTCTTTTACTTAATAATGTGTCTTCTATCTTTGATTTCTTAATGTTAGGTTGCAGCAGCATCTACATCAGGAATACACACTGATGAGGACCCTCTTACAAGTACATCATTTGTATGCCAGGTAAAGAATTTGTTTTGGCTCATCCATAATTAATCATGCCTTAAATGCCCTTGTCATACATTAAAGGCACACTATATCACGATCAGAACCGACTTTCTGGCTCATTTATAATAATAATAAGTGCACTTATAAAGTGCTAAAACAAAGTTTCTAAGCGCTGTACATAATTGGCATTAGGTTAAAACAATTAAACAACAAAACAAAAAATACAGAGCATAGGCAAAAAAATAAAAAGGTCTTGAGCCTAGATTTAAAAGAACTGAAAGAGGGCGCATTTCTTACAGCACTCGGAAGGCTATTCCACAGACATGGAGCTGCAATTGGCAAATGCCCGGTCACCATATCTTGTCTTGCTTCGCAGGCCAGCACTGAGTAGACCTTTTGATGATGAACGAAGAGAGATGCCTGGATTATAATCTGAAATAAGTTCCACTAAGTACATGGGAGCCATACCATTACGTATCTTGTAAGTAAAAAGATCTTAAAACGGATGCGGTCTTCTACTTTTAGCCAGTGTAGTTGGTTCAGAACAGGCGAGATGTGATCACGACGGTTTGTAATTGTGACAAGTATCACAGCTTCATTCTGTACACGCTGTAGGGGTGCAATCTGACTAGCAGGAAGGCCATATAACAAATAGTTATTGCAGTCCAGTCTGGTGGTCACAAACGTATGCACTAAACGTTCTGTGGCTGATTGATCCAAGTACCTACGAATCTTTCCTATCTTGTAGATTCCAAATGAAGCAGCACGTGTGATGCAAGGTTCTATCCAGTATAACACCGAGGTCTTTAGCAGAGTTTGCAGACCTTGATTTTGGCATCACCAATGACTATGTCCGGCAGACAGGAAGGCTTTCGATGCTTAGAATGGAAGTGAACGATCTCCGTCTTTGAATTATTCAACATCAGCTTATTGGAGATGGCCCAAGATCTTATGTCAGAGACACAACTTTCCAATTTGTCGATGGCTTCAGCAATCTTGGACGATTGCAGCACTAGATACACTTGTGCGTCGTCTGCATAAACCATATGCATAATTCCACTGTGTGCACCAATCACGTCACTCAAAGGACCAGTATACAAGATCAAATCAAGTGGTCCCTTGACAGATCCTTGTGGGGTACCAGGCAGATGTGCGAAAATGCGTTGTTCACAACAACAGCCTGAGATCGATCAGTAAGATACATGTATGATTCGAACCATCGCAGAGCTGTTCCACCAATGCCATACCTACTTTGTAGACGTTTAAAGAAGATGGAATGTAATTATGGTGTCAAATGCAGCAGAGTAGTCAAGTAAAATCAAAACCGCTTCATTGCCACTGCCACTGTCATATGGCACTCGCATGGAAAGCCCTCCATGATATGAAGAAGATCTGGACATCTCAGCTCTCTAAGGGTCTCAAACTCATGGGTGTGAGTCCTGGACCTTCACCAAGGCAATGGCCAAGTCTCTCGACGGTTGCTACACCAGGATGCTACTATACGGATGGTACAAAATGTCTCATGGAGGGATCACCTCACCAACGTGGAGCTCTACGGCAACATCCCCCTACTTAGCGAGAAAGTCAAGGCGCGGCGGCTGAGCCTTACTGGGCACTTCCCCCGACACCCAGAGCTACCGGCCAACAAGGTCATTGTGTGGGAGCCCACTCACGGCAGGCGCGGCACCGGAAGACCCACTAAGACCATGCTCAAGACCCTGATAGAGGACGCAGGAGTGGAGAACAAGGAGGAGCTAGTCAGTTGCATGCAGGACAGAGTTGTGTGACGTGTCAGACATCGAGCCACAAGTAACCTCACCCCAGTACCACTGGGGTGAGGTTAATTGTGGAAACACCCCTGTGAAAACTGTCACACTTTTCAGCTGGCTTCGAGCGATGGGGAATCAAAGTGTCAATTTTGTACTTATGCAGCAGCAACAGTAATTAGGGTTGTGCGTTTTCGAATAATTTGTTAACCGGGTATTCTGATTTTTATTTCAGTCGAATATTCGATATGTGAAAGTTGTTGATTGTAAATTGCGCCATGTGATAAAACGAGTACGTCTAATATAGTGGGGCCAAAAAATGTACTAAACATAATGTCGCCCGGATTAGGATGGACTTGCTATAGGTGTCGACCAAATGTAACACAAAAGGATTATTGGGAGGGCGTGGGGTGTTAATGATGGAAGCGCCAATAAAAAAAAATCAACAAAATGTAAAAAAAAATTTCTTCAAGTATTTGAACCGGAAAAACTAACCAGATATTTGCACCATTGATCGAATGTTTGGTTATTTGACACAGCCCAAACAGTAATAGCACCTTATAAATTGGGGTATTATTTTCAGTCATTTTAGTTGATCTAAAACGAGCACTCCGATTACATGCCCTGTTGATCGTGATGATATTGTTCCTGGCTGATAATTTATGAAAATTCACAGAATTATTTGTTGCAAATTGCATGAAGGGACCATTAATAGTGCAAATTACAATATCATTAATTGTGTACATTTGTGTTACTTTATTATTTGTTTTGGTAGGAAGAAGATTCTCAAGTCCAAAGAACTGCAAATATCAGCAAAACGTACGAAGCCATCGGTAAGTTTATGACATGATGCTAATAGTGAAAAAATAAAAAAGTTGTCAATTTTGGTATTAAGGGAAATTACTGCATGCTCATCATACACATATATACTACTATAGCTGAGTGAGCTGCAGTGAAACCTTTCAAATTCAGCATTTGTACAGGGGTTCTGCATTAGCTAGGAACTCAAAATAATAATTTTAATGTAATGAGAATTTTGTAAAGGGCAAATAATTGCTTCTTATAAAAAAAAATAAAAGATAGTAAACTAAATTAAATATTAAAATAACCGAATAAACATAAAAAAGTTACAATTTATTATATGTACACAATGTACACATTTCTGGTTCTCATTTAGAATGACTTTATTAGTAAATAAAGTCGACTGAACTGGTGATTGTGTAATCAAATGACAATGATCTGTGTGTGAGTTATATAAAACAAATATTAATTGAGTGCCTTTATTTTGAAAAATGGTTAGAATTATATCACTGTCTCATAACACTCAGTTTTGCCTTGTGAAATGGGACAGTTCAGATGTTACCTAATGCATATAATTATATTCATGTGACCCCGAGGCACCCAGTATTTAAATACTATTATTATTTCACAGACCATCAAATTCTATCGCCCATCTGCAAAGCATCCACAATCTGTTTTCAGTGAGAAACACAAAACTGTGTTTCTCACTGAATACAGCATAACAGAAATAAAGAATACAGGAATAAAAAAATCAATAAATAAAAAATTTAAAAAAAAATAAAAAAAACTTCACAGACTATATGTTACCCGCTCTACAAAAAAGGGTATTATGTCGCACAAATAAAATAATTAGTTATATATATATAGTTGAATTGGTCACATTACAAGCTTTAATTTGGTACATTTTGCATTCTGGAGATATATTAGTAATTTGCATATTCATATTTTACAATGCAACAAAAGTGCTTTCAGAGATACAGCCCTTTAAACATACTAAGTGGAAAAAGAAATGAGCTAAAAATAAACTCTCTTGAATGCCCATAGCAACAGTTATGTTATTGATAGCGTGTGTTAAAACCATATCACTACGAAAGCATAACATTGGTGGTTTTTTCCCTCTAAAACGGACAAAGAGTAAAACAAAAGACGAAAACAATGCACACAAAAACGTTTGTTTTTTCATCTTTATTCATCAATATTAATATTTCTGAAAATAAATTATGAAAATATTGATATTATAGAAGCCAACAAACCCCCCCAAAAATCAGTTTGTGAAGATTTGTTCACCCGTCTCCACATAGCACAGCCCTTTACGTGTAATAGCATAGCGCGACTTAATACCCTTTTTCGTAGAGCGGGTCACATATACACATGTGGTTGGCGTTTATAGTTAGGTACTCTTTATCTGCATTTTATTTCAGCATTGGTCGATCTTAACCCAACTTGATGCTGGCAAAGCTTGAATCTGAGCATGCAATAATGCTTGTCATGAACATGAGGAAATAGAAATTATTGAAGCTTCTGACCATAGTTTAAAGCTAGGTTTAGATGGCATTTAATCTATTCATCCATGTTATGATGTACTGGTGAACCAAGCAGCTCTATTTGTCTGAACAATATATGCATGCATAATAAAAGTCTTGGACCTCATCATCATCAGCTGTTATTTTTCAGTTGATTAATGTTCTACATTATTTCTGAATTTCTTGTTCTAGGCTGATGTTGTAAGAGAAAAGTATAACTATTGTCAGAAATTCTGAAGAAAACAAATTGCGGATAAGATTCTTAATATGCTAGATTCACTCAGAAAGGCAGGCAATAATGGTAATTATATTTCTTTCATAATGCTCTTTTTAAGTCCTGCTGGAACTGTATCAGGTATTTGCACCCAAATATTTGTTTCAGTTAAGTCAAAATGAATCAACAAGTGATTTGAACAGTTGTTCCAAAGCACAATAAATAATTAGTTTATTTTAATTTTGGATGACGTTTTGTATCAAAAGGTATTGGTATTTTTCCCAATGAAAAGTACCAGTAATTTAAAAATGTTACTGTTTTTTCCCCATTTTAGAGAATTTCCTTGGTAAAGAGAAGGTACAGTTCAATTCAACCTTCTAGTTTTCATGAATTAATCATTAAACTACATGTATGTGTGAAATTTGTGTCACAATAGTTTTGTTTTTGTTTTAGGAAAAATAGGAATGTTGAGGAAAAGTGATATAATTAAAAGGCATTTGTTATTGGACAGTGTTTCAGCATCTTTCAGCCAAAAAAATTCTTTAACAAATTTAAGTCCTGTCTTTAAAAACCATTAATAAAGATTTGCTAGTATGGGCTTACGTTTCTAATTTTGTTTTTAGATCACTCACATGTACTCTTTTCTGATTATTTACAAACAAATTAAACATTGCCTCTTGTTTATTTTGTCAACTGCAGCATTGCAAAAATGGAGCAGGATATGATAACAGATAAGATACTTGGACACAAAGACTATTTTGAAGAATATTCTTCAAGGAAAGGTGAGTAATTATTTTCATAATCACATCACATGACTATTCGGATCTAAGATCTTTTGGTTGCATTTGTTGTTTGTTAGAATTGATTAATTTTCATCAATGAAGACAATTAAACAGGAAAAAGTTGTCTTTGAAATTTAATACATGCATGATGTGTTCATATGAAATGACCATTATATCAAATGTGCCTCATGTATCTACAAGTTGTCTAAGTAGCAAATAGCATTTGGTCATTAAGGGCCAGGATATATGTTGACACATAAGATACTGCTTTAGAGGACATGTATCACATAGGCGCAAGCAAAAGAAAATAAAACAAATTATGTAGATGGGGATGGTTTCTTCATGTTTTCTAAACTTGTCTTTACAGGAGAGATGTCAACTTCATTACCGTTTCAACGGAGGAAAGATTCAAGAGGTAGGTGTTGGTTTAGATGCTTGTTGGATAGTGGTAGGATTTAATTGCGTGAGTAGTCTTCACATTGCTAAAACTGGGAATAGCTATTGTGGTTGACTGAATTTTTGATTTGTTGTTTAAATCTCTACTCTTGCACGTAAGGTCAACATCCTTTTTTAAATTTTTATTTTTCAATTCTAAACATTTGTATTTATGTGTATGCCAAAGTCAAAGCAAAGAGGAGCATACTTGTTCTTTGTGCATGTGTCCATCCATCCATCACATGTCATAAATACTTAGTGGATAATCTTCATACTTGATTGGTGGATTAGTCAATTGGTACATCAAAGAAGGCTTTTTAAATTTGACCCCGTAAGGTGAAAGTTCAAGATAAAAAGGAAATACAATTCTGTCAGCATGATGTGGTCCATTAACATGTATACAAATGTTTACTCATAAATGTTAAGTCACTGTTAAAACATGATACTTAACTGGACACTTTGTTTAGTCCTGTACACCTATGGGAAGGACTCTTTTCTTAAAGGTAGCCAATGTTTCTGGCAACTTATTGCATGGTTTGACCACTCTAATGGAATAGAAGTAGCTGGCTAATATATAGTTCTAGTCTACAAACATTACAAATCTGTTATTCTCATACAGCAGGATTACGTTTTGACTTGAAGAGGGAGGCCCTTCTCTGAGGAGCAACTCAAGTAGTAGCTGACTGTCTTACAAGGATGTTCTGCCTCAACAATAACACCAAGGTAATAAGTTTGCTTATGTTTGCCGTAAGAAAAAATTCTCATTCTCTTCTGCTTTTTTTAAAATCATGCTTTGATCCATGTATCAGTGCAATTGCTATTCCAATGAAAAGATAGATATAAGTAACTTGTTAGTTTATTTACCAATGCTTGTCTCTGCCATTTCAAATTTATTTATCTACTTTTAATCCAGGTTTATTTGAAAGCTCAGAGGCAATTTATTTATTGCCCTTGCTTTTTGACTAAGTGGCCATTGAAATATTGTCATAAACAATTTAATTTTGTATAAGATGTAGACATAAGAATGAAAGGCCTGCACTGCAGTATCAGTGAAGCATAGCCCTGATAAGAATTAATCACTCATTTATATATATATTTTAGTGTTACCACAGTTGAAATACTGCATACAAAAGGGGTTAAATTTGAAACATTCAGTGCAATCTCCTATTTACAATTTAAGTTGGATATTTGTATATTATTTAATATTGGCACTAAATAAAGAAGGCAACTAACTTGGTATGATTGGAATGAGCAAAGAAAACTTCAATGAACAAGTATTTGAACCCGATTGTGGATGAATTACTCTACCACCAGAGACCAATTACGCTGAACAAGGATTTGTACCCAATTTTCATGAATTGCTCTACCACCAGGGGCCAATTACACTGAACAAGGATTTGAACCCAATTGTGGATGAATTGCTCTACCACCAGGGACCAATTACGCTGAACAAGGATTTGAACCCAATTGTGGATGAATTGCTCTACCACCAGAGACCAATTGCGCTGAACAAGGATTTGAACCCAATTGTGGATGAATTGCTCTACCACCAGGGACCAATTGCACTGAACAAGGATTTGAACCCAATTGTGGATGAATTGCTCTACCACCAGAGACCAATTACACTGAACAAGGATTTGTACCCAATTGTGGATGAATTGCTCTACCACCAGGGACCAATTACACTGAACAAGGATTTGAACCCAATTGTGGATGAATTGCTCTACCACCAGGGACCAATTACGCTGAACAAGGATTTGAACCCAATTGTGGATGAATTGCTCTACCACCAGAGACCAATTACGCTGAACAAGGATTTGAACCCAATTGTGGATGAATTGCTCTACCGCCAGAGACCAATTACGCTGAACAAGGATTTGAACGCAATTGTGGATGAATTGCTCTACCGCCAGAGACCAATTACGCTGAACAAGGATTTGAACCTAGTTGTGGATGAATTGCTCTACCGCCAGAGACCAATTGCGCTGAACAAGGATTTGAACCCAATTGTGGTTGAATTGCTCTACCACCAGGGACCAATTACACTGAACAAGGATTTGAACCCAATTGTGGATGAATTGCTGTACCACCAGGGACCAATTACACTGAACAAGGATTTGAACCCAATTGTGGATGAATTGCTCTACCACCAGAGAGACCAATTACACTGAACAAGGATTTGAACCCATTGTGGATGAATTGCTCTACCACCAGAGAGACCAATTACACTGAACAAGGATTTGAACCCATTGTGGATGAATTGCTCTACCACCAGGGACCAATTACACTGAACAAGGATTTGAACCCAATTGTGGATGAATTGCTCTACCACCAGAGAGACCAATTACACTGAACAAGGATTTGAACCCAATTGTGGATGAATTGCTCTACCACCAGAGAGACCAATTACACTGAACAAGGATTTGAACCCATTGTGGATGAATTGCTCTACCACCAGAGAGACCAATTACACTGAACAAGGATTTGAACCCAATTGTGGATGAATTGCTCTACCACCAGAGACCAATTTTATTATAGCTTCTTAGGAGGAAATATTGCTATGACAAGATTTGAGTTTAGTTGGAAGATGATTCCAGAGTCTCGGACCCGCGACAGAAAATTCAAAGACCTATCACCCCAGTTCCGTTTTGAAGTTGGTTCCTTTAGGAGTGATATGTTGCTGGAGCGCAAATTGCATGATGGAGTGTAGACTTTAAGCAGTTCAGAAATATAAATTGGAGCAATGTTATTAAAAGATTTGTGAAGAATTAGCATAAGTTTAAAAACAATTCTCTGTGAAACAGGAAGCCAGTGCAGTTCTTTCAAGATTGGCTAGATATGGCATGACTTTCTGGACAAAGTCAACACGAGCTGCTGTGTTTTGTATGTGCTGAAGACAAGATATTTGATTCTGCGGGAGACCATAGAGGAGAGCATTCCCATTATCGAGCCATGATGTGACAAATGCATGTATAATTTGTTCGGCAGCACTTTTATTCAAGTATTTCCTTATTCGGCTAATATTTCTGATATGAAATGATGATATGCGAACAATGTTGGAGATATTAGGTTTTAAAGTCATTGTCGAGTCAAATATAAAACCCAAATTACGTGCTTGTGATGAGGGGTTTATCTGCGAGTCACCAATTGTAATAAATGGAAGAGAAACTTTAGACAATTGCTGAGGTGATCCAAATAGAACAAATTCTGTTTTTTCGTCGTTCAATTTCAGGAAGTTTTGTCTCATCCAACTTCGAATCTCTTGAATACATTTCTCCAGTGTTGTAATGCAGGAATCAAGCAGGTTCTTGAGAAGATTTAAAGTAATGTAAAGCTGTGTGTCATCAGCGTAGACATGGTAATTTAAATTATACTTCAAAATGATATCACGAGCTGGAAAGGTATAAACAATAAACCACTGTGGGCCGAGCATTTAGCCTTGAGATACAGAATAGTCAAGAATAACCGGCTCGGAGATAGCGTTTATGTTTTATGTTTTATTTGATATCACCATTCAAAAATAAATTACAAAAACACACATTAAATAAACAAATAAAAAACGTAAATAAATTTAAATTGCACATGAAGGCGGTAATATCAGGATAGCCCATAAAAGTCTTGCGACTTATTTCCAATGGGGTCCTTTAAGCACAAAAGACAAAACTAACCAGACATTACATCACAAAAAAGAACAGAAGACATAAAGAGAACATGTAAATTAAAAAGACCCATGTCCCTGCTGGTTCCAATTTTGCCACCATTCTCTCTATGGACTTGAGAACAAAAAATCTGGGCAAAGCGGGAACCCACATGAAACATGTACCCTTCTAACCATCTAAATTAAAATAATTTATAAAACCATGGAGGTATTCTACCTCCATGATAAAACTTAACAATGAACACATATTAAACGACATGTCCCTGCTGGTTCCAATTTTGCCACCATTCTCTCTATGGACTTGAGAACAAAAAATCTGGGCAAAGCGGGAACCCACATGGAACTTACACCCTATACCATCTAAATCAAAATATTAAAAGATGAAAAACATGCATAACTAGATATAAGTTTTTGTCACAACAAAAACAAGGTGTTCGGTTGAAGTTAAAATGGTTACGTCATCAATTCGAAGTGTTGGAGAAGTCAAATGTTAACGTCTGTTGAAGTTCTCGCGAGAAGTTTATTTGAATACAATACAATACTGAATTTAGAAATTATTTTAATATTAAACTTTGACTTCCGGTTTGGACAGGAAGTAAGGTCAAATTGGGGTCACCTTTGTGTAAATACTTTTGACAATTAACAATCTGTACAATGGTACAAAATGTCAATTTACCTCCTGTGGTTGTTGAGATATGATTTTTTTAAATATTAAACTTTCACTTCCGGTTTGGACAGGAAGTAAGGTCAAATTGGGGTATAAATATTTTTTGACAATTAACGATCTGTATAATGGTACAAAATTTGTGAATTTACCTCTTGTGGTTGTTGAGATATGATTTTTTGAAAATATTAAACTTTGACTTCCGGTTTGGACAGGAAGTAAGGTCAAATTGGGGTCACCTTTGTGTAAATATTTCATTACGGGAATCCTCCATTAGAGAAAAATTAAGTATCACACATCCTTTTCATGTTTACCAACTCACACCTCTTATCTGCTTGGACAAACAGTGGCTTTTAATCCCTTTATCTGAGTGACAGGCGATATGTAGCCGGTACTACTTTTAACCACTGAAGCGTGAAGACTGATCTACCAGCACAAGCCACTGTATTTATTTCCTAGTGCATGTATTGTGCAAGGGTTGAGGCACATTTTTGTATTATTATGGTGGGTGGTTTAAATCTTTTCCAAGTTCACCTATTAATGTAGTAGAAAGTTGAGGTAGCAACCATGAAGATATTTATTTAGAGTTGTGGCTTAGTTCCAGAGTCCATTAAACAGCCGCCATAACTTATGGTTTTCGACAACGAAACGGGATTCAAAGATCCATGTTTGTATAGCCTATGATTATTATTACTGTATAAGCATTTGCCTAAATAAGTCGTTTTATTTACATGAAATTAAAAAAAACATCGGGCGCACGTTTTCCACATGGTTCAACACGTCGAAGAGTTTCGCTGTGCTGGTCGGGCGGCAATTTAGACCGGGAATATTATTTCTCAGCGTGGTTGGGCCTGGTATTTTTTTACCCAGCGGTTCCGGCAGTTTCCCTAGAAAATAAAAAACGGGATAACGGTCGCTACAGGTATTTTTCATGTTTTTTACACTCAACTTGCAAATACGACCCTGATTTTTTCCTACGATAATGTGAATTGACACTCGTTTAAGACTCCTTTACCATTCAGTTAAAAAAAAATTAAAAAATAAAACACACATTTGTGAACTATTTCTGTGATTTTTAATCGGCAACACTCCGATGTTTTCAGAGATGTCCCAGAAATTCAAAAGACCACTGAAAGTAAACAGGATGCTTAGCAGAGTTAGCCAATGAATTGAACAATAGAGTGTCCAGAGAGTAAGTTTGGCTCACCGATTTCAATAGACCATTGAATACTATTACATAGCAGACTGAATAGGATGCTTGGCTGTGATAGCCAATTACTAATGAAAAGAACACTATTATGTTGGAGGGTGCAACTTAATAAGCAATAGACGCGTCTTCAAGTTTATTGCCCTTTACAGTAGCAACGTGTGTTCAAAAAAGCAAGCTTCAACAAAGGTTTCCATGGAGAGAATGCCGCAAGACACGTTGTTTGTCGAACTGGTGGGCGGGGGGGAAATCCCTGTTCTGACAAAAAAAAATATGTAACAATATTAAAGTGAACATTAAAACAACTGACATTCTGCAGGGGTACTATCGGACATTAATAAAAACAAAACAAATTGGCCAGACCCCCACCTGCAATTTTTTTGGGATCCGCCCCTGCTAATAAATACTCATGGTCCATTAAACAGCCGCCATAACTTATGGTTTTCGACAACGAAACGGGATTCAAAGATCCATGTTTGTATAGCCTATGATTATTATTAGAAGTACTGTATAAGCATTTGCCTAAATAAGTCGTTTTATTTACATGAAATAAAAAACACATCGGGCGCACGTTTTCCCCATGGTTCAACACGTCGAAGAGTTTCGCTGTGCTGGTCTGGCGGCAATTTAGGCCGGGAATATTATTTCTCAGCGGGGCTGGGCCTGGTATTTTTTTTACCCAGCGGTTCCGGCAGTTTCCATAGAAAATAAAAAACAGTATAACGGTCGCTACAGGTATTTTGCACGTATTTTACACTCAACTTGCAAATACGACCCTGATGTTTTTATACGTGTCGTTAGCTAAAAAATCATGAAAGACAGACGCTGGACAATAATCGTTTGGTATAAAAAAAAAATACTGTGGCCCCCGTGCAATTATATTTTCTGCAGTCCGAAATTGCCACTGTCCTAGTGATATCTAATAGGGAAACTTATCCCCATTAGATATCATTACGACAATGGCAATTTCGGACTGCAGAAAGGAAAAAAAACGGGGGCCACAGTATTTTTTTAATATACCAAACCATTATCAGGCCTGGAATTTCATCATTTTTAGGGCAAGGCCACTTTGGCCTTCGATAGGGGCAAAATTTTAAGGGCACCAAAGCCAAAGGGAAGGGCACCAAGGCCAAAGTAAAAAAGAAAAAAAGGGCACTAAGGCCATGTTTTTTGTAACTTAAAGAAACAAGAAAAATTTAAGCACAAATCAATTTTTAGGTGTACAGTACATGTATTTCCATTTTATTTTCACCAATCTCCTTTCTCAGATTTAAACAATTTGTATTAACAGTATTTCACATTAAATGAATGTATTTAATGTATTTAATGTCAGTATAATCACCCCATGGGACGATCTCTACTGGCAACATTCACAAGTTTCTTTTCGTGACGCGCAAGCATACAGTACAGCTGATGAGCGATAGGAGCTGCCTTGTTTAATGATGCTACTCCCACCGGAAAGAATTGAGCGCAATACTATTTATTGAATTTTCAGAGGGGGCAACGTTACAAATTCCATTGCAGATGCTTGATAAAGTTACGTATTGTAGTCGAAAGTTGGGCCTTCCGTGGCTGGGATCGAAAGTAAGGCCGTTTCCGAATTTGGCGGCTACGGCTGTGGCTGCGTCAGCATGCGCTGCAGCATAGGCTGCCCTGAGCAACGCTCATATACAGTACAGCCCACAAGTTGCTTCAAAAAAATGCTTCAAAAACACGCGGGGGGAACGGGGAACGTGCCGTGTATTGCGAGTGCTTTCAACGGGGGCCCACGTAAAATTGCGAGTGGAAAAACGTGCACTCGCAACAACAATTTTTAATTCCATAACAAGAAAGTTGTAGATTTTTCTTTATATATGACAAATAAAACAACTTGGATTAATTATATACGTCACCCCCTAAATTTTGTTAAGTAATTATATTATTAAACATAATATAAATATACAATGTTATAGGGATGGTTGGCTGCCAGGTCAACCAAATTTGCCACATTTTGTTCGTGTTTCACTCCATATTCATAATATTCTTCATTAAACAAATTATATTAATTATAAATTGAAATAAATATTTTTAGGGTGACGGGGAGTTTCTTTTGCTGTTACATGTAGGCCTATGTATATATTATATATTGATGCAGTCGTTGGAAGGCACTCGGACAAGCTCACTGCAGTCTAGTTAACACGTGCGTGCAATGCCCTATATATGCATAGCGCGTAACAATTTTTTCTATTGGTCGAACGACCAACTGTACGTCATCATACAACCAATAGAAATATTCGTTACGCGGTATATGCAATGCCTATAGCGCGTAAAAACTGTTCTTATTGGTCGAACGAGAACATATACATTGTCATACAACCAATACAGATATTCGTTAAGCGATTTGGATCATGTCACTCACACAATGTTAACGTTAACATAGGCTTCGTGCGTGTGAAATGCTGCTCGCATATGTGCGGGGACCTGGCGTGAGTCGTGGCTCTGGCCGGCTGCGCTGCATTACCGTGGAAGTCTCACGCATACATGTACATGTATATTCAAACATTGGGGTCCAGTGATTTTATTTTCCTTTGATCTGATGGCAATTATGAATTGCAGAAAAAATTGCATTCCGCCGCGTACCCCCCTCCCCCACCGATCAAAACAATAAACGCTTTGGCCTATTTTGCTACAGCGCCATGTGTAGGCTATTGCACGCAGTTAAATCACCTACCATGCCTATGTCCGCTGTTGAGTGTGGTGCGTACGCAGGCATATTTAAAACCTACGCCTGAAAAAAGTAGGACAATGTTGCTCACTATTTTCGTTCAACTTCGTTAAAACTATATGACCAACATAAATAAATATACCCAACGACCTTTATTGACGACTAGAATCGATTTTTAAAAAATATTAGACTCATTATTGCAAAACCCTAATAAGTAAGCATCAACCTTAGTAAATATCCATTCGCACGCAACGCTGGCATTTTCACGGCCGTTGAGTTACCGTGTGCCGTACGTTCTCAGCTCATACTTGGTCCTTTTTTGAGGATTAAACAATGAAACTATGATATCTTTTTGTCAAAAGAATGAAAATACAAGAATGGAATCCGAAAACTAATGCCTTCTATGTGATATTTTTCTCTGCAAACTCACAGCCAGCCGGTGTACATTTCAGTTACCGCAGGATTAGCTATCTAATCTGATAAGTGTATTGACACAGTAAACACACTTAAAAAAATTTGCATTGAAAAGGATGTGTGATTTCCGAGTTTGGGGCTTCAAACTCGGAAGTTTCTAATGGAGCTATCCCGTAATGTTCGACAATTAACAATCTGTATAATGGTACAAAAATTGTGAATTTACCTCTTGTGGTTGTTGAGATATGATTTTATTTTAAATATTAAACTTTTACTTCCGGTTTGGACAGGAAGTAAGGTCAAATTGGGGTCACCTTTTTGTAAATATTTTTCGACAATTAACGATCTGTACAATGGTACAAAATTTGTGAATATACCTCTTGTGGTTGTTGAGATATGATTTTTTGAAAATATTAAACTTTTGCTTCCGGTTTGGACAGGAAGTAAGGTCAAATTGGGGTCACCTTTGTGTAAATATTTTTCGACAATTAACAATCTGTATAATGGTACAAAAATTGTGAATTTACCTCTTGTGGTTGTTGAGATATGATTTTTTTAAATATTAAACTTTGACTTCCGGTTTGGACAGGAAGTAAGGTCAAATTGGGGTCACCTTTTTGTAAATATTTTTCGACAATTAACGATCTGTACAATGGTACAAAAATTGTGAATTTACCTCTTGTGGTTGTTGAGATATGATTTTTTTAAATGTTAAACTTTGACTTCCGGTTTGGACAGGAAGTAAGGTCAAATTAGGGTCACCTTTGTGTAAATATTTTTCGACAATTAACAATCTGTATAATGGTACAAAAATTGTGAATTTACCTCTTGTGGTTGTTGAGATATGATTTTTTTTAATATTAAACTTTGACTTCCGGTTTGGACAGGAAATAAGGTCAAATTGTGGTCACCTTTTTGTAAATATTTTTCGACAATTAACGATCTGTACAATGGTACAAAAATTGTGAATTTACCTCTTGTGGTTGTTGATATATGATTTTTTTTTAATGTTAAACTTTGACTTCCGGTTTGGACAGGAAGTAAGGTCAAATTGGGGTCACCTTTGTGTAAATATTTTTCGACAATTAACAATCTGTATAATGGTACAAAAATTGTGAATTTACCTCTTGTGGTTGTTGAGATATGATTTTTTTTAAATGTTAAACTTTGACTTCCGGTTTGGACAGGAAGTAAGGTCAAATTAGGTCATGTTTTGTAAATATTTTTCGACAATTAACAATCTATACAATAGTGCAAAAAATTTCCATTTACTTGTTGTGGTTGTTGAGATATGATTTTTTTAAATATTAAACTTTGACTTCCGGTTTGGACAGGAAGTAAGGTCAAATCGGGGTCACTCACAACTGGAGTCTCATCTACTTGTTAAGTTCTAAGTACATGCCAAGTTTCAAGTTCATGTGAAGTTTGCAAGTATGTTTTTACTTGCGGACAAGATGGGGGAGAAGCAGAAGAAGAAGCAGAAGTGTAAAAAAAAAAAAAAACGAACAAAAACAATAGGTGTTTCGGGTACATACCCGAACACCTAAAAAGGGCACCTGTCCCGTACTGATCCTATGCCCCTCCCCCCCCCCCCCCACAAGAACTGCATCTCACCTTTTGGAAGAAGCTAAGTTGAATTATGAATTTGGCAAATGTGCTAACTAACGAAGAAAAAAATCCCTTTCCGTAACAATTTCTCTGTCCAGCAGAAATGTCTCAAGTTCCCTTTTGAATCCCAGTTTATTCTTAATAGATTTGACAAAATTTGGCAAGTTATTCCATTCTCTAATTGCATTAAAAAAAAAAAAAAATTTTAGTAATATTGTTAATTCAGGGAACCACAAAATTATAATTTCTAGATCTCGTGTTGTAGTGGTGGGCGTCGTGTTGTAGTGGTGAGCGTCCCTAACCTTGACGAAAAACTGATTAAGATATGACGGGCATTTCCCATGAAAAATACCATGAGCAATGTTGAGGGCTAGTTGAGACACCCTGTTTTCTATATGGAGGTATCCAATATCATGAAATTCCTGTAAATTAAGGTGATATCTTGGACCAACATTATAAATAAACCGAACCATTTTGTTTTGAAGAATTTGAAGTTTACTTTTGAGAGTGGAGCTGATTCCATAAAACCAGGACATGCAGGCATAGTCAATATGACTTTGTATAAACGTGGAGCGCAAAATCTGTCTGGTAGTTTTGTTAAGGAAATGTGCGTGTCTATACAGGAATTTCAATTTATTTGTTAGATTTTTTTAAATATCATCAACCATATTCATACCTGACAAGTTTTGATCCAACTCAATGCCAAGATACTTAACACATTTCTGAGATGAAATATAACCTGACCATTACATTCTATAGAGAAATTACGGATTATTTTACATTTACGTTCAGAACCGAACAACATACATTCACATTTACCCATATGTAATGAAAGTTTGTTTTCAATCAGCCATCTATTACATGATTCTATTTCGCCAGAAAGTTTCCTGGCTATTGTATCTGGATCTTTACCTGCCACCAGTATGATGCTATCATCTGCATATAATATGAGTTTAGAGTCCACACACATCTCCATATCGTTACAATAACAAAGATACAGAAGGGGGCCGAGCAGGCTTCCCTGGGGCACGCCGTTCTCATTAATAAGTTCAGGTGAAGTACATGTAACACCGTTAATGCACACAACTTGTCTTCTGTTAGATAGATAGGATTTGAACCATCTATGATCAATGCCCAAAAATTCAAGTTTGCTGCATACAATAGAATGATTAACACAGTCAAAGGCCTTTTGGACATCAAGTGAAACCATCCCGATGTAATTACCTTTAGCAGTTTGTGTTCTGATAAAATCATTGAGATGGACGAGACATGAGTTAGTAGAAAAATTTTGTCTAAAGCCAGATTGACATTCGTAAATTAGATTGTTTTCGGCCAGGTAGCTCTCCACCTGAATGAAAACGGCCTTCTCCAAAATTTTTGACAAGGCAAAGAGAACACTAACTGGTCTATAATTCCCGACTTCCATTCTGGATTTTTTCTTGTGAAGAGGAGTTATTTTGGCTTGTTTCATATCGTCCGGAAAAATGTTGGTGTTTAATGACAAATTCACAATGTGCCCAATCGGAACTTTTAAAATTTTTGCGCCATCCTTCAAAAATCTAGGTGAGATACCATCTAAACCAGTACTTTTATTTTGATTGAGCTGACCAAGTTCTTTAAAAATAAATTCGTTCGTAACCGGTTGTAATTTCATAGAACCCTTTTGAACCCATTTAGCTTCATAGTAATGTTTCAAATTATCTGAATCAGCACCAAAAAGTGAAGTGACTATTGGAAGTGAACTAGTCAACTTATTTGCCACTGTACCAAAAAAAAGTGTTGATGTGTGTCGCGACTTTTAAAGGATCAAAACACACATCACCATCAACTTTTAAGACAATGTTACTAGATTTTTTGCTTTTGTTACTGTAACCTAAGGATTTTAGATGAGACCATAACTTCTTAGCATTGTTCTTATTTTCCTCTATGTTTGTGCAATAAAAATTAGATTTAGATTGTTTAATCGACCTTTGAACTTTGTTTCTTGCTGAACAAATCATTTTGTATAAAGCAACATTGTTTTTGTCTTTTTTGAATTGACAGTACAAATTATCTCTAGTGTTTGTCTTTTCTAAAATCTCACTGGTCATCCAAGGCTTTAATTCTGATAGATTTCATTGGGGCTATAGAATCAATTATTTTAGTAATTTTCTGCTTCAGTAATAACCAAGCATTGTTTACATCATTGCAAAGAGTGACATCTGACCAGTCTATTTCCTTCAACATATTTTGGTAAATTTCCTTGTCATAATTTCTCATGGATCTAAAACGCCATGAAATACTCTTGGGATTCCTTCGCCGTGAAAACACCATGAACTCCGGTCCTTGTGGCAGTTTTGGGGCAGCTCATTAATTCTCGAGAGCGCCGTGAATTTGCCCTGAAATCACATGTAAACATTATTGCCAATATCTGAGAGGAAGAGCCACCATGAAATTGCTGTGAAATTACGGTGAACTGTTATTTCACGGCAAAACGGATTTTCAGGGCATTTTCAGGGTAAAGTTAATAGTGACTGGTGGTTGTCATACAATGTGATGAGTAGAAGAGAGCCCAGTGTGTATAATTGAGAATGTTGGAGTAATTAAAGTGATTTAAAATACGTCCAGGTCTCTTTTAAGTACACAGCACATGTCTAGAATACCTTAATGTAGTAACCAGAGCTAACTTGAATGTGCAGCACAGTTTTAACCATATACTGCATTGGTACAAACCTGATTTGTATCAATGCAGTTTCAAGTACATGTGTGTGTATCATTTGAAAACTGAATGTAGCTTTTACATAATTCCTGTATAAATATATGTCTTCCTATTATTTAGAATTGTGCTTGTTGCAATGAGAAACAACCAAAAACGGTCAACGAGTACCTGCTGTCAATATAAAGTGTGCACATCAATCAGAAATGAAGTCACAGATCAGTGGTGAGTAAACCTTGTTAGTCTCAAGCTCAGTGCAGTATAGAAGGGGATGGGGCATGGGGACGGGGGAAACAAATTATGAAATTAAGTTTTGCAACACCTGGTATTTTACCAGGAATTGCTTTCATGATGGATGTATATGCATGCAGTTGAGTATGCATTGATCATGACTGTTGGGTTTGAAAATCTGTTACATTTTACACCAAGAATTAGTCAAGACTGTTTGTGGTGACACCATGTAGAAATTCTCTTTTTGAATAGTACTGTAAATAGTTCTGAAAAGAACCGGTTGGTTACAACTTGACGTTGTGATCAGTATGGCTGATCGCCTTCTCCTATAAATGTTCAAAAGATTAAAGTTATAGCTGTTCTTGAACAAAATCTTTATCTCTTTTGAAACAAAGCAATTGCTTGGTAAGTATATAGTGGTGAGTTTATTTATTTCCTCACTGAACTGTACAAAGTTAAATGTGTTTCAGTGAAATTCAATCAATGAGTTCTGCCAATTTATGTTCAATCAAAGCATTTATAAGTATGTCAGAAAAATGCTGGATGTGTCAGGGAAAAAATTTATCATGATGAATATATTGCACTGAGTGCCAGAATCTGTCTATTAAAATGAATTATTGAATTGACAAGAGCAGGGGTTTGAACCTGCAACATCTGGTTTACCGTACCGGTATCTAGAGCTATCTAGCTCTGTGTTGGTTCTCCCTATTTTGTTAATATCTTTGTTCTGGGGGCGCTAAGCATCAAAATCCATTCAATGTCCATACATTTCATTGGCCAGGGATCACACCCCCATGGAAGCCGCTGTCCGGGAATCACAAGGATGAGGCTTTTTGAAAGTCATGATATTAAGTATTAATTAGTATTGGGTTTGAAACCTGAGCTGTTTAGCCTTATTAGAATTACTGATACAATATATTTCTCATTTCAGGTTTACAAACACAAGACAGAACATCTTGGACCTAGCTGCCACAGTCATATTGAATGAAACTCTAGAGAGGCAACTGAGCTTCTACATAAAATACACACGGCCTGCCTCCTGTGAGTGTTTAGGTTAGAATTCTTATTCTCACCCTCTATATCAAATTTCTTTTTATATATTTATAACACACATCTTGTTGATTCTTTATCCTTAATTGCTTCTGAAGTTTACATGAACCGTGAACTAGAGTCTTGAATTGTTTCTTGCATGTCCAGGTACATATATAGTTTGATCCTCATATAGTCATGTACATGTAGGCCTATAGTATAATGCCCCCAAGGGATTGTCAATGCTTAATTATTGTAAGTCCTCAGTCAGACATAATCAGTTTACTTTATTCTCAGAGGAAAAAATGTAACTATAAATATATATCGATGGAAATAATGCGAACACTAAGCATATGTTAAAAGAGAATGAAAATCAAGTAGTTCAATTATTTGTATGTATTATTCAATACTGACCTCAGGCCTTGGTCATTGCCTTCCCTTGTTTCCAGCTACTCGTATATTATTAGTAATCACACAAACAGCTGGGCACTAATTGCCTTGAAGGCCATGTACTTGGTAGAAATAATATTGTTTTGAAAGTTCAGCATATTATCCAATTCATGTTTAAAGTGTGTGCATATTGTTACAAATGGGCTGACAGTCATTGTGAGTCTGTTTCTTGTGGGACTCATATTGCTTGCAGTTTTAAACAAACTGCATTCCTTTCCTAAAATTAACCTGCATACACTAAACATTTTATAATTGAGATTAATCTAGACATTTTTTTCTTCACATTCCTTGACATACAGGTGCTATGAGGGCAGAACATTCACCTTTGTTTGTTGGGACAGGAGGCAAACCATCATCATATATGCAATCATATGCAAAACAGCTACAACAAAGGTATGTGAGTATATTACACTATGAACAACTTCACCTTGAAAATACCCTGAAAATCTGTTTTGCCTTGAATTAACAGTTCACCGTAATTTCACTGCAATTTCACAGTGTCTCTTCCTCTCAGATATTGGCAATAATGTCCACGGTGATTTCATGGCAAATTCATGGTGCTCTCAGGAATTAATGAGCTGCCCCAAAACTGCCAGTGCAGGATTCATTGTCAAGCCGCAAGCCTCCTCTGATATACTTCCTTTAAGAAAGCATCCTCATGAAAGCATTACACTAACTCTAACTGGTTTAAGCATAAAAGGGGTTTGGATACATCCCTTCATTACCATTGCAATATCCAACATACTTTTATACATACAAATTCAAGTTGCAGGATGTCAGTGTATGATGTTATCCAAAATATTTTGAGAGCGGGAATGAAATGGAAATTTTTGTCCTAATTAATTCAGGGAGTAACTGAGTAAATTATACTTGTAATGTAATATGTTAATGTTACCAAAATACTGAACACTCTGAGAAGTTATTCCACTTGATATATAGCCATCATTTATTTTAAAGAATGTGAAATGTATGAATGAAATATTCAAATTTTAAATAGATCATTGGATATTGAAACATTTCCACATTTAACAAATACAAATCAAATGTGAACATATTTTCTACAGTTTGGCTTCTATACATCTCTTGATTCTATAAGTATATGGATGTATTCACATTCATTTATTAACCATTGGTGTATATACACTCCCTTTTAATTATGGCAAGAATTGCTTCTTTCAATAAGTTGGATCATGTAAATGCACACTGCAGACTGGGTGGATCCGGATCAGTTCCACTCAACAGGGCGATTGCTGTGTTCTGTTCCCAAGTTAAAATATGTAATAAATGATTTGTTTACAGGTGTAAAACATTTCTTTCCATCAAATCTTATGAGGGGATTGATTCTGTAGTTGGCATATCTGTCAAATTAATATTTGTTCTGGTGATCATTGCAGTTGCAAGCCTTCCAAAAAATGATGATCAAAAATGATTGGTTTCAGGCTGATGACACTCTAAGCCAGAGAGAGGCTCATCAAAAATACCCACCTAATGTCTCATAAGACAGAAACTCAGAATGCCTACTATGTAGCTGCACAGGAAAACAGAGAAAAAATAAGGACATGCAACATGCTTTCATCAGTTCTGTGTAAGGTACGTTGGACATAAACTATCAACAATAAAGATTTACATATTTAAAAAAGCAGTATGGACAATATGTGAAAATGTTTAAAAACTTGATTTTTTTTTGTCTTTTAAATTAAATTTTTAAACAAAGAATGATGGCCTTCTATTTGTTTGAAAGATTGCTTTTTGAACAGGGTTTCAAGAAATAATTTTCATTTATTATTATTAACAATTAATTAACTCTAATCTGAGTAGTTGAAATAACACTGAACATTTGATGTCAATAAACGCCAGTTAAAACTGTATAATTTGCCAGTGAAGACAAACTTCTGTTAACTAATATTAAATTATAGATTGCCTGAGTCGCCTGTGTAGTTTTTTCACAGACACTCGGAAAGCACTGAGCATACAGTGCTATACACACATCGGTGTAGGGCAAAATTAAAATCAATTAATATTGAATTAGCACTAATTATCTCAATTGTAAATGACAAATATTAGAATAGTGTCCAGTACATAAAGTGAAAGCTCAGTCTTTCTGCTCTGTCAGTGGAATCAAAAATCAAAATTTTTAGATTATTAGCTAATTTTGTGATGCCAAGACTCAATTAAAGCCCCTACGTACACTATTGGCAATCTCAAACAACAATTATTAATGTTCCTCCAGAGACAGAAATTCAACGTTAGAATAAATCCAAAAAAAATTAAAGATGTAAATTTTTGTTTTCATTGGAACATTGATAATTAAGGGAAATTACTGCATGCTGAATGATGAGTGCAGTGCAGCCTTTCAAGTTTAGCATGAATGCTACCATACATTGTTTACAAGGAACTCCAGAAAGGTCTTTAAATAATTTTGTTTGTATGCGTTCTTGCAGATATAGATTGATGCAAGTATAGCTGTGTAAAAAGTATGCTTATCCACATTCCCATATGTCAACCTTAACCCTAACTCCCTAGGCCCATTTGCTCCCTAGGCCCATTTGCTTACACATAACCTGAATCCTCCAAAATCCTTCAGTAGTAAAGCAAGCACATGACATAATGTTTCTAATCTGTGATACATGTACATGGCGCCCCCCCCCCCCGCATGCATGGAGCAATAAACAGTGTCCACTGACCCAAGCACTGACCTTGCAATTACTACAACAAACATGGATGTACATGTGCCATGGAAAGGCAAGTATGTCTAATAACCTCAATCCTCCAAAATCCTTCACTTTAGCAAAGAGCATGTAGCATGTAACCTCAATCCTTCAAAATCCTTCACTTTAGCAAAGAGGATTTTGGAGGATTTGGGAAGGTTAGGGTTAATGTGATTTAAGACCTCAGAGGCTGTGTTTGTTTCTTGCCATGTAAGCTCATTTAATAAGGGAATAACAGTTTGTTGCTTGGTCTTTACCGCAGGTTAATGACCAGTTTTGGGTGTGGTCATGGGCGATAAGGACCTCGCCTTTATGTCCGCATCAATTTCGTTTTCAAAATGTAAAACGTGCAATTTTTGTTGAATAAACTCAAATAGGTAAATTCATGTTTTGAGGACACACGAAACACTTTCAGTGTACATGAATTAGGTGCGTGATGCAAAACAATCTTTGTCATTCTGATTGGCTAAAATCCATGTTGGCTTCGCACAAAACAGCTGGCAAACAGCTAGCACATATGCACTGCTGTGATTTTCATAAGCCATGTCTTTATCATCCATTAATACACCCAAAGTGATTACGTTTTGTCCAATCAGATTGTCTCAACTGTCTTGGTCATTTATGAATATAATGCCGCCCTTTAGTCTGAAATCCTCATTGAAGGCATTCTTTTACTT
Organism: Zoroaster sp. YZ-2022; assembly: GCA_029582265.1. Lineage (NCBI taxonomy): Eukaryota > Metazoa > Echinodermata > Asteroidea > Forcipulatida > Zoroasteridae > Zoroaster > Zoroaster sp. YZ-2022. Next base: position 14,710,900 of record CM055823.1, read on the forward strand.
AATAATGTGTCTTCTATCTTTGATTTCTTAATGTTAGGTTGCAGCAGCATCTACATCAGGAATACACACTGATGAGGACCCTCTTACAAGTACATCATTTGTATGCCAGGTAAAGAATTTGTTTTGACTCATCCAAAATTAATCATGCCTTAAATGCCCTTGCCATACATTAAAGGCACACTATATCATAATAATATAATAATAATAATAATAATACAGAGCATTTATATGGTGCTATACGAAGAACAGAGCGCCTGACAAAACAAGGAAATGTAGTATGAACAAAAACATAATACAAAAAACTAAACCAACAGCTAATTAGGACAGTTCTGGGAATTAAAAGGTCTTGAGGAGGGGTTTGAAAACAGACAATGAAGCAGCCTCTCTTAGACCTGCAGGGAGCGTGTTCCACAGGCGAGGTGCAGCAACTGCAAAGGCACTGTCACCAGCTTTCTTTTTAGATCTAGGAATAGAAAGTCGGGTCAAGTCTGAAAATGAGCGGAGCCGATGTCTGTGAGCCTCAGGGACATTATCGATATGTAAGTGTATTAAATCGGCAAGATATGAAGGAGCTTGACCATGAAGAATTTTGTAAATAAGAGTGAACATTTTAAAATGAATCCTTTCTTTAACAGGTAACCAATGTAGATCTGTCAGCAGGCCAGCGGAAGGCTGGTCCCATCCACATGCGAAGACAAGCCACGCAGCCTTATTTTGCAGGCGTTGTATGCGCTTCAGGTCGAGTTCCCGCACACCAAACAAAACAGAATTGGCGTAGTCCAGGCGGGACAAGACCAGACTTCTGACGGCATGATGGCAGGCACCTTGTGTGATAAAACGACGGATGCGCCATAGGTTGCGAATATGAAAATTAACAATTCTACAAATAGAGCTGACGTGATTAGACATATTCAAAGAATGATCCAGGATAATGCCTAAATCTTTAATAGAGGTTGATGTGTGAATATGAAGATTTTCCAATCTTAACTCCAGGTTGGTAAGAGAGGGAAGAATATGGTTATTGGCAAAGACAAAGAACTCTGTCTTATTCTGGTTGAGTTGCAGCATATTTTGTGACATCCATTTATTGATCATAAATATGCAAGATGAAAAACTGGAAAGTACTCGTTGACGATCGCTATCACTCCTGGGGTCAAATTCAGCATTTAGTTGGATATCATCGGCGTACTGATGAAACATGATGTTATATTCACGAATAATATCTCCAATGGGAGTAGTGTACAAGATGAATCCTAACGGACTAACAATTGAACCCTGAGGGAGGGAATAGGTAAGAACATGTTCCCGGGATACGTCACCTTCAATAGAAACCTGAATTCTACGTTGGTTGAGGTATGTGTGGAACCATGAGTTCACAGTACCATCTATGCCAAATTGGCTCAGAAGTCTCTGCAAGAGGATATTGTGATCAATGGTGTCGAAGGCGGCCGACATGTCAAGTAAGACCATGAGAACAGCTTTATTGTTATCAAGGGACAGGAGAATATCATTTTTGACCCTTAGAAGGGCAGTCTCTGTACTATGGTGGCGCTTGTACGCAGACTGAAATGGTTCCCCAAGGTCGTTACTGTTCACGTGGTCAATCACTTGACATGTAGCCGCCTTCTCAAGGGCGCAACCACGTGTTGAAAGTTGGGGGGTCCCAAGCAGCCATTGTGATGTCATGAATGACATTACTAGGATCATGTATACATAAAATACCAAAATGTTCCAGAAGTTGGGGAGGTCCACATAAAAGTAGGGGGGGTCGTGATCCCCCCGACCCCCCCAGTGGTTGCACCCTTGCGCCTTCTCAATAACCTTAGACAAAAATTGTATGTTTGCCACAGGTCGGTAACTCTGTAAATCATTGCGATCGAGAGAAATCTTTTTGATAACTGGGGCTATGATTGAATGCTTGAGATTGGACGGGAATATACCAGTTGAAAGGGAAGCGTTAACAATAGTGGTGATAACTGGAAGCAGAGTAGGTATATTTTCTTTAACCAGCCAAGATGGTGAGGAGTCAAGCGAGCAAGATTTACTGGGAAAACGCATGACAATTTGCTTCACCTCTTCACTAGTGAGCTGCTCAAACCCGGACATGGAAAATTCGCTGTTAGGTGGCAGGGGTTCAATAGCTGATGGGAGCACCTGAGAGCGAACATTAGACCTTATTTTTTCGACTTTGTTTATGAAAAAGGATAAAAAATTTCAGCAAGCTCCATATTGGAATCACGAACCGGGAGTATTCTAGTAGATTTGTTAACTAGACCATTGATAGTGGCATACATGTCTTTTACATTACAATTGGTACATTTCTCAGAAAAATATTTAATCCGTAATGAGTTTATTGACACGGTCTTTCTGAGCCATGAAATTGAGTTTGTCTAAAGCGGAGTTGCTTTTCTTCCATTTCCTCTCGAGGCGGCGTCGATTTCGTCTCTCTGCATGAATGATGTCATTGTACCATGGTAGGCGTGACTTGACAGTACGCTCCCTGGTAACTAAGGGGCAAACCTCATCAAGGACGGAAGAAGTTATCTCCACATAAGAATCGACAAGCAATGAGGGATCAGAACATTCTGGGAAGTCAATGAACCGGTCATGAAGCACATTAGAAAAATGTTTATGATCCATCTTTCCATATTGGCGGGATGTTATAGAGACCCTGGATGGTGGGGGTTTTCTACACGTCAAGGTGCAAGTGATCACGTGATGATCTGAATGAAGGGGGTTGACCTGGACCTCTTGAATGAGATCATCGTCCTCACGGGAAATCACCAAGTCTAAAGTGTGACCTAATGTATGAGTTGGACCCCTCACATGTTGACGGAAACCTGCAGTCGTAATGATCTCGACAAATTTTCTGGTATCCGACTTATCAGGGATATCAATGTGCAAGTTGAAATCACCCAATAGCACAACTTGATGGGGTGTGTCAGATGTTGCATCTAGAAATGTCTCAAATTCTTCCAGAAACTCAGAGGTTTTGAGTCTATTACACGTGACGGGGGTGGGCGATATATGGCAATGAGTTGAATTGAGTTGTTGATAGTAATGATGCAGTGTTCGAAATTGACTGAGGAGAGGGTAGAAGGGGTGGAACAAAGTTTCACAGATTTCTTGTGTAAGATTCCTATCCCTCCACCAACCGTTGCACTGTCACGGGGAAAACTAAGGAAGGTGTAACCAGGCGGAGTACATTCACCAATAATTGTCATATCATCCTTAAATAACCATGTCTTAGTCACTATCATTATGTCAACATCATATGACAGGACATGGTCAAGAAGGGTGGTGGTTTTATTACGAATAGAATTTGCATTCCAAATGTGAATGGTGAGATTTAAAGATGGCAGAGCACGAGAAATAGGACGAAGGTTGGAGAGGTTCCTGGTGCGAAAATTACTATCCCGTACATTATCAGATTCCGGGGTACTGTGGAGACAGCGGATTTTCTTGAACATATGCGTACCCGCTGTACAACCTCTAGCATGACGTGCAATACCCAGTTGCTTTAGAACCTTGTAGGATTGATCAGAAATGTGTCCTCTGCACTGTCTTAAGCCCAGGAGCTGTCGTTTTGTGTAGCATTGAACCGAAGGTACAATAGGTACAATGGGATGGTCGATAGCGATGTTGTCACTGATCATTGTTCTCTTGTCATCACGGCCAATGGGTGTATTGTCACTGGCCACTGTACCAATGCTATGTACATGACTATAGTGTCCATAAGCAGTACTCACGTTACAGCTCTCTCGTTCAAAATTTCCACTCCAGCAACGAGCTCCCTGATCATATCCAACCGTCCAAAATGCTTTATGCCGAGGGACAAAGCATTCAACGAAGTACACGAACAAGATCAACGGGACAAAAAGCTGAAATGCGGCAAAATACCGAAGGAAAAAAGGGAGCGACATAACTCCCGTGGCAGCAGCTCAACAGCACCCTCAACATCATGATCAGAACAGACTTTCAACAGGGTATGGAATCTGTGTTCTAGTTTAAAATGAACACAGTGACTGAAAATTACTGGCTCATTTATGCTGCAGCAATAGGACCTTATCAACACTTGACCTTGATTGTTTACATTATTGCATAACAGAAAACAAAATACAGTATGTTGTATCAAGGTTGTATTTTATGATTTTGTTTTATATATACAGGATGTTACTATGCATTATGGGTAATATTATTATGCCCTGATGTATTCTGACATAAACAAACCTTATTTGTTTGTGGTACAATGCATATTTACAGACTCAATCAATAACTTGGTAGATTTAACGACTACTATTCCCTAGGGAGCGATAAACAATATTTTGTATTTGTATGGCCATAATGCATTCTGGGTAATCCCAAGATGATCCTCATCTCAATATTCACACTCAGTAAGTCATAACCTTTATTTTGATACCTTACTCTCTCCTTAATTGGAAAAATAAATAAATAATTATTAATAATTTCCACACTTGACCTTGATTGTTTACAGTATCAAATTACAATAATGTAAACAATTCCGTCCATACACGTGCAATAATTCCGGGTAGAAAGAGTTAAGCAATTAAAAAAATTATCATCTTGCTGTTATAATAATAATTATAAAGATGAAGACATGTATGTAATGTGCTAAATTTATGTAATTACTTAAAATCATTATGCTATGATAGTCTACGCAACACTGAATCTATTAAAATGAAATTCTTGTCACACATTTTTCATCATTATTTAATTACTTATTTTTTGCAGAGCCGAAAGAAACCCTGACATCTTAAAAGGCAGGCCTCCCAGCGAAATCTATAACACCTATAAAAACATTATTGCACTCAGGCCCCTTCTT